>JAUEJJ010000045.1:9534426-9552772 GCA_032164275.1 Synergus coniferae
ACCAAAACATTTGGTTGAATCAACCAAAATATTTAGTATAGTCAACCAAACTTTAATAACCAAAAAATTTGGTTGAACCAAACAAACAATTGATTGACCCTATAGCAATGCATTTATTTGTTTGATCCAACCAAATTTTTGTTGAATCAACCAAACTGTTTATTTATTCATTTCTTAATAATATTTAATGTTTATTTAATCATTTTTTTTAAAACTCTGTTATGACTCTTACTCTCTCTTGGAAAGTTGTATATTTTCTTTTAAATTATTAATTCTTTAATTGTTTATAGTATTTAATTTTCATTTGAAACACTTTGTTCCTAATTTAATTTAAAAATATAAATACTACAAATAATTAAATAATTAATATTATAATTTAAAAGAAAGTATACAAGTTTCCAAGCGAGAGGTAATAAAGAGTAAAAACAGAGTTTTCATTTTAAAAAATGATTAAATAAACATTAAATATTATAATTTTATTAATTATTATTAAGAAACGAATAAATAAACAGTTTTTCATTTTAAAAAATTTTTAATAAGTGCAGGCAGCGCGAATCGAGCGTGAAACCTTGCAACTATCAGTCAAGCACTCTACCAGCTGGGCCACCGACCCGTTGCGGTGAGAGTTGGGTTTTTCTGATTTTTCTCAGAAAACCTCTAATAGGTATCTATCATTGAGGAGAGTATCAATAAAAACAAAAAACACAACGTTGTAAAGTCCCCTTGTCAGTAATCAAATCGTTAATTCGATTACAAGATATTTAAACTGGCTAAAAATCATAATTTTCCTTACGGTGAAAACAGAAATATTGGTTTTATTAAAAAAATTAAGCCATCTGACGATAACTAAAGCAGTGACGATTACTGGCGTATTTACCTTATGTGGAATGTTGTCCCAAAATTAAAAAGTGGTCACCTGAATACTTTATTAAATATGATTTATTTCTATAGCGCTCGAGTTAAGTGGCGCGCGAGCCGAGCGCACAATGGTTCAGATTTTCCTGTATATTATTTTTTATCTTCGTGCAATCTAATAACGTACAGCAGAAATAGTATTTGTTAATAAAAATACCTAATAATTTATGCCTAACAAAATTTTTAATGTGAAATAACATTACCATATAGTGTGTTTAAAGATGATTTTTCATGAAGAGAAAATATACTTAATTCTATACAAGTTTTATAAATGTATATTTGTTTAAAAAATTTGTTTATAACAGTGAAATTTTTATTTTAATCATTTATGCTTATGATATTTATATCTGTGCATCAATTTCTATTGATTTCTGTTGTAGTTTTGTTGTGTGAGGATTTAAAATTGTCACTATAATATATTTATCGATCTTTCACTTATTCTGTATGTATTCTTTTTTTTTCAAAAAATTAGAATGTGAAAAAGGAGAAATCAGTCGAAAACAGCTCATAAAATATTGTGGTGAATTTGTTTACACAAATTACTTTTACATAAATTTCTTATAAATCATTTAAATTTTCAATGTGTTCTACACGGTAAAAAACAAACTTGTGCCATATTATGCGGAAAACATACTCATTAAGAAGATTTACTCATTTCAGTTGTTAATAAAAGATGTATGTAAAAGTAATTTGTTTAAACAAATTCACCTCAATACAGTGTCCATTTTATGGTCGAAAAATTACACAAGTGTGTTAATTTTCATCCAATTTTACCAAATTTTTTCCAGTCGTTTTTTAGAAAACAATTTTTCAATTTTATCGTGCTCAAAACTTTGATAGTTTATAAAATTACCAAAAAACGTAATTTTAATGAAATATTTATAATATGATATATGCGCTATGCCCACATGAATTTTTGTCTAAAAATCGGTGATTTCGTGGAATTTTCGGGTCACAAGATATTACGGATTAATATCCAGTTTTCCCCATGCACTCTTCTAAAGATTTTAAGTAAACCGCCTGATATTAATTAAATTTTTTTTTGGGGGGGGAATTTATTCTTATTTCAATATTAAAATATTCGGAGAAAAGTATATAAAGAATATTTAATATAAAATGTATAAGGTCTTCAAGCTTTCGAGACACACAAAATTCACAAGTAATTAATAACACATCCGCTTAATACCTCCCTAGCGAAAGCTTCCGATTAAAATTCATTCCGAACCAATCCGGAATTTGTATCCAAACCAAACAGTTTTCTTCCAATCTAATCTGAGGAAAGTTTTAAATCCGAATTAATCCGAGGCACGTTCAAAATAAATTCGAACCTTAATCCAAATGAATCCGATCAATCAGAATTAATCAGAACTAATTCGAACACTCAATCCCAATGAATCGGAATTTATCCGAATTTTTGAAAATCATTCGGATTGATTCGGATAGACCGGATTAATTCGGATTATTTCTGTTTGAAAGCTCTGATTGACCGGATTGACCGGATTCAATTGGATTGAAAGTTCGGTTTGATTCGGATTGACCGGAATCATTCGGATTGACCGGATTCATTAGGATTAAAGGTTCGGATTGATTTTGTACAGGCCTCGGTTTATTTCAGATTGAGAACTTTCTTCGGATTAGATCGGAATGAAACTGTTTTGTTCGGATACCCTCGTAAAACATGATTCGCCTTAGTAAAAGTGGCACTTGGCCCAATAATGTGCCGTTGCTAGGCCAAGCATCGGCGTTAAATCGACAAATTTAAATAGCCTATATATACAGTTAGTACTGGCACAACACTGGGCCGATTGAAATGTCGATATTGTAGGCCGTATTTTCACCTCCAGAAATTTGCACTTGGAAGGTGATCTGAAACAAAAAAAAACGTGGACATTTTACAAAAACGGGGGGGGGGGTCAAATTTTACACAAATCTAATACATTTTCTCTGATGAGAATCTAAAAATCAAACATATTCTTACTCTATATACAATTTTTGTATTTCAATTGAATGGATTAATCTTACAGGTCAATCAATTCGCCTCGACACAAGGAATTTTTCTTCCCCTTACATTCTTACATAAGCTTTGAATTTCGATTATTTGAAAAATTATAATCGAAAAATTAACCTTTGAAAAAAGCAATTATTCATAACTTTCTTATTTTTCAATGAATTACATTAATCATATAGGTCCATCGATTCGTCTTGACAAAAGGAATCTTTCTTCCTTTTACATAAGCTTTGAATTTTGATAATTCGAAAAGTTATAATTGGAAAATGAATTTTTCAAAATTACAAATAACCAAAACTTTCTTATTTTTCAATAAAAAATAACAAAGAATAATACTTTCAACAGAATTTAAGCGATTTCGAAGATTTTCGTGAAATTTTAAGAGATTTCAAAGGTTTTTAAAAAGTTTTAAGGGATTTTGAATGACTTCGAGGAATTTGGAGGAAGTTTAAAATATTTTAAAAAGTTTCTAGGAATCATAAGGCATTTTAAGGAATTTTACATTTTTTTAAATTGTGGGGAATTTTATAATGTTTTTAAGAATTTTAAAAGATTTCAACAGAAATTTCGAAGATTTTCGAGATATTTTAAGAGATTTCAAAGAGCTTCTAAGAATTTCAAGCAATTTCTAAAGCATTTTAATTGTCGAATTTCAACGAATTATAAAAGGTTTCGAAAGGTTGTATAGAAATTGTAAAAAGTTTTAAGGAATTTTGAGAAAATTCAAGAGATTTTTATGCTTTTTCAAAGAATTTGTGATATTTTAAAAGAGCTTATAGCAGCTTATAGAATTTTATGAGATGTATAATAATTTTGTGGGCTTTCAAGATATTTTTCTGATTTTTACAATATTTTGTAAAATGATAAAGGATTTTATGAAGTTTTATAAGACATACAATAATTTCAATGCATTTTAAAGGATATAAAGTAATTTTAAATGTTCTCGTAGAATTTTTGCGAATTTGAAGAAGTTTCTACGAATTTGAAGGGATTTTGACGAATTTTTGACGGAATTCAAAAGATTTTAATAATTTTTGAAAGATTTCCTAGATTTTAAAAAGATTTCGAAGGTCGTTGTAAAATTTTACGGAATTTCAAGCGATTTTTCCGATTTTTTTAAATTTTGTGGAAATTTTAATGATTTTATGGAATTTTATAAAATTCATAATAATTTTAAGGAACATCAATGGGCTTTTCAAACGATTTTTTACATTCTTTAAGGATTTCATGGAACTTTATGAGATTTCTAATAATTTTAACGGATTTTAAATGTTAAAAAATTTCAAGAGGTTTCTAGCAATTTTTAAAGATTTTCACGAACTTTAACATGGATATTAAGAGATTTAAGATTTTTAAAATTTTTGAGAAATTTTAAGGGATTTCAAAGAGTTTCTAAGAGGAATTTTAAGAGATTTCAAAGGGTTTTTTTTACAGAATTTTAAAACATCTTAAGGAATTTTAAATGTTATCGTGAAATTTCCAGGAATTTAAAGAGAATTGAAGAGGTTTTTATGTTTGTTTAAAACAATTTGTGAAATTTTAAATGATTTTATAGATTTTTATGAGATTTTATAATAATTTTAAGGGATTTCAAGATATTTGTTAGATTTATAAGGATATTTCATGAAATTGGATGTGATTTCTAATAATTTTATTACATTTTTACGAATTTCAAGAAGTTTCTGGGAATTTTAAGGGTATTTCACGATTTTAAAGAATTTAAAGTAATTTTAAATGTTAACGTAGAATTTTTACGAATTTCAAGAAGTTTCTGGGAATTTTAAGGGATTTTCACGAATATTAACGGATTTCAGAAGAATTTTATGACTTTTAAAATACTTGATGGAATTTGGAGGATTTTAAAGTTTGGCAGAGAATTTTTATCAGGTATTTCAAAAGATTTTTATAATTTTTAAAAGATTTCAAAGATGGTTGTAAAATTTTTCGGTAATTCAATCAATTTTTCTCATTTTTTGTTTACTTTTGTGAAAATTTTAAGGATTCTATATGGAATTTTATAAAATTCATAATAATTTTAAGGAACATCAATGGGCTTTTCAAAAGATTTTTTAGATATTTTAAGGATTTCATGGAATTTTATGAGATTTCTGATAATTTTAACAGATTTTAAATGTTAAGAAATTTCAAGAGATTTCTAGCAATTTTTAAAGATTTTCACGAATTTTAACATGGTTTTCAAGAGATTTATGATTTTCAAAATTTTTTTGGGATTTCAGGAGATTTCGAGGAATTTTAAACGTTTTTAACTGATTTTAAAGGATTCCGTTGCTTTTTGGGTAAAACATTAAGGTACCAGCAAACAAATATCCGCGATTATTTTGTTTTCCTTCTTATACGTCATTTAAAAGCCAATCAGGTTTGCAACAACAATGTAAGCGATATTTTCGAGACATTTCGTTACACCACTTTTTTAAGAGAGTATTTGTTAAATAAAGTAATGAAAAACTTTGACCATGTCCGACATACTTGATTCGCGATTTTGTTTTCTGAATTTAAAAAATCGGTTTTCCTAATCAGCGATCCCGAAATCCCCGAGTAGTATAATTTAGCCGATTTTATGAACGTTTTATACCTTTGGCTGGCCTTTCGCGATTCGGTCCCACTGTAAGTACGCCGCTCGCAATGCTGCTGAGCGGTGTAAACCAGTTTGCGAAGATTACGTGGACGCTAGTGCCACCCAGTGGTGATGTATGAAAGCTTGCGCGTTTCAAGGCGGCTTGTAGAGTTTGAGTTGAGTGGTGGGGGCCGGAGCCAGGATGAACATAATGCGTGGCGCGTTATGTGATGGTAGTTGGTTCAGTTGGTTGGGTGGGGAGACCAAGATAGTATAGTGGGAGCGACGGACTCTGGCAGCGAAACCTTGACGAGTTTCGAGCAGCGCTGATCACAAGACTTGCAGAATGTCAGTACAAGTTGAAAAGAGTGAGCGGTGGTCTTTTCGCGTGTAGAGATAGAAATACCGATATGGCGGGGCAAAGCCGGCGGCTTGAATGCGGCAATACCGCGCTCAAGGTTCAGTGATGGTTCAGTAGTAGCCAGTGATCGGACTGCCGAACCAGGTACTCAGCTTAGACAGTAGGTGTATTACTTCATCCAACGGTCCAATGTTCCGTCCGGTGTCACTCAGCAAGTAGTGCGTTAGTAACAAAAATCTACATCTACATCATCTACATCTTCATCGTAGTGCAACGTGCATCGAGTTTGGATAATGCGAATACATACCTGTGTAAATAGTGAAAAGAATGGATTTCTAGATTACGCGATTGTACCTAGTAAAAGTGAATTAATGTGCTGCAATTACTATACAGTGTGTTGAGTTGATACAGGTTATAGGAATACTTCACGTTATCGTTATGACGATACAGTTGGAATCTACATGGGAGATGACGTGGAACCGGTTGAGAGCCATTCGAGTGAAGCGTGAAGAGTCTTACGTCTTCCTTTTATGTCGTTTCAAACTTCGACAAGTTTCTCTACAGCGCAGTCCAAGAAAATATTTAACAGACCAACTCATTTCATTCAAAGTGCAATTAATACTAATATTCAAATGCAATTAATATTAATACTCAAAATGCAATTAATATTAATACTATTAAACGAACTATTAATTACCAAAAATCAACATAGAATTCACAAAAACAATATTTATCGGACTGTTTTTTTCCTTAATTTATACAACTTGTTACAAATAGTACACGACAGGTAGTTTGCTCAAGTATTGTTTTCTTTTTTTAATTTTAGTGTTTTCGTTATTCTTGTTTCGAAAATTCTGTGCGACACGGATTATATAAAGTTTCAATAATAATTTGCACCGGCTAGCTTTGTTATAATCCTATTGGCATTTTTAAATAAAAAAAAATATAAATTGAATTAATTTATTTCAGTATTCCGATTTGTGTGTACTTGAATTGCACTTTTCTTAAAATCTTCTCCCGCAATCTGATCTAGTAAGAAGTTACTAATGAAATAGTGCTAATTCACGGTAAAAAACTACTAATTCTTTTAGAAATGACAATTACTGAATTAGTAAACGAATCGACACTATTTTATTAGTAACTAACTTCTTAATAATTCAGATTGAGAGACTTGACCTAATGCTTAATTTTTGAGCCTCAATTTGTGTTCAGTGAACAAAAATATACATCGAAAATGCCAACTTATATTAAAAATACATTTAAAAAAATGAAAATATGCTAGTCTCTCTATTTATTAGAACAATTTAATTAATGTGATTAGAGGTGAACCACGTATTTCCAAATATTTGTGAAACTTGTCAATCCTTGATCCACAGAATTTAAAAAACAAGATAAAATAAAATACAATTTTAACTTATTTTATTTACACAATCAACTTATTTTACTAATCCATTTGACTTGTTTACATCATTTTATGTGTCAGGATTACAATAACCGTGGAAACAAATTTTTAAAGCCAAGAAAAAAAGAAAATTCTAAGCCGGAAAACTTTTTTATGTGGAAGGCGAATCTGAAACTTTTAAATTAAAATTTGAATACTTAGTTTTTGAGATAAAGAGTGAGAGAGTGATAAAATCTTAGCAATCCCTATAGCACTAAATACAATTATCGGTTTTCCAAGAATCAGTTTTCTGACAAAAAATCCTATGAAGAATCGCGTAAGAATTTTTTATGTTTTGTTAATTTTTAAAAATTCGTTTTAGACTTGTTTGCACATAACTTTCTAATATGTACAGAACTGTCTGTCGAGAATTTTTAATTGCACTAACAAGGAAACATTCCGAAGTGTCAGGAGCCGATTTCAATGAAACTTTGCTACGTTGTAGAGGACAAAAAAATAAGAGATACGTATTTTTTTTATCTGCTGATAATCTCTTTGAAGGGATTAAAACCACCCCCATATTTCATCCTCAAAAACATTTTTTTCACGCTATCTCTGTATCTATGCAGAATTTATTTTTAAAACCAGTTTGAGATTGCTTGTTATTGAAAGGTGATTAAATACAGCATTTGGGTACCTGAGGGTTTCATCTCTTATTTTTTACAAGGGTAAACGTTTTTTTTAAATCTTTTTTCTGATTGAAAATTCTAAAAATCACTAAATATTTATAAAAATAATTTTATTCTAAAAAAAATAAGATTCTGAAGTCGACGTGTTTTTTTCAGATAAATGCGTTTCAAGTGGGTAAACTATCCCTCATTAGTGTTTACCTTTCTTTGAAAAATGTTATACATTAAAATAGCGTAAGTAACATTTATCTTGATACACTTTAAATTATACTTTTTCTAATAATTTAAATAATGCTTATGAGATATACTTATGCTTCTATAATTTTAAAAAACTCTTAATCACTTAATGCAACTATTTTGAATTAACACACTTTCGGGTAAATACACTTACTTTTGTTTTCTGTACAAAATTTTTCAGAGAAAACTAATATACACTAAAAAGGGGTAGTTGATTATCTTGGAATCCATTTTTCTGAAAAATAACGAAACACGTCAACTTCAGAATCTTATTTTATTATTTATTCAAAATAAAATTATCTTTATATATATAATGATTTTTAGAATTTTTTTGCAGAAAAAGGTAACAAAGAACACTTTCACCCTTGTAAAAAATAAGGGATGCAACCCTTAGAGATAAAACTGCTGTACTTAATATCGCCTTTCAAGTAACAAGCAATCACCAATTGGTTTGAAAAAAAAATGTTGCACAGAAACAGAGATAGCGTGAAAAAAACAGTTTTTGGGGGAGATTTCAAAGTGTATATATCGGCAGATAAAAGAAAATATATATATCTTACTTTTTTGTCCTTTATAACATAGCAAAGTTTCATTGAAGTCGGCTTCTGACACCTACAATTAGATCGTTGCTACATACGATCACATTATGTAAGGGTAGTTTAACCCCTAAGTTGCGATAACCGCTATATTTATGTTTATACTAAAGTGTAAACATTGTTTTGAGTTAACACATGTAAATACACTTACTTTAGTTTTATATAGACAATTTTTCAAAGAAAAGTAGACAATACTGACAAAGAGGTAGTTTATCCCCTTGAAATGCATTTATCTAAAAAGTACCGAAACACGTCAATTTCAGAATCATATTTTCTTTAGAATAAAATTATTTTTATAAATATTTAATGATTTTTAGAATTTGTATGCAGAAAAAAGTTAATGAAAAAACACTTACCCTTGTAAAAAATAAGGGATGCAACCCTTGGAGATCAAACTGCTGTATTTAACATCGCCTTTCAATACCACGTAGTGTTGTATTCCAGCAACACGAGACGAGAAATATACTAAACGAGACCGAGTCTCGTTTATTTATCACGAATTATCATCTCGGCTCGTCTCGGCAGACCAATCGAGAACGAGAGAAAGTTATTTATTTTTAGTACTTGTCAAAATATCATTGTTTATCATGTAAAACACTATGTATTATTTAATTCTTTACCAAGAGGTTAAAAGCGAAGCCAATAAAATAGTAGTCTAGTTAGAAAGAAATAAAAATTATTTTATAAATTAAAACAAAAACTATTCTTTTATATGTTATATAATACTAGTATATTTAAAGGAGAGGTGAAAGAAAGGAAAAAAAGGCAGTACTAACATTTGTATTACTATTATTATTTGACATGATTGATTTATAAACTTGCCAAGACTTTTGAAATGACAATTAACTTTTCGGGAAGATACGAGCCGAGTAAAACAAAAGATTAATCGAGATAGACGCATCGTAATAAATTTTTGAACCGAGTAAAGTCCATTGAGCATGCCGAGAATTCTCGGCTCGAATGCAACACTAATAACAAGCAATCTCCAACTGGTTTGAAAAAGAAATTTTGCATAGAAACAGAGATAGTGTGAAAAAACTATTTTTATGGGTGAATTTTGGGGGTGGTTTTAAAACCTTCAAAGTGCTTATCAGCAGATAAAAAAATACGTATCTCTTATTTTGTTTGTCCTCTACAACATAGCAAAGTTTCATTGAAATCGGCTCCTGACACTTCGGAATGTTTCCTTGTAAGTAATATTGCGCTTAACTTTATATTAAAGAAATATTGACAGTGTGACAAACTGATAATTGTTATTCTAGTGTCTCCAAATACCAGTTTGATTTATTATTTATTTATTGTGCGCGGGCAGTGTGAAAAGGGTGTATTTTCAGTGGATTAAAAATACATCAAAATCATTGAAAAAGAAATAAACTCTTAACGACAACATCTGCAATATTTTCAAGATGTTCAATACTTGAAGGTAAGAATTTTATGAAAAAAAAAAAATGCCCAAAATGAATATTTATGGTATATTGTAGCAAGTCTTTGTTTTTAACATTTTTTAAAACAATTAACTTTTATAACCTGTTTTTGAATCAATTAAAATCATAAAAGTTTTTTAAAACACTTTTAATGTTTATAAATTTGATTAAAATATTTTGAAAGTTCTAAAAACTTTTTAACATTTTTTAAAAACAATTAAGTTTTTGTAAACCGTTTTAGAATCAATTAAAATCATAAATTTTTTTATTTAAATCTCGCGTAAATCTCAGTATTCCAAAATTTTGGGACACTGATACTATAATAGAGAGTAATTTTCATTGGTTAAAATTAAATAATTTTAGTCCTAATATAATTAAAGTATTAGGCATTTAAAAGTGAAAGTAAATTAATTATTTATACAATTTAAAAAAATATGAAAATAATTATGAGGTTCAAGTGCTTAGGAGTCTTTTTTAAATATTTTTATTTTTAAAATAGTATGTTGTGAAAGAACATAAAATAAAATATTCTATAAAAAATGCAATATTTTTTTATATCACTCATTCCCTAATCATGTTCTATTTTGTGAAAAAAAAATATTAATCTAAGTTTTCCTGTAATTGAAGGTATTTTATAATAATATACAATTTTTATTACCGTAAAATATTTAGCATCTCAATAATATTGGATCGTGAAAAAATAAGTTTGTTTTGTGAAGATATATATAATTATATACTTTATATGTATATAGAAACGTATAGCCACCATCTTTTTAATTTTAAACTATTTTAAATTTTCTTTTTCATTTCAGAGAAGAATAATATGCCCCTCAATAATCTGCAAAGAAAACTTAGGTATACGCGAATAGGGGAAAAGTTACAGAGATTTAAAGAAAATAATTGTTATCTTTTTATTTTAAAGAAGAAACTCTCAAGAACGTCCTCAAGAAAATTCTCGTTCAAAAATATTTTCGAATATTTTATAGTTTTAGGTTTAGGATTAATACAAAGAATGAAAAACTTTTTAAATGGATTTCCTAAGATTGAAAGTTGTTTTAAAACTTTTCCAGACAGGCTTAGACGGATAAGCATGGTTGAACTACTACCCCTGCGTGTATTTGATTCGTATTTAGGAGGTAAATTTCTTTCATTATAAAACTAATTTGCCCCAAGTGCCAAGTTCAAAAGAAATTTTTTGCAAAAGTTATAAACAAATTTTACAAAATTAAAAAAATCAATTTTCTCAGAATTGGCTCAACCGATTTTGATGGTTCAAATATATATTGTAGAAGGTACTAAGGCAATTTAAAGAAAAAATTGACACCTCATTCCTTTCAGGAGAAGGGGGTGAAAAAAATTATTGTAATTTTACAATCATTTCTTTTTACTGATTTTTTTGTTGCAACGCCGTCAATTTTTTTCTGTAATATTCTCATATCCATAGTAATAACATATATTTTTTGGGTTAAGATCAAAAGGGTACTTCATAGTTAAAAAAAAATAAAAATAAATTTTTGACCCCTAATTTGTATGTAATTCCATGGGATTGTGGGGCCAATTTAATTTTCAGCTTATGACTCAATTATAACCTTTAAATAATTTAATTACTATAAATTATTGCTTACGTCTGTCGAAATCTTTTAGTTTTGGGCGTCAGACTTTCTTGGTCAAGTTTAAAAAATAAATCGAATCAAATTACTCAAATTAAATCGACAGTCGTAGTTACGTTATGGTAAAGACGCTAAATTAAACTATGAATGAAATAAATTTAAGAACCAAGAATGTTAAACAATAATTTAAATATATTTAACAATAATTTCAAAACAGGATAACAATTTAAAGTAAATAAAAATTAAAAAACAAACGAACAGGGAATCGCGTATACAAAGGAACTTAGCATTGATAAAACAAATGAATTAAAATCGTTAAAAACAAAAGAAGGGAGAAAAACACAAAACATAAAGATAAAGAATAATTATAATACAGATTGGTCTTTCGTCTGTATGTCTTGGATTGGACTAAATTAATTAAGAAAATGGGGAGAGTCAGAATAATAATTTGGGGAATTAAATCACAAAAACAAAACACTTAAAATTGTAGAAAGGATAATAAACAACCGAATAGTTAATGCATGTGGGCATTTAATTAAACAACAATCCAGAAGGATAATTAGGACATTGAGTATTTAAAGTAGTTCATTCGACCAAGGCTTTGATCCAACTAAAAAGAACTGAAGGCCCCGTTCCTCACCTTCTTGAAATCGCCAGCCTGGATACGTCATTGTAACGTTTCTGGCATTCTTGCATTCTTCCATTATTATTCTTGCATTCTTCCATCAAAATCAACAAGCATTAACTATAGGGAGGGGTCTTAATTTCCCAAACACAAAAAGCTAAGGGACAAATAGAATGATCAACACTGAATAACGCAGCAATCTCATCTATTACATGATTTATCCAAGGTCCTTAGGTACGATCGATAAAATGATCTATATCATATGAGCACATAGCAGTAGGGCGGGAAAATTTGAAACATTTGAATTCCTCTAAGTCACAAAAGGCGTCCCAAAAGCTTCTTAAAGTTACTCAATGCTCCAAAATTGAACAGGATAAGACAGGATAGATTCAAAGTATAGCAGGATGTTTCCAAAATAATGCAGGATATTTCCAAAATAATACAGGATTTGGATTAAATGTTATCTCTAGGCGTGACTTAATAGATTTTAACACTACTATAATGTGTATCAGCGAAAATCTTTTTCAGGTCAAAAAAGGGTTCCCTTATGCAAGCCTTTTACTATTTGTAGAACAACCGGACGAGTACTAGATATGGCAGGGCCATTTTATGCGAATCAAAATGATGCTGAAATTATAAAAAATCTTATTGAAGATCCACATGGTTTGTGTCAATTAATAAATGAAGGTGACAGACTTTTCCTTGATCGTGGTTTTCGAGATGCGAAAGACGTACTGGGATTAAAAGGCTTTGTCCTATTGATACAAACAGATGCACAGCTTTCAAAAGAAATTATAACGAGAATGAAGCAACATTTAGATATGGAAAACACTTTGGTTAACGAAGCCGAAGAGAAAGGCTGGTTTCGTAAAAAGCTTACATATGTTTCAAAGTGTTTCTTCTACCGAACTTTTAGATTTTCCAGAGTTGACGGAGAAAGATCTGCAACTCTTATTTACGGGTTCCTAGCTATCAACTCTCACAAGCAGTTTCGTATCTTGATCGAAATGATGAACGAAAATGGGTCTTTCAATTTGCAATTTGTGAAAGAGCAGGCAAATCTTCTGAACCACATAGTGTGGATGTTGCAGGAATTAAAAGGTACGCTTTTGATTCCGCCAATGGTCGAAGAACAGTTGGCTACTGTTCCCACATTGCAGCCATTATAATTATATTACTTATCACATGCAAGAGTCTTGTTGAAAATAGTAAGACCTGCCGAAATTCTTAGTAAACTGTTTATACAATATAGTATGAATCCTATGATAGAAGAAGGCAGTGAGCTAGATTAAGTGTATAATTATAGTGAATTAGTGTAACGTAAATTGTTCGAATAATGTCAATTTATTGAGTCATAAACTAAAAATTAAGTTGGTCCCCCAATCCCATGGATTTACATACAAATTACGGGCCAAAAATTAATTTTAATTTTTTTTTAACTATGAAGTACTCTTTCGATCTTAACCCAAAAAATATATGTTATTACCCTGTGGATATGAGTACAGAAAGAAACTGGCGGTGTTGCAACTAAAAAATCAGTAAAAAAAAATTATTGTAAAATTACAATAATTTTTTTCACCCCCTTCTCCTGAAAGGAATGAGGTGTCAATTTTTTTTAAAATTACCTTTGTACCTTCCACAATATATATTTGAACCATCAAAATCGGTTGAGCCAATTCTGAGAAAATTGATTTTTTTAATTTTTTAAAATTTGTTTATAACTTTTGTAAACAATTTTTTTTTTGAACTTGGCACTTGGGGTAAATTAGTTTTATAATGAAAGAAGCTTACCCCCTAAATATGAATCAAATTCACGCGGGGGCAGTTCAACCATGCTTATCCGGCTACGGCCTTCAAAAAGTATTTTGTAGAATTTGATGGAATTTTACGAAATTTCAATTAACTTTCATAGGAATTTTAGAACATTTTTTTACTTATGTTAATATTTTATAAATTTTGTCTTTTGAGCAATGGTTTTAAGGAATTTTTAAAGATTTTCAAAGTATTTCTTGGAAGTTTTAAGATTTTAGAGTAAATAAAAAATTTTAATAATTTCAAAGTATTTTAAATAATATTAAAGAATGATTTGCAAAAGATTTCAAATGATTTTAAGGAATTTATAAGGGGATTTCAAGAAATTTGAAGTGATTCTACGGAATTTAAAATGATTTTAAGAAATTTTACAAGATTTAAAAAATGTCACGATTTCACAAGAAATTTTAAAAGAATTTAAGTAAACCGATCGAAATAAATTTTAAGTGTTTCTCAAAAGATTTCAAGTGATGTTAAACAATTTGTAAAGAATTTTAAAACAATACGAATGAGTTTCAAGATTTTCAAGTAATCAAAAAAATTTCAAAATATTTTAAATAATATTAAAGAATTTTAAAGGATTTTAAAATAACTCCAAAGAATTTAAGGACTTTCAAAAATTTTCACAAAATTTTTAGAATTTCAAGACATCTCAAAGGATTACAAGAGACTTGAGATTATTTGACGAGATTTCAAGTAATTTTAGGGAATTTAAAGGGGTTTCAACAGATTTTACAAGATTTCAAAAATATCCAGATTTCCTAAAAGATTTTAAGAAATCTTGGTTTTAAAAAATTTTTAAGTAAAATTTAAATAAATTTTAAATTTTAAATTTAAAAATTAAAAAATTTAAAAAGATTTCAAGAATTTTCAAGTGATGTTTACAACATTTTTAAGGAATTAAAAAAAAAATCGAAAAAATTTCAGGATTTTCAATTATTTTATAATAATTGGAAATATTGTTACAGATCTTAATGATATTAAAAAATTTTAAAGGATTCAAAGAAATTTAGAAATTGTCAATAAATGTTAGAATTATCAGAACATTTAAAAGGATTTCAAGTTACTTCAAGTGATTTTTGGGAATTTTGAGAAATTCATAAAAGTTTTAAGCTTCAAGAAATTACAAAATTTCGTCAAGTATTTCAAAAGATTTTAACTGATATTATTAAAGAATTTTTAAATATTTTGAAAGAACTTACGTATTTACAAGTTTCTTAAAACTTCAATAAATCTTAAAGGATTTCAAGACATTTTTAAAGAATTAAAGCTTTTTATTATTAATTAATTTTTTTAAAAAGAATTTTAGAGAATTTAAAGGGATTTCGAGTGATTTTAAGGAATTTAAAGGAATTTCGAGATTTTACATGATTTCAAAGACACCATTATTTTCTAAAGAATTTTAAGAGATTAAGTCATTTTTTAAAATAATTAATGCTTCCTCTACGAGGAAGCAAATCATATTTGCTTCCAGAAGAAAAGTGCTCATTGAATGAGCACAAAAGTTGATACAACTTCACAGCGATTTTTACAATGTATAAATATAACCATCTTTTACAATTTTTTAGATAAGTAAGATTTAGAAAGTGTTGGGAATTTCCTATTTTTATCCGATTTTTGATTTTGACGTAGAAAACTATTCAATGTTCTGTTTTATTATCAACCACTAGCGAACCAACACGCGCGCAGTTACTTTTTTTCCCTTCCTAAAACTTCAAATCATTCAAAAACCAATTAAATTTGAAACAATAATAAATGCGAGATTTTTGGGACATTTCGTACACCACTTTTTTTAAAGATGAATTTTAAGACGTTTCTAGGAATTTTAAGGAATTTCGTCAATTTTCAAGGGATTTTTACGAAATTCAAAGGATTTTTAAGATTTTGAAGAGATCTTCTAGAATTTTAAGAGACTTCAACAAATTTTGAGTGATTTCGAAGATTTTCGTTAAATTTCAAGACATTTAAATAATTTTTTAAGAGCTTCAAGAGATTTTAAGGAACTTTACATTTTTTGCAATTTTTAGGAATTTTAGGATGTTTCTAAGAATTACGAAATTTAAAGGATTTTTATGATTTTGAAAAGATTTCGTAGAATTTGAAGAGATTCAACAAATTTTAAGCGATTTCAAAGATTTTCGTGAAATTTTAAGATATTTAAAGGAGGTTTTTAGGAGTTTTAAGGGATTTTAAGGAACTTCAAATTTCTTGCAATTTTGCAGAATTTTAGAATGTTTCTAAGAATTTTAACAGATTTCAACAGCGATTTCAAGGATTTTCGTGAAAGTTTATGACATTTCGAGGGTTTTGTAAGAGTTTTAAGGGATTTTAAGGAACTTTACATTTTTTGCAATTTCGAGGAATTTTAGGATGTTTCTAAGAATTTAAACGGATTTCAACAGCGATTTCGAAGATTTTCGAGAAATTTTTAGAAATTTTCGAAGGCTTCTAGGAATTTTAAAGGATTTTAAGGTATTTTAAGTGTTTTCGTGAAATTTCAATGATTTTGAAAAGATTTTAATTCATTTTAAAAGATATAAAGTAATTTTAAATGTTCTCGTAGAATTTTTGCGAATTTGAAGAAGTTTCTACGAATTTGAAGGGATTTTCGCGAATTTTTGACGGAATTCAAAAGATCTTAATAACTTTTAAAAGATTTCGTAGAATTTATAATATAAAAATTTCGAAGGTTGTTGTAAAACTGTAAAGAATTTCAAGCGTTTTTTTTTCAATTATTTTAAGGATTTTACGGAATTTTCGTGAAACTTTATGATATTTCGATGGTTTATTAAAGAATTTTAAGGGATTTTAAGGAACTTTAGATGGAACCATTTAAAGGCGTAAAATTTTAGGTCCCGAATTTAGGGGATTACAATGATTTTTTTGTACTTAGGTGATGATTTTGGGTGTAATACTACCATAGAGTGTGTGGTACGAGGTTGAAACTGTTGTGTGTTTATTTTGCCATGGAATGAAACTATTTAGAAGAATAAAATTTTAGGTCTGGAAGTTAGGAGAATTACAACGATTTTTTG
This sequence comes from Synergus coniferae, assembly GCA_032164275.1. NCBI lineage: Eukaryota > Metazoa > Arthropoda > Insecta > Hymenoptera > Cynipidae > Synergus > Synergus coniferae. Next base: position 9,551,695 of record JAUEJJ010000045.1, read on the forward strand.
TGTACTTAGGGGATGATTTTTGGGGCCATACTAGTGTGCTAAGGGGTTGAAACTTTTTTGTGTTTCTTTGGACATTAAATGGAACTATTTAAATGAATAAAATTTTAGGTCTGGAAGTTAGGGGAATTACAACGATTTTTTGTGTACTTAGGGGATGATTTTGGGGGTCATATTAGTGTGCTAAGGGTTTGAAACTTTTTGTGTTTCTTTGGACATTAAATGTAACTATTTAAATGAATAAAATTTTAGGTTTCATTAAATGGGATAATTCTTGCACGGGACAGACTACTATAGAATATGGTCACTCTGCTTGAAGGTTATATACGTTCATGAATTTAAAAAATGTGCTTCAACTTTTACTATCGTGTGATACATTTTTATAGCTCTCAGTATTTACCAGTATTTCCAATGTTGACTCCCCGAGATACTGCGTATGCGTTAGATAGTACAAGAGGAACACCATGTGACGTCACAACAACGATATGTCGCATCGTGTTCTTCTTGTACTGATTCGCGCATGCGTTGTCATTTAACACGCCTAAAGCCAATGCAAATACAAAGAAGAAGAAGAAGAAGAAGAAGAAGAAGCCTCAATTCATTTCAACCCAAAAAATCTGGCCCCCTCTTCAGTTTCAATTATTTTTCGTTTCTAGCTTGACTAAGAAGCATTTTAAGACCAAAAATTAAAGAAACCCTCGACTCATTTGCATAAAAATTTAATTTTAAAATTAAAAAAATAATTTTTATTTACAAAAAAAATTTTTTATAGGTAAAGTTGGATTATTATATGGACAAATCAAACTATACCAGAATATCGGGCTATTTTCGGGCTCTTCAAGTACACAAAAATTAATTTCCCAAAATCCAACCCTATCACGGAAAACCACCCTTGAATTTAAAAATAATCATTTTTGTATTATACAAAATAAACCATACCAGAATTTCGAGCTATTCTCGGGCTCTTCAAATACACAAAAATCAATTTCCCAAAATCAACCCCTATTAAGGTAAGTGTACCTATTTGCGACAGTGCCCCTATTTGCGACAGTGCCTGATTAAATATAGTAAATTTAATTAA
>JAUEJJ010000045.1:9552872-9564159 GCA_032164275.1 Synergus coniferae
GTGTTATGATGTGTAATAAAGAGTGATTCTCTACAAATTTGGTGTATTTGACTTTTCCTAACGAAAAGTGAACCTTTTTCTTACTTCTACCAATCAATCCACAATCCAGCAATTCTAGTTCGCGTACTAGCTCGAACACTAGCCAAAAAAAGCTTTCATGTCTTGTAGTTGAGACTGAGCTAGACTTCTATGACTTGAAGCCATAAAACTGGAAAGGTTTTATGGCTTTATGGCTAAAGTGACCTGACGGCCCATAAAATGATTTTCTTGAAATCATTTTAAATATTTTTTTAAATTTTTGTAAAATTCCGTAAAATTTTACAAAAACCTTCGAAATCTTTTTAAAATTATTAAAATCTTTTGAAATCCCTCAATAATATTCCCCGAATAACTTTAGAATCCTCCAAATTCTATAAAATATTTTAAAAGTCATAAAAATCATTTGAAATTTATTAAAATTCGTGAAAATCCTTTAAAATTCTCAGAAAATAAAATTCTCGAAGCACGTAAAAATTTTACGAAAAAATTTTTAATTACTTAAGAGGGTAGAAGAATATTGTGAAAACTTGTAAAAGTATCCAATGAAGACAATAAAATATTTATAATATTTAAAATTACTTTACATTAAATTGCATTAAAATTATTAGAACTCTTATCAAACTTCATGAAATCCTTTAAAAAGCAAAAAAATATATTGAAATCCCTCAAAAATTATTAGAAATCTCATCAAATTCCATGAAATCATTAAATATTTCACAAACCTCTTGAATTCTTTTAAAATTCCTGGAAATTTCATAATAACATTTAAAATAACATAAAAACATTAAAATTTAAAAAAGAACCTTTGAAAATTCTTAATATTTCACGACATTCTTCAAAGTCCTTTAAATTCTGTTGAAATCTTTTAAAATTCTACGAAATATTTTTAAAATCCTAAAAACCCGTTGAATGTCGTAAAAATCACTTGAAAATCGTCGAAATCCCTTAAAATTCCTAGAAACGTCTTGAAATTCCTCTTAAAAACAAAAATGGTGTAACGAAATGTCGCAAAAATCTCGCAGAAAGTACATTTTTGTTTGAAACCTAATAGGCTTTTGAATGATTTGAAGTTTTTTAAAAGGAAAGAATAATAATCGTGCGCGTAGCGCGGGTGTTGGTTCGCTAGTCCTATTCTAAAAAGCACATGGATTTCGGCTAACTTAGTGTTTTACCTTTTAAAGTTAACTTCGTGTATAGTTCGTTAACCTGATTGGTCATTTGCACTGACTTTTGATGATGACATGACGTTTATACCGGTAACTTGCCCGAGAAATTAGACTAGAGACTATAAAAACAAAAGAGAGAATGAAATTCTTAGTTTTTAAGATTGCTTCTGAAACTATTTTGGAAATGAGCAAGACAATCGAGTATCTCGTATAGATATGCAACATTAATTTAGATTGTTGAAACACTACTGTATTGAATTTATATGTTTTGCATAACATATATTGTTTTTATATATTGTAGAATATTTTTGGATAAATTGGGTAGGTGAAAATTATTATTCGTTCGATTTTTGCGTTCCATTTCTTTCGTTTCCTTCTATAAATAATAAATATTCAAAATTAACATTATGTACTTCAGGACTTCGAAAGATAAGACCTTGATCTTTATTTTGCACCAAAAAAAAGAGAATAGCATTTTAAAAATTCTAAAATATTTTTGGTTCACAAAAAAGACTTCAAATATCCAATTCTTGAGAAAAATCATTGGAGACATTTGGAAGATGATGAAAAAATCTATCAAGAACTTATAAGACAAAAGTTTGTTTATTCTATCCGAAAGGAGTTTAAGACATTTGAAATAGGGGTTATGAGCAGAACTCTCAGATCGTGGTTGGAACTTTAAAAAGTAATTCATTTGCAATATATTCCCAGATTGTATTCGATAATTGACAAATTTTTGATAATTAAATAATTGACAATTGAATAAGCTTCATTACACATTATATTGCGAGGAAAAATTAAAAAATTTCGATGCTCAAATTTTGTGCTACTCGAAGGAACACCCACATTTATTCAAATTAAATAACCGATAAACGTTACGTAACGCGCAACTTCATAAAACTCCCATTACACGATACGTTTCATGGCAGAAATTTCCAAGGTTGAATTTAATACTCAAACTTTAAAAATTGAATGTTTGTGAAACTGTATTGTTATCTTGAAAAATTTCAAATTTAATTCATTCGAAAAATACATAAAATGTTTTTTTAAATACGTACCTTTCTTTAGCCATACTAACTTTTGAGTTGATTCAACAAAACAGTTTGTTCAACTTAGTTTGTTTGTTGCAACTAAAAACTTTGGTCAATGCACTAAAAATTTGGTTCTTTTTAAAAAACGCAACAATTTCATTTGGTCAATTCAAAGTAATTATTTATTTGAACATATTTAGTTGATTCGGCCAAATAAATGTGTTGAATGGAACATATTATTTATTAGAAAATGATTTGATTAATGTAACGAAATAATTTGGTTGATTCAACCAAATACTTCCATTAACTACATTAACTGTAGATGACGTAATCTCACGCCATTTGTCAGTTCGCGTCGCAAAGTGCCGAGTTGTAAAGTTTTGGAAAAAAATGAGTGACAAAGATAATTGGACACCCAGCAATAGTGCATTATTAAAAAATTGAGTTCTGCATCAATTTGTGTTTACAGGGTTCCACAGAATTTACAGACACAACATTTGGTCGATTCAACCAAATATATTTGGTACACTCAACCAAACTTTATTAAACAAAAAATTTGGTTGAGTCAACCAAACATTTGATTGCCCATAAAGCAATACATTTATTTGGTTGATCCAACCAAATTTTTGTTGAATCAAACAAACTTTTTTCTGAGTGTTTTAGAACGCTGTAGTGCATGTATAACAATGGTGGATGATCTTAAAATTATAGCTGAAAAATAACATTCTGCGACTTTCAAGAAACGCGATAATTACATATGGTTTGCCGTACACGCTCATTAAAAGTTGGGACGGCAATTTTTTATTTAACAAATGTTCCGGAAATTGAGGAATATCAATATCATAAAAACTGGAACTTCGAATATTGCATAGAAGATTTTCATAATATTCAATTCAGCCCACATTTGCATTCGTTGGCGTAAAGAATGAGGCGACAGATGCTTTATCGATCCATGCTTTGTTCTTTTATAGCAAGGACAGCCGTACGTGAAGAGAACAAGGGAACACGTGGCATATTAATTAAAACAATGAGCCAACGCGTCGTGCGCACTAAATTCAAAACTCTTCTACAGATGCTTAATTCATGTTATTTTTCTTTTCAACATATAACAAAAGCTAACGTTAAAATTATGGGGGAGCGTTCAGCTGTGTACCCACGAATTGAAACATTATACTTAAAAAAAAGTAACAAAACTACTGCTCTTGTTCAATAAGAGCCATATATACCTTCCTTACGCACTTACAATTCGCAACATGTTGTGCAGAAAAATTCATTTATAAATAGGATGATAAAATAAGACAGTTGCTGCCCGAGCAAAAATTAGGATCCGGTCCTTAACAGTTTTACCTAGCATTAATGTGGTTCTAATTAGAAAAACTGGAAAGGACATTACAAAGCGCGTCACGCTCTTACTGGTAAATACCTCACTTAGGGAAAACTGGTCCATATACCCCATCAAGATTATAAAACTACTAGCAAACCAACATTTTTTCCTTTTTACAACTTCAAATTATTCAAAAGCCAATTTATTATTTTTGAAACAATAATGTACTATATGCGAGATTTTTGGGATATTTTGCTACACCAGTTTTTTTAAAGAGGAATTTTAAGACGTTTCTAGGAATTTTAAGGGATTTCGACAATTTTGAGGTGATTTTTACGAAATTCAAGGGATTTTTAGGATTTCTAAAAGATTTCGTAGAATTTTAAAAAATTTCAACAGAATTAAAGCGATTACGAAGATTTTCGTTAAAAGTTTCTAGGAATTAAGTATAAGGGATTTTAAATTTTTTGAAATTTCGAAGAATTTTAGGACGTCACTAAGAATTTGAACAGATTTCAACAGCAATTTCAAATATTTTCGAGAAATTTTAAGAGATTTCAAAAGATTTTAAGAATTTGAAAGAACTTTAAGAGATTTTAAATGTTATCGTAAAATTTTCCAGGAATTTTAAAAGAAGTCAAGTAGTTTTTATGCTTTTTAAAAGAATTTGTGAAACTTTTAAAGGTTTTATGGAATTTTGTTAGAGTTTTAATCATTTTGAGGAATTCCAAGATATTTTCCTGATTTTTAAAAGATTTCATGTTTGATAAGATTTCTAATAACTTTAATGCATTTTAAGGGTTGTAAAGCAATTTTAAATGTTATTGTGGAATTTTTGCGAATTACAAGAAAATTCTAGGACTTTGAAGGGATTTTCATGAATTTTTGACAGATTTCAAAAGGTCTTTATAATTTTTAAAAAATTTCGCAGAATTTATAAAAATTTCGAAGGTTGTTGTAAAATTGAAAGGAATTTCAAGCGATTTTTCCGATTTTTTTTTAATTTTTTGAAAATTCTGGCTATGTTAACCACACATTCTGATAAATATGACTAAAAAAGTTTGGTTAATTAACTCTGGTAAATTTTTTCTGGTTAAAACTTTTCTGATTATCATTTCTGGTAACGGTTATTGTGCGATCTAGTGTATGGATTTCCAGATTAGTTTGTCTTGACGCTGAACATGTCAAGTGACGCTTTGTTGTAAGTTTCTACTTTTCGAAAACTCGCGAGTTTTTTTAGTGTATTTTCAATAAAAAAAATATAAATAATCCTAAAGAACCGTGCATTTACTACTTTCAACCGTCAAAGTTGCACGTTTTCTTAACACAAAGCAATGGTAAAGTGGCAAGTCTTCGAAAAATGTAATCGTAATTCACAACAAAAATTAAAAAAAGCAAACTTTCGAGACTTTCAATGTCAAAAAAGTGATCTAAGTGCTTTTTATTATTTTTACTCTCATCAAATGAAAAGGTTTTGTTTTCTTTAGGATGCAGTCGATATAATTTCAGCAGCATGAAAGCTGTAAAGTATCAAAATTCGATAGTCAAAAATCGATAATTACCAGAAAATCTGGTTAAGTTTACCAGAATACCTGATTATAATTACTAGAATATCTGGATATATTGACCATAATGTTAAACTAGACAAATTTCTAGTAAAAAATTCTGGTTATTTTAACCAGGATTTATTCTTAAGTTTACCAGAAAACTGGTTAAAGCAAAACCAGAAAAATGATATTTTTAATCAGAATAAATAGTAAGGGCACACTTAACTATTTATTCTAGTTTAGATAACCCAATTCTTGTTCTTTTAACTAGAATGTGTTTTCAATGTGGAATTTTATAAAATCCATAATACATTTTATGGGACTTCAAGAGGCTTTTCAGGCTTTTCAAAAGATTTTTTTAAAATTTGTTTAGGATTTCATAGAATTTTATGAGACTTCTAATAATTTTAATGAGCTTTAAATGTTAAGTAATTTCAAGAAGTTTCCAGCATTTTTGAGAGATTTTCACGAATTTTAACATGGATTTCTAAAGATAAATCATTTTCAAATTTTTTTTGGAATTTTAAGGATTTTAAGAGACTTCTAGGAATTGTAAATGATTTTAACATGGATTTCAAGAGATTTATTATTTTCAAAATTTTTATGCAATTTTATGGGATTTCAATTCTAGGAATTGTAAACTATTTTAACTGATTTTTAAGTATTTCGAAGCTTTTTGGGTAAAATTTTAAGGGAAGAGCAAACAAACATGTCCGATTATTTTGTTTCTCTTTTTATTAGTTATTCAAAAGCCAATCAGGTTTTAACAGATTTATCAGATTTTATCAGAAAATCATGCGAGATTTTCGAGATATTTCGTTACACTACTTTTTACATTCTCACCAGAGAGAATGTATTAGATTTGTGAAAAATTTGACCTCCCCCCCCGTTATTATCAAATATCCACGTTTTGAGACCCCCTGAACCCAAAAAACATGTTTATAAGAATATATCTGTCTGACTGCGTGTGTGTGTCTGTAAATTTTTAGTTTGTGTTCACGATAACTTTTGAAAGAATTTGGATTGGCCTTTGGTATACTCTCTTAGTGTCCTAAAATGAAGGTCAAGTTCGTTAGCCAGCCAACTTCTTTTTTTTTAAATCACATTATAAAATTTTACTCTCTACTTAGTTTAGTGGTATTAAAGAAAAGAAAAATATTATTTAATTACAAAACTCAGTATAATTTTAGGAATAAATCCACTATTAAATTTCTTTTATTTATTAACTCATAAATTATACATATAATACATAAAATAGCATGTAACGAGTGTAATAGAGAATACATATATCACTAATGATTGAGGAATTGGATCACAAATACACTGAGAAGAAAATGCTATTGAATCAAAAGTACTCACTTTCGCGCTCGGTCAAAAGCAGATACTATTGATTCAAATGAATATTCAATGAAGCAATAGGATATATTTCGGCTTGATAGTGATGCTGTGAATTCGATAGTATATCTTTTGAATTACAGTATATTTTTTTGAATCAATAAGATCTGCTTTTGACCGAGCGTGAAAGTGCGCACTTTTGATTCAATAGCATTTTTTTCTGAGTGTAGGTACTTTTTTTTGAGTGTCTTCTTGCATATTTACAGATAGAAAAACTAATTTGCAATCAACTGATTTAATATCCTACGTAACCGTGTTATTTAATGATTTATTTTTTAATTGCCACATATTTAAGCATCTGGAATATATAGGATAAGTGAATATTGATTTTTTCTTTTATTTTTCACAAAACATTCTTCAGGAAGACGTCGACACAATTGTGCTAATGACCAATATGGAGTTCGCAAGTATTTTTTCATTTTTCCTAATAAACTTTCGAAAGGAAAGGCTGATATTCTGCTTAAGCTACAATTCATGTTATGTGCATCATCAATTTAAAATTTGCGAAGCAACTCCATAATATTCTCGCATAAATTAAAAAAATACTATCAAGTATTTTTTCGCCAATCTCCAATAATTTTTATACAATTTGTCAGAACGCAATATACGACAAGCTACGTGAAACAATAAAAAATGCTTGTAAAGCTTGGATATCAATACATCTTTCAAAACTACAGGTCCGGCATACAACGTAAAAAAACGTAATTCAGTCCCCTTCCACTTATCAATATAGTATGGTCTGTGGATCTCGGTTTCCGCTGAAACTCACATGGAATCTGCCGCCTTAACATTTTCATCCGCCTAGAAAGTTCTTGCCTTTTAGTTACATGAAGCTTATTTATTCTTTGATCCACCCAATACTTTAATAGTTTTTTCATTATTCCCTGGTAAAGAAAATGCATACAATCTAAAACGAAAATAGGAATGATATTTATAAATGGTACTAGACGCAATAAAGCAGTGACACCATGATGATGATCTTCTTGATTTCTACATCTAAAAGCTTCATCAGTTCGTTCTATATCATCAACGAAAGGGAATACTGTTCTACCTTCTAATCTAACCCTTGAACAGTACATCGTTCACATGCATTTTTGCCTCCATGACCAATAGTTGACTTTAGAAAAGCCCGGGCCGGAGTGTCACAAATAAAACACTTCAGTTTGACCTGACAGTGTTGTCCAGAAATTTCTATTCCATTCTATTGTAGATGATTTATTTTTTGTACAAATTCGTTGAGGAATACATATACATCGGCTGGCTTCGATTCCCCAAAATAAATGGCCGCTGGAAAGGGCCATACACGCTTCATGTCCTTTTGCTACACCAAAATAGACGAATTCACCCATTGAACCCTTTTTATCTTGCATTTGGATGATATTATATTCTGTGTGCTGTATTTGTTCCAAGGAATGTCTGCGCTTTTTGGCAATTGTGGTATTAATCTATTTCTCAAAATCCCCAACAACGCTTCCAAGTGGGATAGATGTATTTTATGTTTTATAACCCACTCTTTTAACTGTTGGATTTCCATTTGACCTTGGTTTTCATCGAACTCTTCAACGTCTTCTTCAGCTGCTTGATAAGGTTCATACAAGTTATTATCTCCCAATAGAGCTATCTAATGTGACGTCACAGGCCATGTGGTGGAGGTAAACTGTCAGGATGGTTAGGCTCGGTTACCAAAAATGTATGGAAAAGCATTGTGAAATTACTAAGAAAATTTTTCAGCGTAAAAGTAAGTCGTAAATTTATTAATGATTATATTTATTATGTGCAAAATTCATTTCTGCTTATTTTGCGTACCCACTTGTAGCTTGACATACTTTAAATTTTTTAATATAAAATAAAATGCCTTAAATTACATCCCTTTCGAATTTTTGCAAAAAAGCTTCACTATCACCGGTTAAACTATCTGAACCAACCTCTTCTGTATTGTTAGTGGATGAATTTTGTGTTGTTTTTTTCTTCTTGTTAAGAACATTGCACTAAACTGCATCAGGATCAATTGGAACTAATCCATATGCTCGAAACCCACTTACAATACAATTTGTGAAGTCATAAGATTCCAAAGCTTGTTTTAAAATTCCAGCGAACATGTATTTTTTCACATTAACAATATTATTCTGGATTCTCCGTGAGTCGTTAGCTACTTTGTATTTCTTTTTTAACATATGAAATAATCCCACGTCTAAGGACTGAATAATATGTGTAGAATTAGGATACAGTCCTATTAATTCTATTTGTTTTTCCTTACAGAACTTAGCCAACTGCATTGTTAAATGTGATGAATGGTTATCCTTACACAGAATTACAGGAAATGTATAATTATTGTTTATAAGCCATTTATAAAAGACATTCACAATGTATTTATAAAAGCTATCCAACCTTTTTCTGTATTACCCACTGCTCAGTCACTCGGTATCTTCTTAAGAACTTCTGTTCTTGGTCTAGTCTCAAGATCAATCAAGATCATAGGAGAAAGTAATTACCCTGATGCAGTAGCAGTGAAAAGAACAGTGAGATTACCTTTTTCGTTCCCACTTACAACTTTATAAACTGCCCTTGCCCCTTTCTGGGCAATTACACCATCATTTTTTGGAGGTACTAGCATAAAAGATGATTCATCCAGATTAAATATTCTTTTTGGATCCAACGTCAACAAATTTTTTTCTTGTAAATATTTTTTTAGCTTCTCATACCACTTTTCAAAGTCATTCTCAGAGACAGATGCTCTAGTCGTTGTAATATTTTGAGCTATTCGGATTCAAAAATTGCTGTGCCTCTTCATGAATAAATTATACCATTTCTTACCCGGTCGATCATCTGTAAAAGGGTATGAATTTTATTCTTAAATATATTAAAAATGTGCAAAAACATTACTTTTTCTATTAGTATATAAAATTTCATTAATATAAGGCTATAAATATTATGCAGAAAGTTTTGAAATACAAAAAAATGGCGAATTTTGCAGCGATTCATTCGCAGATTTCAATTAGTATGTGCTTATTATTATTTTTTACTAAATTATAACTTATCAAAACAAAAATAAACATTGGTAATAAATTCATAAGGCTTTTAAAAATACTATAAAATTTTTACTTTTATGATTTAAGTTATCTATAAAAGATACTCAACGATATTTATTATTGTCCCAGTATTAGACATACCATACTCGTACTTTTTACATTGTTCCAGGAATGGTCATTTTACATTACTGAATTAGATTAAATTTTGTCAAACAAATGTTGAGCGCCAGCTAATTTTCAAAAAATTAGCAAAAGAGAATTTAAACAATCAGTTAATTCCTTTTAAGTTTAATTAATTCTGCTAAGCTAACAAAGTAATGCTAATGCAACCGCGGAGAGGGGTGGATAAGAAAAGCAACACCATTTGAATTTAACAAAATACGAATCGAATATTTATTCAAGTTAAACAAAAAGAGAAGAATAAAAAGATAAGAATCAGAAGAATAGAATGAATCATTATTCAATTTACAGTAATACGGGGAGATTCATGACTGGCCACCGTCTACCTGAGATCGAACCCAAAAGGAGTCCCTGTGGTGACGGCCAGCAGGCCCCCACCATCAGGGCATTTTAATCCTCCTCAACTGTCTTACTACTATTGCTATCACTACTTGGGATATTTTTTTTTACACATTTTTCAATGTGTCAAAGAAGCAGGTATTTGAATGCAAATCAGTCTTTAATACTTTGTCACTTTTTCACTTGTTTACAAGTTTCCTCATTTTATATAGAAAATTGTATTTACTTAGCAGCATTTATAAAAATAAGGAATTTTCGGGAAACGAAAATTATTAAAAATTATTATTTAAAAATATGGTCTGAAGAAGTAATTTATTATTAATTTTTGTGAAAAGCTGTTTATACGTAGTTCAAAAACATATATCCGTATTTATTTTATTAAAAGGTAAAAACGTAGAAAAGTAATTATTTATTAAATAAAAAGTTATTTTTAATTTTGAAAAATTGATTTTTGATCCCCTTGTAGAAAAATTTTGTGAAAGTGTAAAACTAGTGATTATTGGATCTGTCATTGTCTATCTCATGTAAACGGGCTATTAGCATAGTGATCAGAAATTTATCAGGTTAAACATGTGAACAGAATAAATCAAAGAAAGGTGTGAGTGCGATGAACCTTACCATAGTGTAATTGTCCTCCTAGTACGGGTCGTTGTCAGTGGTCAGCTGATTTTCTGAGAGCTCATGTGCTTCAATCAGCTGATTGGCTGTGTGCAAGCAGCCATAGTGACTCTGTGCTAAACGTTATTTATCGAGAATTATAGGTAATGTGCGTGGTATAAAAGGTACCACGTCACAATACATAATAATATTTAACTTCTATTTCCCTAGGTGTTCTTCCATTCCTTATTTAATTTGTTACAAAATATTGTTTATTTAAATATTCTTTGATGCAATCTAGCCACATGCAGGGTGCCTAGAGACCCGACATTTTTATTCTAACCTACATAGAAGTAACAACGTTAGAGTCAAGGTGAGCGACCTTAGGACGGAAGAAAATGTTTAATTTGTCGAGTGCTTTTTTTCTAGAGAATAAATGTATAGTGCTGCTGACAGGGCATTTCGTACTAAGTATGGAACACAGTTTTGAGCGAAAACACTCTGATAAGGTGAAAAACACTTTATGTCATAAAAAGAGTTGCTGAGACTAAGGTAAATGCACGTATTTGCGTCCGTGCTCCTATTTGCGTCCAAACCTGATTAAATATAGTAAATTTAATGAATTTTTATGCTTATTGAT
>JAUEJJ010000045.1:9571569-9584865 GCA_032164275.1 Synergus coniferae
GATTAATATTATTACTAATGCTCTTAAATTCTATTCCTGTTTAATCATACGTTACATATTATCGTGCAATGATACAACAATGCAGTTACGAAATGAAGCAACTATTCACTCAAGTCAAAAACTGCCAAACACATGTAGAGAAAGTGCACGCTACAGGAGTTTAAACAATATTCATTGGTTATCGAGATAAAGCGCATATTAGTAAAGTCAATCAGTGAGAAAAATCAGTTTTTCCAAGATACCTTCTCTGGAATGTATTTTCTCCACAATACGAGTATTATTATCGAAGTTGGCAGAAGACTCAATTACCTTCAAAATGAGCAATTTGGCATTCGAAAATGTCCAATAGTCACCGAGATAGAGCGTTTCAATTAGACCCTTTTTGATAGTTTTTCACGAAAATCGTTGAAAATCAGTTCTTCAAAAATTTCTCATGTCTGAAAGTGCTAAAAAAAGTCGAATCAAAATCAGAAGAAATTCTATTAGCTTGTAAATCATAGACTCAGTGTGGTGGATTAATTCTATTCAAGGTCTACATACTTTGAGACGCTCTATCTCGGTGATTATTAAACATTTTCGTATGTCAAATCGATCATTTTGAAGGTAATTGAGTCCTCTACCAACGTCGATAGTCATATTATAGTGTGTTTCGTTGGAACAATTTATATTTCTTAAATAACATAAGGTTCAATAATTTAGAAGGGCATTTAGAAACATCTGCGTTAACTCGTAAAAATTATATTAAGTACCAAGGTGCTTACTAGAAACAGAAATTCTCAAATCTCTTAGTTTATGCTTTTATTACAGTAAGCTGTCTAAACTGTCCGTAAGCACGATCCGATTTTATGATGGCCCTTTTTGTAATCTGGTGGTGCTTTAAAGGTCCTAAACCTCTTTACCTTCTTTCTACCTTTTTTTTTTATTACACTCATCTTGCACCATGGCCAAGGGCCTCTGATCCATGGGTCTCAACTTCGGGGGTTTTTCCTCTGAATCGTCAATTTTCGCCAACGATCGGAAATGAACTCGTAGCTGTAAGACACTCATACTTGATCATACTCAAACTGTACTTCACATTGCCATTCGAACAGCTGACCTATGCAACTCGCTGCATAGACAGAAACATAAATCAACGATCTTCACTTAACTATTAGTTTCGTTACAATTACTGATGAGCAGAAACATGGTGGAAATACGTTCTGGAGAATGTATCTCGGAAAAACCGATGTTTTCTCACAGATTGACTTTACTAATATGCTCTTTATCTCTATAACCAATGGCTAATTTTTAAAGCTCCGCGGGTCATTTTAAAAGTAATTTAATTCTCTACAAATCATATGAGAACAACTTTTGTGATAAAATACATCCCTGAGGAGATATTCTCAAAAAACCGATTATTGGTATTTTTGGCTGAACAAAAAAGTGATTTTCTCGTATACAGGATCATTGACATTTTTAAATAAAATGTATTAATGAGATTATTTGATTTTTTACGATTCAAGAAACCTTTTACTTTCTTACATTAGCTTTGAATTTTGGTTATACGAAAAAATATCGAAAAAGGAACGAAATTTTTCAAAATTACAAATAACTATAATTTCCTTAATATTCAATTAAATCTATTAACCTTACCGGTCAAACGATTCGTGTCGACCCAAGGAATCTTTATTCCATTTACATAAGCTGTCAGTTTTGATTATTAGAGGACATATATTCGAAAAATCAATTTTACAAAAATTATAAACGTACATCAAAAGTTTAATTAAATCATTTTAAAAATATTGGAAAATGTAACGACTACAGAGCTTCCTCTATAAGTTAGCAAAAGGACAGTAATTTTATCAATCCGCCTTAATAGGATGTTGTGTAAGTTTTTAAACTTTAAAACAAATGAGTGTAAAAAAAGATTGGTGTAACGAAACGTCAAGAAAATTACGCATACATTGTTGTTGCAAACCTGATTGGCTTTTGAATGACAAAAATAGGAAGGAAAACAAAATAATCGCACATGTTTGTTTATTCCTGCCTTAAAATTTTACCCAAAAAGCTTCGTAATCCTTTTAATTCAGTTAAAATCGTTTAGAATTCCTTACAATCTCTTTAAATCCCTTGAAATTTTACAAAAATTTTGAAAATCATAAATCTCTTGAAATCCATGTTAAAATTCATGAAAATCACCAAAAATTGCTAAAAACCCTCTTGAAATTTCTTAACATTTAAAATCCATTAATATTATTAGGTTTTTCATAAAATTCCATGAAATGCTTAAAATTTTCACAAAATTTTAAAAAAAACGGAAAAATTGCTTAGAATTCCGTAAAATTTTACAACAACCTTCGAAATCTTTTTAAATTCTAGGAAATATTTTATCTTTTACAAATTATTAAAATTTTTTGAAATCTCTCAATAATATTCCTTGAAAAAATTTAGAATCCTCCAAATAAAATATTTCAAATGTCATAAAATTCTTTTGAAATTCATTAAAATTCTTGTAAATCCCTTGAAATTCTCTGAAAATTCTTGAAATTCATAAAAATTCTACGCTAAAATTTAAAATTACTTAAGAGGGTAGAAGAATATTGTAAAAACTGGTAAAAGTATACAATGAAAACAATAAAATATTCATTTAAATTATTAAAAATCTTATCAAATTTCATGAAATCTTTTAAAATTAAGAAAAATATATGGAAATCCCTCAAAATTATGAGAAATATCTTAAAATTCCATAAAATCATTAAATATTTCACAAATTATTTTTAAAAGCATAGAAACCTCTTGAATTCTCTTAAAATTTCTGGAAATTTCACAATAACATTTAAAATACCTTAAACTTCTTTAAGAAACCTTTGAAAACTCTCAAAATTTCACGAAAATATTAAAAATCGTTTATATTCTGCTGGAATCACTTAAAATTCTACGAAATATTTTACAAATCCTAAAAGTCCGTTGAATATCGTAAATATCACTGGAAAATCATCAAAATCCCTTAAAATTCCTAGAAACGTCTTGAAATTCCTCTTTAAAAAAAAGTGGTGTAACTAAATGTCACAGAAATCTCGCATAGAGTACTTTATTGTTTCAAACATAATTGGCTTTTGAATAATTTGAAGTTGTAATTAAAGGAAAAAATAATATTCGCCCGCGTAGCGCGCGTGTTAGTTCGCTAGTTCGTTTAAATTATGCCAAATTATTGTTTGGTCCGACGTAAAAATCAACAGAAAATAGCCAAAACATATGTTTCCTGAGTTGAAAACAGTCTCCTATCCAAGCATACGTACAAATGTATGGGAAAGAAGGGCATGGTTCTTTTTTTGGTCGTTTGAGAACCCTTTCATGTAGGGGTACCGTCATCTTTCAAAGGGTACTTCTATTTGTATATCCTTCTATATCTGTTCAAGGATAAGCATAATAAAAAATTCCAAGCAAAAAATGTTGGAAAAAATTTCTTTATAATGCGAGGGAAGCTGCACGCATTTAATCGAGTGCACATGTGATAGCAAAATGCAGATTTCTTTTTATCTTTAGCAGCCGTCACTTTTTCAATACATTTTTTTAAGTCACCCTAACAAATCATTTTAGTCGCGGTATTAAATCAATCGAATACCCGCACCATTTCGCGATCTCCTAGTCATACGACTTCCTGTACCTCGAATAAAGGCTCACCAGTAATTACAGATGTGATGTGACTAAGCAATTGCAATCTCTTTTTTTAAATTTTGGACCTAATATTAGTTAACAAAAATATAATACATCTTAGAAATAATGAAATTATTGAATTTTTGACACTGAGAATTAGCTTCTATTTTTTATTACAAGTAATTATTTTACCAAACATGACTCATGTAGAAATTTTGATGGATTTCTGGGCAGTTTTCTCTAGTTTTAATGTGGTCCTTCGTAGGAAAAACTGTTAATCCTCTCTTAAAGAAATGGTGTAACGAAATATCTCGAAAATCTCGCATACATTGTTGTTGCAAACCTGATTGGCTTTTGAATGACGAAAAAGAAGGAAAACAAAATAATGGAGAATTTTTGTTTATTCGTCTCTTAAAATTTTACACAAAAAGCTTCAAAATCCTTTAAAATCAGTTAAAATCGTTTAGAATTCCTGAAAATCTCTTGAAATCCCTTGAAATTACATAAAAAATTTTTAAATCATAAATTTCTTGAAATCCATGTTAAAATTCATGAAAGTCTCTAAAAATTGGTAAAAACCTCTTGAAATTTCTTAGCATTTAAAATCCGTTACAGTCCACACTATGAGTAGTGCCACTTTTTGGGGAATAGGTGAATATGATTCCGAGAAATCGTAAACTCCCACCATCCCAGCTTCGTTCGCCGTGAAGGAAAGGAATCGCTCCCCATGATTAGTGTCGCGCGAATAAGTATTTTTTCTGCAATAAAAACATCTAAATCTAACCATCTTGCTCGAGGCACTACTCATGGGGTCGGATATAAAATTCCCGAGTGTCTCAGAGTAGGGGTAGCGCTCGAGCGAGCTCGATCGAAAAAGTAGGGGAGCTGCACTACTCATAGAGGTACTACTCATAGTGTGGACTGTAATTATTAGAAATTTCATAAAATTCCATGAAATCCTTAAAAAATCTAAAAAATCTTTGAAAAGCCTGAAAAGCCCCTTGAATTCCCTTAATATTATTATTAATTTTATGAAATCCCATAAAAGCCTTAAAATTTTCAAAAATTAAGAAAAATTAAGAAAAATCGCTTGAAATTCCGTAAACTTTTACAACCATCTTTGAAATCCTTTGAAACTCCTAGAAACACTTTGAAATCCATTAAAATTCCTCAAAAAGTTTGAAAATCATAAATCTCTTGAAATCCATGTTAAAATTCGTGAACATTTTTAAAAATTGCTAGAAACCTCTTAAAATTGTTTAACATTTAAAATCCGTTAAGATATGTGGAATTCTCAAAAAATTCCTTTAAATCCTTAAAAATTCAAAAAAAAAATCTTTTAAAAAAGTTTTTTGATTATTATGAATTTTATAAAATATTCCATGAAATGCTTAAAATTTTCACGAAAATAAAAAAAATCGGAAAAATCGCTTGAAATTACTTACAGTTTTACAACAACCTTAGAAATTTTTATAAATTCTACAAAATCTTTTAAAAATTATAAAGATCTTTAGAAATCCGTCAAAAATTCGTGAAAACCCCTTCAAATTCCTAGAAACTTCTTAAAATTCCCAAAAATTCCACGAGAACATTTAAAATTATTTTATGTCCTTTAAAATGCATTAAAATTATTAGAAATTTTATCAAATTTCATAAAATCCTTAAAGATTTTACAAAATATTTTAAGAATCAGAAAAATATCTTGAAATCCCTTAAAACTCTTAACAAACCTTCGAAATGTCATAAAGTTTCACGAAAATCCTCGAAATCGCTGTTGAAATCTAATAAAATTCTTAGAAACATCCTAAAATTCCCTAAAATTTCGAAACATTTAAAGTTCCTTAAAAGCCCTTAAAATTTTTAAAAAACCTTTTAAATGTCTTAAAATTTCACGAAAATGTTTGAAATCGCTTTTAAAATCTATTAAAATTCTTAGAAATACTCTAAAATTCCTCAAAATTGCAAAAAATTTAAAGTTCCTTAAAATCCTTTAAAGCTCTTAAAAAACCTTTTAAATGTCTTAAAATTTTACGAATATCTTCGAAATCGCTTAAAATTTGTTGAAAGTGGTTAAACAAACTGTCCAAAAAATCTCGCATTTAGTATATTATTCTTTCAAACCTATTTGGCTTTTGAGTAATTTGCAGTTATAAAAAGGAAAAAGCAATAATCGCGGGCGTAACGCGCGTGTTGGTTTTCTAGTATATTAAAAACCTATTATGGATTAATTATTTGCAATATCTGATTACATGGAAAAAACTAGGGGTTCTATGATGTTGTGGATCTACTGAAAAAGTGGTTCCTTTAGAATCTAACAAAATCCTTTCAAAACGGTTGACGAGGACAAACATAGTCACATGATGTTATTCGTAAAGGCACTTTCACTGTTCACACCCCATATCTCTCCAAAAGCCATCGATATCAGTGTCTCAAGTTTCTTTCAGCAGGAAATGCCTTGTTTTATAGAAACATCATTAAGGGCAAGTATTACTATCAGATTCCTACCTTACCGATGCTATTTCCTCTGCAACGTAACATCTACATTTATTGAGATATCAAATTGAAAATTTCAATAATTAAAGTTCAAGCATTAAGGTACGTTTATCTGGTCCTAAATTTTTATAAAAATAAAAAAATATATTTTGAAAAACATTTTTTTTTATATAAATGTAAATATTTAGGACCAGATAAACATACCTGAATTCTTTAACCTTAATTACTAAAATTATCAATTTAATATCTCAATAAATGTATACGTGACGTTGCAGAGAATAAAATGATGGTAAGGTAGGGATCGGATAAGTAATACATGGCCTTAAGTACCTTTCAAAATTCACAATTAATATCTTTATAAGGTTATGTTGAGTGTTTCTATAGGGAATTTTTTAATTCGAACGGACTTCTTTTTTTAATACCTCATGACCCACGTGATGCAAAATCGATTTCTAGTTTATGTTTAGGAACACACCAATTAACCTAAAAAAGGTGTTTACAGAAATGTTATTGTATAATATCATTTCAAATTGCATAAAATCTTTACACCTTGAGTTTATTTACACAAGATCGTCGTTACTATTTTCATTACAAACATATTATTGCTCCAAAAAGTTTTTATTAAATTATAATAATTGTCAAGTGGAAAGTTCTTCTATTTGAACTTGTTTTTTTTTCGTGCTGGGTTCGGTTTGTCTTGAACATCTCTTGACTCAAGACGGTCTGGAGTCGAAAAATTTTTACACGGGCAGTGACCACTCCATGAATCAATCATTAACATGCTTGTAGATGCAACATTAGGAAAATATATCTCTTGTAACCATATTTTGAAATGATCTGTAAATTTCATCATTATGTAAATGTATCTTGCTACTTATTTATTAAGTTCACACATTTTAAAGAATTAATGAAATATAATTTTACCTGAAGTCATTTTACCAAATTTAGAAGTTACAACGTATACGTTTGTAGGTGATTTTACGCGCAAGTAATTTGCCACGTAAATGTATTAGAAGTTCGGGTTCTAAGTTTTTGTCAATTACTTAACAATTAAAACACATAAATATTCTTAATTCATTTATTTCGAATATTTAACTTATTCAGATTCGCGGTAATCAGTTGTAATTGTTAGAATAATAAGTTTTGTAAATTTCGCAAGTTACGGAAAATATGGTCCGATCCGCCTTTGACTTAGGTCTTTGTTAAGATTATTTACAAGGTAAATAATTGTAGGTTGATTTTGTGTCAGTATATATTTATTCAAAAGAAATGGATATAACAAAAGAGTGAATTTCTTGTTACAAGAGACGCGGTCTACTCCATCAGACTCTCAGGTCAACTAACTGCCAAAAATGCAAGTACAAGGCCTCAACCAGGCACTTCGGAGGTCCTATCATGAAACAAAGGTCGTAGGAATTTTCCCAGAACGGGGAATGCGAAAACTTTCTAAATCATAAGAAAAGGATGACTCATTCAAATTACAAATAATATTTCTCGATAGAAATATTCAACAGTCTTAATAGACGCACTGTCCAAAACCGTGTGTCGAAGGCTGTTCAAAAGCTCTTGTAGGTCAGTTTCAAAGTGTAATGGTGGGGGTGAAAGTCCTGAATTCGAAGCCATTTACAAATTAGAAAATCAGGTAGACAAGCTGTGTACAAACTAAGGACCCTTGGTTGAACGGTGCAGGGTCTAAATTGAGGAGTAGCTACATTTTTCTGATAGTCGAAGGATTAGTGCAATTTCGATCATAAGCAATAGCGTGGACTCATAACATTAAGCAGAGTAGTACAGATATTAAAAGTACGTTGTATTGACAATAAGAAGATTATCCTAAAGTTCTTTGGTGATGCACGTTTAGTAATTGCTTTGAAATAATAAATCTCATGGTTTACAAAATGTGAGACTCATTCCCAAAATGTTTATTACTCGCCGACAAAAGGGTACTTACTCCTCAATAAGAAACTATGTTTATGGTTAAGTACAGAGATAAAAATTATACGTATTTTCAACTCCTATTTCATTAATTAATTGCTTGACTTCTGTTACAAATTCTAGCGATTTTCTTTAAAAATCATTTCTATCTTCTGCATTTGCTTTTGTTATAAATTTGTTAATTTTCCCAGAAACAATTCTATGAGCCTTTTTATATTTCAAAAGCCAGGAATACGAAGCTTTGAATCTTATGTCCTCATTTCCAATTAACTTCTGACCTTGCAAGGCCCATCTTCTCAAACCATTGTCGTGCACTATTAAACCAGATTCAAGAGCAGCTTTGAAGTTTTCGATAGTATAATCGCAAATTCTTGCAATTTTTTCTCGATATGTACCACCTTGATTAATTTGGTGAGCCCAACGATATAACTGTCGTTCAGATATGACTTTTCTATATTTGTTTTGAACTGTTTCAAGAGATAATTTTTTTTTCCAGTTTTCCAAAACTCTACAGCTTTTCTTTTATATTCAAAACTTAATGGTTCAGTATCTGTGGTGCACTGATCTGTAGGTGGCATAGAATTATCAGGAAGTGAATGCAAATCATCATCCTCCACAATATGTGCTCCAGGCTCTTTAAATTCTTCAAGAAAATCTAACGATTCATCCATTATTATTTCTATATTATCAGACCACTCCATTAAATCTAAAAGTATTATATCATTTGAAAATGATCTTTAACTTCGATTTCATTATCACTGTAAGGACTTTCCTCAATATTTAGTGTTTGAAAATAGGCAAGCAGCAGATTAATTACATTTAGCGGATTAGCTTTCATTATAAATGCTAAAAATGTTAAACCTTCATGAAAATTATTTGACGAGCAATGTTGCTTTTAAGCAACACTTACTTTATGCATTTATATGTACTATCAATCCAATATTGGAACTAATAGATTTTACTTTTATTTAAATATATATAAATATATAAATATATATAATAGTTTATAAAAAACGCCGTATCAGTAATCCGCAGATAACTGACACAGTCCGAGTCTCGAAATTCTCCACATTAACATAAATAAACAAAGCTTACTTCTGCTATCTGCTGACATATACATGGTTATAATGCTATTGTGCATAATATAATTAAACAACCGATTTTAATTGCATTAAATGATTAAGAGTTTTCTAAAATCAGAGAAGCATAAGTATATCTCGTAAACATTATTTAAATTATTAAAAAGAGTATTATTTAAAGTGCATTAACATAAATGTTACTTACGTTACTTTAATATGCAACATTTTTGCAAAGAAAGATAAGCACTAATAAATAAGGGGTAGTTTACCCTCTTGAAATGCATTTTTCTGAAAAATACCGAAACACGGCAACTTTAGAATCTTATTTTCTTCAGAATAAAATTATCTTTATAAATATATAATGATTTTTAGAATTTTTTTGCAGAAAAAAATTAAAAAAACACTTTCACCCTTGTAAAAAATATGGGATGCATCCCTTGGAGATAAAACTGCTGTACTTAATATCGCCTTTCAGTAACAAGCAATCACCAATTGGTTTGAAAAAAAAATGTGGCATAGAAACAGAGATAGCGTGAAAAAACTGTTTTTGCGGGCGAAATTTGGGGGTTGTTTTAACCCCTTCAATGTGTATATCGGCAGATAAAAAAAATATGCATATTTGACTTTTTTGACCTCTACAACATAGCGAAGTTTCATTGAAATTGGTTACTGACACTTACAATTAGATCGTTGCTACTTACGAACACATTACGTAGGGTAGTTTAAGTCCCAGATTTATATAGAAAATATTTCAAAGAAAAGTAGAAAATACTGACAAAGGGGTAGTTTATCCCCTTGAAATGCAATCTTATGAAAAATACCGAAACACGTTAACTTCAGAATCTTATTTTCTTCAGAATAAAATTGTTTTTATAAATATTTAATTATTTTTAGAATTTTTATGGAGAAAAAAGTTAACTAAAAACACTTTTACCCTTGTAAAAAATAAGGGATGAAACCCTCAGAGATCCAAATGCTGTATTTAATATCGCCTTTCAATAACAAGCAATCTCCAATTGGTTTGAAAAAGAAATTTTGCATAGAAACAGAGATAACGTGAAAAAACTGTTTTTGGGGGTGAACTTTGGGGATGGTTTTAACCCCTTCAAAGTGTTTTTTCTCAGATGAAAAAAAGTATGTATCTCTTATTATTTGTCAGTAGTATAGCTAGGGAAGTACGAGCTCAGCACTACGTAGTTCCAGCCGCAGCCGCTAAATGGCGCCACTGTCGCGGCCGTCCGTAAATCGACTGTCTGTAACTACATGTTTTACCTACAGTCGGTGGGGTAAATCACTGTGGCGCGAAATGTAAAGTTTATCTTTAACAAATGGCGGCAAATGTAAAGAAAAAAGGATTTCGAACAGCACACTGATGATTCCAGCATTGAGGGTGATTATTGCAGAATATGGAGACTGTCTTGTACAAGTTTTTTAGTGATGGGCAGCGCAAATCCTCCTGATTCCAAACATTGTCAAGATACTGCACAATCCATTTTTTCTTTTCGAGTCCCTTTACGTAGATTGCTCGAGCGTTGCGTAGCTTGTCTCGAATTATAAGTCTCACTGCTTCATAGGGAATTTCACCTTGTAACGAGGAATTACACACGTGTGCGTCAGCCACGCACACTTTCCTCAGGCTCTCGTCTTCGAGCCTAGCGAGCCTAGCGAGCTTCTACTCCTACCGTACCCCTACCACTAGCGTAACGTCAGCCATCATGCAGACACGTCTTACCAAACGAGCGGATCCCGGAATTCCCGGATCGAGGATCAAAAGTTAGTTGAGTCGGACGCGGCTGACCGAGTGGTCAGGCAGTTCCCGCCCGATGAAAACTCTCTTGGATTTTCGCTATGTTTAGGCGCACCTATCATAGCCAAAGTCGTCAGGAATCGTAAAGTTTAGGTGCTTCTATGTTTGCCATTCCTACAACTTCTCTTCTCTTCTCTCCTCATCTCTTCCGTCGCGTGAGGATTGTCAATGCTCAGGTGCACTTATCACTGACATTTCGCGTAAGTCTTATTTCTACTGTATCTCTTGAACGTAATAAAAGGAGACCAAATTCGCATTGTTTAGGCGCACTTATCAATGCCAATTTGTCAATTAAATCCTACTGTTTAGGCGCACCTATGAATAGTATTTAAGTCTTACTTCTCGTCTCTTCTTTTCTATTTCAGATTTATCTTCAAGCCTTATCCTAATTATTCATTATACCGCTTCTCACGATATTTCTTAAACGTAACAAAGGGAGACGAATTCGCATTGTTTAGGCGCACTTATCAATGCCAATTTGTTAATTAAATCCTAGTGTTTAGGCGCACCTATCACTAGTATTTATTCTCAAATAAATATGAGTATCGATTTAACGAACGAGACGTACAGACTCCCACATTAACTTCTCTTTCCGCATCTACCGTACCGACCGTAGAGAAGGGACATGAGGGCAAAGTAACACATCGCTAGGAAAAGTCATTCACGTATTTATCAGTTAAAGTAGAAGAAGATGTTAAAGGAATTTTCGTGTTTGTAAAAATTTCAGGAGACCAACCAAAAATAAATATAAGCTCCGTACCAGATTTTCCTCACGCCTTCGCTTTCAAAGGAAATCATTTTCTCTCAATAAGTCTCTTCACAAAAATAGATAGCTAAATATTTTCTCCTTTTTTTTTTATTTATTTCGAGTCGCACACTTCACACACATGAAATAGTCTGTATGTCCGATATCAAATATACACAAACACTTAACAATGTAAACACATACACAAATTTACACACCCACATCACACTCACACTAGATTTATACTTAGCAATGTAAAAGTGGTTGGAAATAAATCGTTCTATGTTTTCTTGTAACTCAAAGATCTGTTCTCATTTCGTCTTAAAATAATACCTAGACCCTGGACAGACTGAAGCATCCGGAGACGTAATAAAGGGGGGTAAAACAGATCGTCACAATAGCAGTAATTGCTTTTAAGCATTTTTGAATCTCAATTGTCAAAATAGATCGTCAAAAGTCCAGAGAAAAAGAGAAAAAGCAAAAGTAAGCCTTTCAAGAGGCTTTAAATAAAATGTTGAAGGAAGAAAGACAAAAGGTTGAGTTAAAAAAAGCACTGGCGAAGATGAAACTCTAAGTCCTCTTTTTTGAAGCTCGGGCCGTTCAGCAATTTTCGGGATGGCCTACAAATTTAATCCAAAAAAAATGTAAGCATTTATAAATAATTCACGTCAGAGATTTTTCTGTAATTAAGGGTGATGGGTATGTATGTGTGGCGTGCGTCTTTTCTAAACTATGTCGAATCCATGACACATCTCTCGAGTATGGAATTTCGGTAGTATCGATAACCGGGATTGCTAAATTTACTGTTGAAATGTGTGGAATCAAAAAAAGCAAGAATTCCTGGACGATTAAACATCGTTCCTTCAGTTGTTGCCATGACTCGATGAGGTGATAATTAGAGCACTCTTGTCCGAGCTCGCGACGCGGTCGAATCTCTGCCCTTTCCGCGAGATTCGCGTTCGCTCTCCGCCGAGTCAACTAGACCTAATCACTGAATTTTTGTATGAATTAATTTTAATAAATATAATTACTTGGTTAATTCAACTTGCATTATTTCACCCACCAACGGACTTCAAATTGGTGACCCCGACGTGATTTTAAGGGTGAATTCAGTAAGTGTAAAACCGTGACGTGCTTCTGGTTTGTGATCGTGATTTTTGTGACTAGTGATTACCGTGACTAAAATGCCTGAAAACAACAGCAACACAAGCGCTTCTGCGCCAATCGTGAACGTGCTTGCGCCACGACATTTTCGTGCGCCAGCATTTTTGGAAAACAAGATCAAAGTGTGGTTCACGCTTTTGGAAGCGCAGTTCGTCACTGCACAAATCACAGACGACAACATCAAATATTGCAACACGGTGTCGAGCCTGACGGAGAAGGCTATCGGTCAACTGGAGGATGTACTTATGGATCCACCGGAAACAGATAAGTACGCCGATCTAAAATCGAAGTTGATCTAGAGGTACACGGAATCTGACAGTTCGAGAGTCCGTAAACTCATGGAAGGCGAGCTGTTACGTTCGGACGTGGCATTTTCAAGCTCTCCTTTGATTAGAATTATAATAGGTTTATAGGATCTTAGGGAATGCAGAAGGACC
>JAUEJJ010000045.1:9614228-9632748 GCA_032164275.1 Synergus coniferae
GCCAACACTTTGAGAACGTTTTCCAAGTTTGGCAAAATCATGGCCGAACCCTTGCAGATTTTTTGCGTCACAGTTCGAAAGAGGAAGCCAATTTAGGAACACTGCTCGATCTGAACAACATTTGCTTATAAATCTTCCTCCATGTTTAAAACTGAACAATGAAATATATCAAGAGTTATAGAATTTCTCTAATTGTAAATATAAAAGATTGTGTGCGACATTATACAATTGAAACTCATCTTCGCCGAGGGCTTCAATATATTTTGCTAAGTTCTTTATAGATACTTTGAGAAACTGTCTCCCGAAAACCTGAGTCATTTGACTTAAAATCTCGCAGCTCAAGTGAAAATAAGAGAATTTGAAGATAGCACAAATTCTAAATATAAAGTGTGCTATCAAGCAATAATAATAAGTACCGCGTTTTGGCTATCGATCCATTAACTGAAGCTGTTTGTTTTAAGGATTGAAATAGATTACAATTTCTATTAAGACAATTTTTTTGTATCAAAGGTATAGCAAATTTATATAAAAAAATATTGTCAATTTGTCAAAATCAAAAAGGAGGGTCGAAGTAATATTATAGTATACGTGTTTTGGTCAAAATGAAACTAAATGTGTATAATAAAGAGGACCTATAATCCTCGATGTTGATTTCTGTAATAAAATTTGTCATAAATGTCCAATTAAGAAAAATGAGTTTGCAAAGTTTGATGGCTATTGAAAAGAGATATTACCTAATGAATTTTCAAAATATCCGCCGGTATCAGAAGTCAGGATCGAATTTATATACTAAAAACCTTTAGTTAAAGAAGGTTTTTTTTATATCTTGTACGGAGAAAAATAGATAATAGATATTCACACTTGACATCCTGCAGATAGTTAAAAAATTGAATATCTATATTCATTATTCATCCTAAATATCGTAATAGATATTCATCCTTATATTATTTCGTTTCCCAAACTTGTAGTATTTAGATATTTAGATTGAATATTTTATAGATTATACTTAGTTGGTCACCCAATATTTGAGTATCTAAGGTATTGTGTGGCTCAATATCTAGATTCTTAGAGTGAATATCTTATAGACGATGATTGTCGCATAGTTCACTATCAAAGATATTAAGGTTTTTTCTCCATGTGGATTTTGGAATTTTGTATAATTGTTGTTTACCTAATTGGATTAAAAAAAAAATTTTGCTTCGATTTCTTTAGTTTTTAGTATAAATTCGAGCTTAGCCTTTAGTAACGTGTTCAAAAATATATGAATCAAAAAATTCGAAAAAAAGTAAACTGAAGCACAATAACACTTCCGACAAAGGAATTTTCTAAGCAGACCAATATATTATATATTTGTTTTACCTATTAACAAGTGGGGTACACTAAACTTACTGTATGACGAGGTAAATATAAGTATATTAAGAAGATTAGTTCGACAGCTGTCATATGCAAAAGAAAATGAAGGAGTGAGTGTGATGTGTATAAATGTGTAGAAATTCTATACTATGTATACGCCATTCCTCTCTCTATACATCTTATTATACTCAATTACTCATATATGTATTTATGTATTTCTGTTAATTGCTTTTGAAACATAATGAATATATTTTTATTTGACGAATTTCACATACGATAGATTATTATTCTGCTCTAAAGCGAAAACCTCACGCTTAACAGAATTATTATTCTGAGAGGGATTTTCTCACCGCAGTTTTTGAATTTCCATATAATAATCCACCACGAATCGACCTGTTGTACCACGAAATGGTAATTGTACATTTAACGTTAATTATTTATGAACTATGATTAAACATTGCGTTGCCTGTTGTGATAAGCATAATTAGTTTGGTTGTAAACAAATGCAAAGAGTCTCTTCGAAACAATATGCATCCATATATATAATAGGATAAAATCAAGGATAAAATATGAATTCATTTCAATGGATTCTATTTGCAAAAATTTAGAAAAAAGTTTCTTTCAATCAGCCAAGCTTTTTTTAATTCAAATTTGAATTTCTTAAGATATGTTGCACAAATATTTTTTTTCAGTGTACCTGTTTTTTCTCTACTGGGTTAAACCATGTTGAATACGAATTGATCGTGATACCTATCTATGCGATCCTTACTTTTAACGAACAACTTCTATGTATAGGCACTGGCATTATTGTCCACCAAGTGTACTTGTGAAACAATGAGGCTGTGTACAAACACTCAGCAAAACAATGCATTCAGAATTTAACGTCTGCGATAGGTCGGCAGCAAAGTTAGTCCGTTAGAAGCACCAGATGCATGAAATCTGAGTACAGAGAACAGAGCTACGAGCTTTTCTATAAAGTACTTTAGCAACCTGCCTTTTACTGCACACAATAGATATATAAAGTTACGATTACTTATTTTTGAGTCTTGTGAAAAAGTTGAATCTCGGGGATCTTTCACTAATTTCACTTTTACTGACACGTAATTTTATAATGAAGCAAATTCCCATAGTTACACATTGGAACTTAAAATATGTGATTTCAGCAGAGAAGCCAAAAAAATCTCCCCTAGTGTCCGTTTCAAGAGTAGTTTTGCATGTCGTGTCGGGTCGGGAATAGCGATGCTTGCGTCCCTTCTTGCAAGAACATATATGTTGCTATCTCAAAAGGAAACTCATTATTTTTTAGTTGATAAGTTGATAAAACTTGATAAGTTCAGATATTGAAAATCAAAATAATAATTGAAGGTTTTAATCATTAAAATCATGTCGTAAAATTAAG
The DNA here is from genome assembly GCA_032164275.1 of Synergus coniferae. Taxonomy (NCBI): domain Eukaryota; kingdom Metazoa; phylum Arthropoda; class Insecta; order Hymenoptera; family Cynipidae; genus Synergus; species Synergus coniferae. The sequence goes on from JAUEJJ010000045.1 coordinate 9,616,981, forward strand.
ACAAAATTCAATGTGAAATATTAGAGAAAATATATTTCATGCGCTTCAAAATACTTTAGAGTATCATCAAAGGCATGCATTTTATAGCCCTATAATATTACTGAACATTAGCCAGGAACATTTTTGGAAATAGCATAAGATTAACATAATCCTTTTAACGATCCCACAAATCGAATACGTACAGTGCGGTGATCACCCTCGTGATGGCATCGAGTATGAAAGTAATAATGAGGATGTAGAAGTTATGTAAGGGATGGTGCTGAATATCTATCCATTGGTAACACAAGAGTGTTTGCAGTAGGTTCTAACTGCGGAGGGTTGATTGGAGTTGAACCAATTGAAAAGGGGGTGGATAGGGATCTCTACAACACGGACTGTCTAGGACTATAGACCGCCGAAGAACCCTTCAGGACCAATCGAGTGGTGACTTAGGAATTTTGCCCTCACTTGAGGTCTGTAACAAGTGCTACCGCATTGTACGTTCGACGCGAAATTCTGCACAAAAATAAAAGAACATCTTGTTATAGCGCTTCGAAGGGCCGTCCATCCCCGTTACTTTACCACATATTTCTTCCTCCTGACTAACTTTTTAATATCACTGTAGGTATAAATGCACCAAAGGCAACGCATACTACAATACTTTATTAAAAACTTCGATTCGCTGGTGGTAAACCACGTTATCAGAAGTTTGCGAAAATTGAAGGCGAGCATGTTTGAAGAATTGAAATCAAGTGGGGTGGAAAAAATGCTATTTTCAATTTATATTAGAAGTTTTAACTTTTGACTTCAGTAGCAATTTTGAAAGTTATTTCAAGTACATCAATTTTTGTTTATCGACTTTATAGTATATATATCGCATTTTTGAAAGTTAAAACAATATACTGATGAGATATAAAAAATGAGAAATATCCTAAAGATAATGTTGGTTTCTTTGTCCATTAAGTTATATATAATGGTAGAAAGATTCCACAAAATATGTTGATGATAATATTCCACGATATTTGTCAAGAGAACACATGACGTTTCTCAGTTTAAATTCCTATCTATAATGATGTTGATCCAGACTATAACATCTTTTCTATTAAAGAGATAATCCCAAACATGTGTCAGTCTTATTCGAAAGGAATGGTTTGTTATTATAGTCACTGACATTATATACGCATACAATACTACACAAAAGTACCTTTTAATGATATTTTGTACATTTATTAAATCGTAAAAAATATTTACACTGATAGCAAAATTTCCTATAGTCATAAAAACTTTTTCTTTGGAGTATTCATTCAAGTTTTTTTTCATATTTCATTTTGATATATATGAATTATTATTTTAATGCGTACTTTTTCCTCAAGTGACTTATTTCGCGACGCCTCGTAGCAATTCCCCTGTTCAATTTGTTCACATATATATCCATCAAAATTGAGTAATTATAACACATCAGCGTTAAATATTGCTTAATTCACTTTATTTATGCCAATTTCTATTGTTTCATTTTATTCTCGTTCATTATAATTTTTCCAGAAACCGAAATGAGTTTTATTCAAAAGCAATAATGATTTTCACCGCGTTGGAAACGGAATATTTTGGATTTATACGTGTGTCAAAGCTCAACATTGATGAGTTATATGGTACCACAATTTGAGACAAGACTTATACACTATTTGGAACCAACAGTACCAGGAATTATTCCAATGATGGCTTCCTGTATTCAGGTTTGTTGTCTTTCATCTTGTATACGCCACAAGTCGTATATTTTAAACGACAAAGCGAATTGGTATTTATAACTGGGAAAATTAATTTCAAGATGCCGCTATTGCAGTAGCTTGAAAACGATTAATCCAAAATTGATATCGAAATTCACTTTATCGTTTAAGAGAAGCGCTTCTTTTACTCAACGACAACTATATAATGAGAATTGCAGAAAATATAAGTACATAAAAAATCTTAGATATTAATATTTCTCTAAGAATTGAAAGTAAACTTTAAACTTTTAGAGAAACGTAACACGAATTATGAACACCTGCATGCTCTTTCTATCTCTCTTCCTTATTTTTCGTTTTTTAAGATTTATCACACGATACTCTATCGAATTGGGGGAGGGGGATATTTCGTTCAGATCCTCAATACATAAAGTAAAAGACAATTGGTGCTGAAGATCGCCAATTGTAAAAGAAAAGACAATCGGTACTGCAGATTACCAATGTATAAAACAAGAGACAATTGGTTCTGATCATCATGACAATAATAAAAAGATCATGGCATCGATTATTAAAGTAACGCTTATTCCTTATTGGTCAAATCGAAGTCGTGACGCGGCGATATATATCAATAATTGATCGTGACTTGCTTGAAGAAAAAGACACATTTCCAGAGCATGAACTCTTCACTTATTTAAAAAAATTATCACGAGAATGACGCTTCTAACTACTAATATCACATTTGTTTTGTGAGACATGTAGTATGATTAATTTTGTAAAAATCTACATAATGCGAAGTCGTACCATAACATAAGAAATTAAAATGTTTTCTGTAATATTCGGCGTGGCACAATAAACTGACCAATTGTTTAACCTTCAATACATTTCTGAAAACAGCTTCTGCAACATGTAGTGCTGCACTACTCGTTGCCTAATTCGGTAAAATAGTGAATCGGCAATGTGCATTATCGACGGATGGTAAAGTTGATGTCATACCTTACTGGTTGATGGTAATACCAGTCTCTATTTTACCGGTTAGTGACATTATCATCGGTCGTTAAGCGGGAAAACTGGGATTGCCACTAGTCAATAAACTGGAGAATTGGGATACTATCAGTCGATAATGCGGAAATTGATGTTACCAGCTATTGGCAATGTCTATTATTAGCTCTCTCAGTTTTACCGAATGAGGCACGAAGTGATACAAAACACACTTTACGTACTAGTGACTATAATATAGCTAAAAGATTATTATTTTTGTTTTTAGTTTCACGTGCAGATTGAAGTTAAAAAAGGCCGGAAAGTGGACTACTTCAGGAAGTTGTTTCTACGGAAATAATTAAGGTAGACCATTCTTCCAGATTTTTGGGGAATTAAGTCTAGTTTAACTAATATGTCTGTGAGATATTGTCATGTTGTGTAAATTAATGTCCTCATTCGAGGATTGAATATCATCTATAATTACTAAATTGGAATATGTGATTTTTAGTGCCATAGTGGATCAAATTCGTTGGCGAGGTCTCTTTAAAGAGACTACCTAATAGTCGTGGCAGGGTTGGTTATGTGGCCTAATAGTTTGGGTGGAACATCCGGTTGCAGTGGGGGTGCTGGTAGCACTGATTTGGGAGGCTTGACCGCTACCACTTCCGCATCTGAACTTTTTGGTCCATCAGGATTCGGAGCATCAGCTACTGGACCGTACAGTGCCCTTAAAACAAACCCCTATGTTAGTGCGCTCGGTATGCCACCAATTGAGGCTCTCCATACAACAATTGGATACCCTGGTTGTTCACCTGCCGGTGAGTCCTATTACTGTGAGTGCCTCCACTTGTTTACCTATATTTAAAATTCTTTTGAATTTTATGATTACCCTGGCGAAAGTTTCGGATGGAAATCCTATCCCAACTTGTTTCGAATTCAATCAATCAGAACCAATCCGAATCAGTGCCAAGATAATGTGAATTTTTGAATTTAAAAAATGTTCACCTACGACAGGTAATCCCAGGAAACAACGCCGAGAAAGAACGACATTCACTCGTGCACAATTAGACGTATTGGAGGGTTTATTCTCTAAAACACGATACCCTGACATATTCATGCGCGAGGAAGTTGCACTTAAAATTAATTTGCCTGAATCAAGAGTACAGGTAAGAATTTCAACGATTATACAAACTGATAATAAAACTGTCTGATAAATATTTATATTCTATCGTTGCGTTTCTATCGAAATTTTGAGATAATAGAAAAATTTCTACAATTCGTCTGAATTTATTTCATTCTGAAGCATATATGTATTACCGAATCAGCTTCATTCCGTGTGAACCCGGGAATATTATAGAGGAATCCTCGAGTTCGCCTTTTGAAGATTTCTTATCCGAATAAATTCGAGATAATTCGTGATCGGCAAAGAGATTCCAATTCAACCAAATTTGAGTAATAGACAAAGATTCTCAATGCCTGAACCTTAAAGTTCGAAATTAATTATTTACATCAGGAAGTTCTAGTTTTAAAGGCTGTATTTAAAGTGACTCGACTCAAAAATAGAGGAGCACATCACTCGTCCCTTCTTTAAGCAATTCTTCACAGAACTATTCTGTCTTCAAAAAAAACTGACGTTGCAGGAGAACTTAGTTTTGTAGCAAAACTAGTGACTCGACACAGATACGTGTGAAAGACTATGGGGTTACGATCCTATTCATTTCAAAAGCAAACCAGGTGCGTTCGACCGTGATTGCGGATGCGTTTATGCTTTCATGAGGGTGGAGTATGCGAGAACACGTTTCGACTACTTTAGTTCTCAAAGTCCGTAACATCTTTGATATTTCAAAATCGTTGAACAAATTCTTTATCTTTTTATGTTTATTAACTTTACTTAAAGCAGAGAGAAATATTAAAAAACAATTTCATAGAGAAAACAGCTCTTTCATCACCTAGGAATTTTTTGCCAAAGTAGTTTTATGGAATTAACCAAGGAATTAACGTGACTGATTGACAGGTGTGGTTCAAAAATAGACGAGCCAAATGCCGACAACAAGACAAACAGAGACAACAGCAGCAAGAAAAGACTCCTAGATCAAAAAAATCTGCTGGAAATTCGGGTAGCAATCCACCACCAGGGAAGAGTCCTGCCGTGGTTACCACACAAACCCCTGCAACAGCAGTTTCTGCCACCACACCTCTGTAAGTATGACTTTATAACAGTTATAACTGTTATAAAAGTATCAATAAAGGCATGCGATTTCACATTATACATAAATACGTAAAATTTTTATGTTTGTTGTAGAAGTGGTGGTACAAGTGGCTCGGCCGCTAGCTCACCAACTCCTTTACGAGACTCCCCACAATATAAAGCACCAGGAAGTACAACAAGCTTGATGTTAACAGCTAGTACAACTCCTCCCAGTGTAAATAACGAGTTTTTTTATACTTAATTTTAAGAGATAAGTTCTTAACCCTTGTTCCATTGACTCGACTATTCTGTACCCCTTCATTAAATCAAATATTATTCCAATGCGGTGTAATAAACAAAGATATTATAAATGTAGAGTACACCATCTGTATATTTACATCTTTGGTGTAACTAATAAATTTTACATAAATATGCTCTGGTTTTTCACTTAATTAAGTGAAATACTTTTTTTGCAGTTGGGTGGTACGGTATACAGTAGTGGAGGGAGTAGCAGTAGTATTTGGAGCCCGGCTGTGACAGAAAGCAGTGGTGGATTTCCAAGTGATCATCAGAGATTAGCCTGGACAACAACCACCACTCAACAACAATGCTATCAAAATTATACTTCCTATTATACGAACATGGATTATCTCTCGCCCACTACGCATCAACTAAACGTTATGGTACGTAGCTGAAAAAATTCTAGTCAACAATTTTAAAAGTCGGTTATCTTGAAAAATTTGAGGACAGGACATCCAGGGCCATACTAAATTAAATGTATAATCAGAGTATAATATACAACTTGGGAGCACTATTACCGTCATATACTAACAAAATATGTATAAAAAATATTTAAAACTTAAAAGATGTATGGAAAATATTTCTTCTTCAGGATGCAGGAGGCAACAACTTAGATAATACTTGGAGTAAAACGAGAGACGAAAGTGCGTCGTCTTGGTTCTACAACAGTGCTGGCTGGGGAGACCGAAAATGAATTATGTATGCAATCTGTTAATATGAATCTGGTACATATCATCGACAACAGTATTGGTAAAGGAAGCGAAATTTTCACCGATCAGTGTTCAAAAGATGTCGATGTAAAATATCTATATGAACAAGGAACTGGATAAATTTTATTGTTGTGAGTCGACTGGAATAGACGAAATATAATATATAGCCTTCCCTGAGACCACTCTGAAGTATAAGAAACACTTAACTTTATAGAAATTAACTATACCCTCGCAATAATGTAGAGACAAATTTTAGCAAAGATATTTAATTTTTAATAGTTTCATATTATAAATAAAATACCTGTTTCATAATTTATTATACACATGTGTACATCCATACGTAACGTACATCCAACGTACATCCATACGTTGTCGTTCGTAGTATCGAAGAGATTCGCTTTTTTTTTATAAGTGATAATGAAAATTGTCCAATAAGAGGAATCTAATTAATCAACCTGTGCTCAATTACTATAAAAGGCAAAGGCATTCGGACGAATGCACTCATTTACTCGTATAATGAAATTTTATCTTTGTATAATCAAAAGATTTGATCATTTTTAAATTTTTTATATTTTCGTGAATATATCTTCATCTAGAATGTATTTAAAATTTAAAATTTTGAATTACTGTTAATAGATTTTGCATTCAACGTTTTCAGTCCAAATTGCATTCAAATCGATATGAATGAAATTTTTTTCTAGAGAGTGTCTGCGAGAATATATTTCATCTTTTCATATCGTCACACTACACAGCAGAAGATACAACATGATTTTTGATAACGGCCATATCACGCTGAAAGCACTATCAGTTCTCGTTGGGATGACCATATGTGATGCAAAACTTTTAAAGCAGGCACAAGCCAATGTACCGAATCTAACTAAATAATAATAACTAAAAGGGCAGATTCAATATGTTTACAAAATACTCTCGAGTCATGAAACATTATATATTTTAAATAACACATTATCAAATGTTACATAAGCAGGGAAAGATTCAATCTGCTCTCTTTCACTCTTATGATTTTCTGTTATCTGCGTTTCGTTTTCTGTAATTTCTGGTTTTTCTAAAGGAAAAAGCCCCTTTTGCAGGACATACAGGATATATTGTTCAAAAACAGGACATTTTACAGGACGCTCACCTCCGCAGGACAAATTGCTAAAAAACAGGACTGTCCTGCCAAAAACAGGACGTATGGTTACTTTACTAATAACTAACTAAATTAAAATACAAAAGGGAAGAGAGAACAATTCCAAGAAAACAAGAGAAGATTGGGTTATAGAAACCTTTTAGAAATGCAGAACTCAAATTTTATCATGGACGTAGAAAAAATCATTAAAAACAGATATAATTAGAAATATAAGTATACTTTTATCAGTGCTTTTCAATTCGAGTTTTCACTACTCATGGAATTCAATTATAGCAGAGAGGCTGAAAGCTTCCTTCGGTTGGTCTTGGTGCCGACAAAGAATTTATATAAATTTATAAAATTTATACCATATGCCATATGCAACCGTAAACGAGAATTTAGTATTACCAATTGAGAATTCTTATAGTCATATGCATATGGTAACATGCCCTCAAGATAATGTACCATTGATCGAAATCTACCTTATCGACATTTACTTCTCTGTTGGATAACTTTTGTTATAAATAGAATATCGAGTTGAAAATGTACAAAATAAAAATAAAAGCATTAAGGTACGCGTATCTATTCTAAAATATTCAGAATTTCAAACAGAACTTATACTGCCGGTAAGGTGCCTACCTTACCGGCTTAATCATGTGTAGCTCTATAAAAGCTACACATGATTAAGCAGGGATCTAGACCAGCAAATAATTCCCTATTTTATCAATTGTTGTTTTAAAAAACCGAAAGAAACCTTGTGATCATTGACTATTAAAATGGATGAGTACTTTTGCCATCCTGCAGGGGTCGCTTTTTTAATGTGAAAATCCTTAGCTTCATAGTATAGTGCGTGAACGACTCTCGTCTCCCGGTGAACATGCGTGTGACTGAGACCGGAGACGTGAGTGCGGCGCGTCGCTTCACTCGATGCGGTTTGTAGTCTGTTTTTATCGTGTATAGTGTTAAGTATTTTAACGAAAAATATGACAGCAGCCTAAAGAAACCGCTTTCTGGAATAGTGAATTTGAATGAGTGAGGTTTAAGTAATGTGTTATACTGGTTTGTTGCTTCTTTTCTGGAAGATAGACATGCTTTTTTACGTGATTTTGGTCTTCCTTTTTTCATGTGAGTATACATATAATTCTGTTCTCTATGGCCTACACTCTACACACCATAGTTGATTGCAAATCGTTTTTTCACCTCTCGCGAAGGGATAAATCATGTCAGTTGAATATATAGACTGGAATCAGAGAATTGTTTAAATTCTATAAATATTTACATCAGGATGAAATGAAAAAGAAACCTGAATGGTAATAATGCAGTTTAATGACTTTTGCGAATTTTCATTATTTCACGCCGGCTTTTATCAGAACGTCTTCATTTTACCTCAAAATAAAAAAAAAAATGAAGGGAATTTTTTTTCAAATCAAAAAATATTCCTCCTTATTCTCCCACTCTCGCTCTCTCAAAAAAAAGATAACATTTATTTTGTTTACAATTAATTATAAGTATACTGATCTTAAATTGATTCGATCTTGAATTTGTTTGAATTCTATTCATTTTTTTTATTTCCTGTGAATTGTTTCGAGTTTTTTTAAAATTAACATTTAGCTCCTTTCTACAAAAACAAAAAAAAATATCATTTTGTTGAAAGGATAAATTCATTTACGTATGCTATGTATTAAGATGTGAACTTCACAGCGTGTTTATTTTAAACCAAATAATGAAGCATAATACTGCTGAACAGGGTGAGCCGAGAAAAAATTATTCTTGGTTTTGAAAAATAAACGGGGCCTGGAAGTTTGTGTATAGTACGAAAATTTGAATCTGATTCGGTAAATAATCCGCCTCTCTCAAGCCTTTTGAAGTTTTAAACAGCCGAACGTAAAATTTCCTATTTTATGTCTGCTGGATTTATAAATTTCATGATTCTTATTTACGTGAAATTTTAATGTATATTATTGTCAAATTTCTTGAACGATAAAAGTAAAGAATTTAATTCAGTACTGTGAATGATTACACTAAAAACTGGTCGAAACTTAAATAGCAGAACCTTAAATGGCAGTTTTTAAATTTCTGATTTTCTTATTTATCAGTTTTTTTTTTAATTTTAGGACTGCAGTAGTTTTTAAGTTTCTTTATTATTAAAAAAATTGTTCATTAAAAATTTTAAATAAATCACTTTGTTTATTCCATCAAAACGATCTACTATGAGGAAACGCATCATGTCTTCATGAAATTATCACAATTAAGATAAGCCCTAGAATAAACGCATCCAAGCTTCGATACAGCAATTTCTATTTTTATACAAAAAAAAAGTATATGGACATATTTTCGGTTATAAAATTTTTACTAGTTTTATTTTACATTAATTTAAATGAAAATTTCTCATATAATTAAATAATATATATTTCTCAAGTAATTAAAAAATGTGTAACTTCCCTGATAAGAAGTTATTGAAAACTCAGTATGGAAAACCTTCTAAAAATGCCTTTAAAAGTATTAGAAACCGGAACTTGAAATTGATTGAAATTGTGAGTTCAGACCTGTGACTATATATAATTAGCGGGTGTGCTTTACAGTCTTTACAGGATAAACCAATTGTGTAGAATGCGACAGATGATAAACAAGCAGACCTAGTAAGACCGCCTACTTTTAATGAAAAAGGGATATTATGAGGGCTCCTAGTGCATTTTTCTCAATGCGTTATATTCTACTGGGCTTATTAAAAAAATGTTAAACGCAAATTTAAAAAGAAACTAATACGAAATTTTTATAATACTTTCAGCAACAACTGTTTTGGGACTTAACTATGGACTATACTTTTCTGTAAGTCCTAAGGATCATACTGTAACCGAAAATACACCGGTGCGATTGAGATGTGAGGCTGAACCTAGTAATAGAGTAAAGTATTCATGGAAGATTGACGGTCAACCGATGGCACCGAGTCCTAGAAGGCATCTTGTAGGAGGTGACCTTTACATAACGAGAGCTGATCGAATTCTTGACAGCGGTGATTTCGTTTGCGTTGCAACTGATCAAGCCAGTGGAGACTCAATCGAAAGCTCATCTGCAAAAATCATCGTCAAATGTAAGTTTATTACATTAAATCACGAATAATTTCTTTGGAAACAGGGAAACGGAAACGAAGTTCAGCTTCAGTGGTCGGTCTCACACCTTTTTTTTTCAATGAATATATAATAAAAGAGTTAATGTCAAATATAGGTTTGATTTGCTAATTGCAATAAATCATGAAGCGAAAATAGTAGCCAATTAAGAAATATTTAGCTCACAAGTCACGAGTTACCTGGGTGCTAATGGTAATGTTTGACTACCATAACAGAAATCAAAAGACTTTCTTACTTTGCAAGCCCACTAATAAAGCCCAAATATTGTTGAACCTTCAACAATTTTAATCTACAAAATTTCTATAAATTCTTTGTAATTTTTCTAAATCGTTGGAAATTTCTGGAAATCTTTTTAAACTCTTTAAAATCCCACAAAATCCTTGGAAATTATTTATATAATTATATGTAATGACCAAGAAGCTGAAAATTATTTATTTCAGTACAGAAGTATATTCAGCTTTTTGAATAATTTTCTGACATCAGTTGGTTTTAGCTGTATTGTCCCACCGTCGATCCACAAGCAGACGAGGGTGGATAAGTACAGTTCTGGAGAGTCATAAAACTTTATGGTGCGTTTGCATCGACCGACCAGGTCCCCTCTTCCTTCTATCCCCATGGCAACCATTCACCCCCTGAAACAGCGCAGTTGCATCTCTTGGTTTTCTTCTGTATCCCATCCCTTCCATTAGCAAATCTCACGACTTGCACGAATCCTCTTCTGTTGCAATTCTTTTCACTTATTTCAATTATTTGTTACATGACTAGATTTTTTGCTGTCAGTAATGTGGTTTTAATGCTCGTACAGCATATTTTTTATAATAACGACATCTACAATTATAATAATAATGCAGACATCAGTCTTTCTGTACCGTTGTGTAGGTACCTTACACCGAAAACTAATCCGATATAAGATGTTTCGATATAAATCATGAGAATGAATTAAGATGTAGTTTTTAAAAATGAGTTTATTCGCAGTTCAGAAAAAAGATCTTTTACATTCGAAGTTCGATCGAAGGTATTTGCCTGAACCACCCAACCCACAATAAAAGGCACGCTCGGCCGAGCGTGCCTTTTGTTTTTGGAAAAATAAATACCTTACGCTTACATTCTGGAAAATTACAGTTGGCTTTTTTTTGCATTCGAGTGGTGACTCATTAGAGACATCCATTTTGGCGGTTATTTGAAGTATTTTAAGAATTTTATAACTATAATTCCAAAAGAGGAAAGTCTAGGATGAATTCCAGGGTTTACAAGAAAGTAGCAGATGCCAAGCTGAATGGGAAAACCCAGAAAACAAATCAAAAAACACACGTGAGCGTGCTCACTTTCCCCCATTCCCTTTTTCCAGAAAATTTCCTCTTTTTCACGTACGAATTGGATTCATAGAATCTAATGTTTTTATATTTTGGTAAAGAAAAATTTTGGGCTTTTTAATTCTTATAATTCGGTTTGAAAACACATTTTCCAAAGAAAAGGTTTTTTTTTTCTTGTCAAAGTTTTGAAAAATTTTGCCATCTCTGTTAAACATTGATTGTTAGCGAGAACTCCGAGTTCTTTTGTAAGATTTCATTAGAATTCGCGCATGGATTGTAAAACACCATGATTGAATTTTTACAAAATTTTAGGTTTATATTTAGAGTCGATATTGCTTGTAGCATTTTATATAGCATATATTTTTTCTTTAATTATAGGGATTAGCGAAGCAAGTGTCCAACTACAAGAGCCCAAATTGCCATCCGCCATTCGCAATGGTGAAGAAATCGAACTTCGATGTCACGTGGATGGGTCTGGAGAACTTAAATACGAATGGTTGAAGTTAGTACAATATAGTATAACTATGTATAGTACAGTTATTATAAAAATTCTAAGCTTTAAACTAAATTGCTTACATGTAATCCAAATTAGAAATTGTATTTAATCAATCTGAGTAATTATAGATCGAAACGATGAAGAGGCTAATTATGTATTTTCAACATTTATTTTTTTAGAAATATGGATAAAATCCTATTGAATGATCGAATCGAAGCGAAAAAGAACAAACTTTATATCCATGGAGTGACTTTTGAAGATAATGGTATTTACACGTGCCTTGCGCGGAATGATGTTGTTTCGTCTCCTACTGTGGAAAATTTCGCACTTATTGTTCCTTCAAATGATACTCCTACAATTAAGATCGTACCAAGAGATTTAATTGTCAAACTTGGTGGAAAAGCTGAGCTCAATTGCATATTTGAAAACGCTGAAACAGTGAAGTGGTATTTTAATAAAACTCTTTTACTGGAAACGGATGAAGAAAAAACTGTCTATGAAAATGGAACGCTAGTTATTCACAAAGTAGACCATGCAGATCAAGGTATTTACTACTGTCAGGGGATAAGAGGCAATAGTATACATACATATACTTCGAGAGTTCAAATCGCTTGTGAGTAAACCTATGAAAAGACATTTATATATGTAAAGATTCCAGAGATTCCATCATGTATCTATTTCTGTATTTTTCAGATTTAAGAAATCTGTCTGTAGCATCATTCGAGCCGTCTTTACCGAATCAATTGGCTATAGTCGGAGAAAATCAAGAGCTTCAGATCACATGTTTGGTGCCAGCAGGTGTTCCGACTCCTAGAATTTATTGGCGACATCCTGAAGGACATATCATAAGCGACTCTGGACCAGTTCGAGTTCAAGATAATACACTGATTATTGCAAATGCTAAAATAGGCAAAGATGAGGCCAATTATACATGTATCGCTGAAAATTTAGCAGGGGAAACTGAAATGACTGTACAAGTAATCGTTTCGAGTGAGTATTTAGGTATTTACTATACTTATAACCCTCATTTCCTCTTAGAACATCCACAAAAGAAAATTATATACAATTGATAGACCTCTTAATTGTATAATGTATATATCAATTTTTCTCAGGACCACCGACTATAATTCGCTCACCGGAGTCATTGTCTGTGATGGAAGAAGATTCTGTGACACTCTCCTGTTCTTACGATGGGATGGATCCACCGGTGACGCACGCTAGATGGCTCAAAGATGGTGAACCACTGAAGGAATCAGGAGGTCCAACTAGATATCGAGTTAGTAATCATCTCGGCAATGTAACGTTACATTTCAAAAACGTCGATTTGGCAGATAAAGGCATATACAAGTGCGAAGTGTTCACCAAAGGATTCAAAAGCATTTTTTCGGAATCTGCAACTCTTATTGTAAACGAAAAATTGAAGTTTTCTCCTCAGCCTGTTGACAGACGGTTGGAACGAGGCTCAACTACCAAAGTTTCTTGTAAAGCCCAAGGTTCAACTAATCCAACTGTAAAATGGATGAAAGATGGTGATCAAGAATTTGCTAAACATATTCAAGACATCAATGGCACTCTTCATTTCAATGGTGTTTTAGAAAGTGATAAGGGACAGTATACGTGTATAGCGACCAATTCGCAAGGTTCTATTAATCACACCATAATGATACATGTTGTAGGTATGTAAATAGTAATCTGAAATTATTTCACGTCAAGCTCTGACTTAATAGAGTAATTGATATTTTCTATCTATTTTCACAGTCTATCCGAAATTCACTATACAGCCAAAAAATCCGACAGAAGCAATTGAGGGTTATCCTCTGATGTTACATTGTGCAGCTGAAGGAGATCCAAAGCCAACAATTCAGTGGGATAAAGATTCTACTATGATAAATAGTCTAAATAGTTCAAGGTATGAGATTTTATCAAATGGCAGTCTTTACATCAGGGCTATATCTTTGACTGATGAGGGAAAGTACGGTTGCACCGCTGGTAATAGTGGAGGATTCAAAAGAGAAGAAATTCAACTTAATGTCAAAGGTAAATAAAGAGGCAGTTTTTCCCATGCAATTTCTCTAAGGAAGAGATTGATATTTTAATTATGTATTTATATTCATTAAAAAATTATATACATACATATATTAAGTGTCGTAAAATAATTAATTGAATTATTTGTTTCTTTAGCTAGCGACAGTTTCCGTTCTGACTTGGACCTAGATGCTGATAATGCATCCATGATGACAAAAACAATGACCATCACACTTAGTGCAGCTGCCGCTTACATGATCCTGGTTGTTGGATTGATGTTGTACTGTCGCTATCGACGCAGGCGAAGACAAAAACACTACTTGCAAGAACTAGGAGAAGGTAAGCTTAATTTTTATTATCCTTATCTTTCCTTCACAAAAAATATTATTGCTCCTAATCTAAAATATTCTTACAGAAAAGTTAGAAAACGGTGACGTCCAAGAAGAACAAACAGAACTGAAGGAAACAGAGCTGAAGGTGAATTCTGCGAAGCGGAAGGACAATCGTGAGTCCCAGAAAAGTGATGGAGCGGAAACCGCACAAAGCCAAGGTAGCAATCATTCGAGAAAGTCAAAAACTAGCTATGATAAAATCGCCGTTTCTCGTTCTAATATCAAAGAACTAAAACCTCTCGGTCGCGGTGAATTTGGCGACGTATTCTCTACCAAATATCAAGTGGATGGTGAAAAGGAAATAGTGGTAATGGTAAAGAGTTTAACCAATACAAAGGACGAAAATGCTTTACAAGAGTTTAAACGTCAATTGGATTTATTACATAGACTAAACCATGAGAATATAGTAAAACTAATTGGCCTATGTCGAGAAGAGGAGCCTGATTACATGATAATTGAACATACAGACTGGGGTGACTTAAAGCAATTTTTAATTGCTTCTCGAAAAGATCATATTACTTCAAGTCCTACTCATGATTCTAAGCCTCGAGCACCACAATTATCTGTTACACAAATAATTTCTTTGGCGAATCAAGCAGCTAGAGGTCTCAAGCATCTAGCAGATCATCGTTTCGTACATAAAGATATTTCTGCAAGAAATTGCTTGATCGCCAGTAACCTCACCCTTAAAATTTCCATGTCCTGCATGACAAAAGAACCTTACCATCAAGAGTATACCAAGTTTCGGAATCATGTAATACCTCTTCGATGGTTGCCTTACGAAGCAGTTTACGAGGATGAATATTCAACTAAAAGCGATGTGTATTCCTACTCATGTTTACTTTGGGAAATGTTTCATCAGGGGGAGTTGCCATTTAATAAGCTTAATGATGATTCAGTATTAACGCAACTTAAAGCGCGAACCCTAGAATGGAAACCACATAAAGATGCCCCTTCTACGTTACGGGAGCTACAAGTTCTATGTTGGTCCTATGATCCACGAGAGAGATTGACCTTTGATGAAGTTTTAACTAAACTAGGAGAAGTTGTAGTCGACAGTTGTCTTTAGACAGTCTGCTTTGATACATATTTATAAAATAACTACAGTGAAACATGCATCCTAATTTCCTCTAAAACACAACATATTTCACCCTCAAACAGATTCTGCGACATAATGTGTAGGACTTATCTGATTTTAAATTAATGCAGCTCATATATTTATTTAAATATGTATGGGCACCCAACAATACGAATTATAGCCCTGAAATTAGTGGTTTTATGTGACAAATTGTGTCACATGTTTCCATTTACAGCTTGGACGTTTTGCCTATACTACAATAAGGTATTAAGGTAAATGCACCTATTTGCATCAGTGCTCCTATTTGCGTTCAAAAACCTGATTATTCTATTAA
>JAUEJJ010000046.1:18026-28875 GCA_032164275.1 Synergus coniferae
TAAATTTCTAACTCAATCTGAGAGGACTGCGATATCTACGAAAATTGCTCGTGTAGAAAAATAATTTAGAGCTTATATTTTTGTGTTTGTATTACTTCATAATCATATGGGAAATTTTTCTTCTAGAAAACTGATCTTTAAATTAATATTCTTAAAAAGAATACTTCTCAAAAAGACTTCATTGATGAAATATTTCGAAGTTCTTCATTTAACATCCTGTTATTACAAATTTTTTGGATCAAATGCAAGTAATAAAGTAATAAAAGTGAAGTAAGTAATAAAAAATTGTTATTAAAATTGTAAGAATGTAAAAAAATTGTTTCATGATCTTCCAAAGGGTTTTTAAAATGTTAAGGGTGCCTTTCTACATACATACTCAAGTTCTCCTGTTTTCCAATAATTTATTATTGACGAAAAGATCCAAAAAGTTGTGTATAAAATTATTTAAACACAACATATATTTCTACTTCCATACATATAAAAGTTTGTCACCTTATATCGTATTTTTCGTCAATTTAAGAACGATAAATATCATTCAGTTTCCAGTAAAAAATTTACATTGTAACTCTAAGTGAAAATCTTACTTTTGCTACAATTTTGATTGTGCTTATAATTAAATTTGTAATTAAGCTTTTAATTAAAACTGCAATTAAAATTGTAATTAAAATTGTAATCTATAAAACTTTAAGCCTTGTAATCTTGATCATATATTTGAATTCCCTTCTTTCTGTTTTTAGCTTGATTCCGAATAAAGTAGCTCAAAGGATGCTCTACTTTCATTACTTTAAAGTTCCACAAAATACCAACCTCCCCGTTGATCGGTATCAGCACGAGACAATAAAGAATTAAAATAAAAAAAATCCCGCTAATTTAGAGCGTAAAATCTGAACCCGGAAGTTGATAGAAGCTGAGCGAAAAAGAAAGGTCGATAGAGCTAGAATGCCTAAAATTTCGGGTCCGCGAGCCGAATTCAATTCAACCTGTTACCCCACTGCCTTTCTTTCGTCGGTTTAAATTTAAATACGTACACGCCTGTTTAAACCTGATGGTACCTGTGATCGTGCTCCGAGGCACGGTTATGCTCTTGGCGGCGCGTGTTGAGGCGAGAGATAAGGATACAGAGAGAAAGGTGGAGAAAGGGGGGCTGAGGAGGGAGAAAGAGTCAATGGGTTGAGAAGGAGTAAAGGGGGAGAGCGAGAGGAGTCTAAGAGATTAAAAAAAAATCAAGAGTGAGTTAGGACATACAGGAGTAACATCAGCCAGAGAAAGATAAAAGAAAGGGAACGAGAAAGACGAAAGGATTGTTAGAAAGAGAGAGATAAGAGGAGTGATAGAGAGAGGGGGACAGAGAGAAGAGGAGAGAGAGAGAGAGAGAGAAGAGGAGAGAGAGAAGACCGGACCCAAAGGTGGGAAAAGGTGCAAAAGAAGGAGGTACGAGAGTTGAAGAGGGATAGGACGGTAAAACAACACTGGTGGGGGGAGAGCGGAGTCGTGGTGGCTGGAGAGTAGGTCAGTGTACCACATTAACCGGTGTAAACGTGGGGGGCTTCCGACTCGTCAGTTCCGCAAGTGACTATAGATATGACTCTATCTATATACCAGAACCAGGGTCGCAGGCGCTAACCCGACAGACCCGACTGATTCGACTGAACGGGTTGCTGATGATCGTAGGTGTTTGAACAATGCGTCGAGTACCGGTACACGAATATTTTTCTTCCTTCGAAACTCTCTTGGGCGTGCTTCTGTCGTAGGAAACATTCAAGATACCATTCCTCAAACCATGTTCACCGTATCTATGTCTATTATCAATTCCGGACTCTTTCTTCATGTCGTCAACTTATCTCGTGCCATCTTTGTCAATTTGCCTTTTATCTGATGGTGGATCTGATCATCATTCTCGTCATTGATGCCAAAAATTGGGTCCACAATCTTCGAATTGTTGGATACATGATCGTATACATTGTAGGTTTAATCGTATGGATTTCTGAAGCAAATGATGATTTCCGAATAAAAGTTATTTCTGGTAGCAAACTCAACATCAGCTAGATGAGTGATGACTTACTATGTAAGTCATCTAGCTCTAACTTTTCTTATAAGAAGTTGGAGTACACACAGATGCAACTGTGAGAAAAATATGTAGGTGATTTGATTACTCTGATGATGTTGAATCGCTTGAACTGGGGCACCAGAAATCATGAACTACTTTGGATAGATGAGCGTAGGGCTACTTTAGGTTGAAGATTGATGCAATCGTGTTTTTCTAATACCGAGTTTGATGTTGTCACCTCTTCTGAGAAACGGAAAGTAAACGTCTTTTCTTTCTCTGACACGTGACGACGTCCCAATTCCCTGCTTCCTTGGTCGAGGAAGATAACGGTGAAAACTCGTAGAATTTCGTCGTTAACCTTCGGAATCTCGCGATACAGACTGCGACTTAGCATTTAATTTCTCTATCTTCCTCTTCTTCCTTAACCTTTACCTTAATTGGCCGTCGCACTTTCTCCGTTCGCAGAGTATATAGTCCCAAGCCGGTCTGTGATGCGCCGTCGCATTTTGATGCCGAAGTAAATACCGGAGCAAACATTTTCTCTCAAAAAAGGACCATGTCCACCTGCTCGATTGCCACTTCCTGATGGACATATGGTGCACGCAAATAATTGTATCAATAGCGCTAAAGGTCTTTTCAATGTCTAACAATGATTTATGATAAGGATGACTTATGATAAGAATGCCTTATGATGATTTTCGCTGCGCTGAAGAAAAGCGCCATTTGAAATATCATCAGTGTCAATAGAAAGAAAATTCTTTCTTACGAAAGAATTTTTGACTTTAAAGAAAGACTTTCTACTTGTGAATGAATAAAAATATTCTATTTTTAACTTGTATCTGCACAAGCGGAAATTGTGGAGAATATTGGTGGGTAAAGAGTACTGTTACAAAACGGGGCCATCGCCCACATGCTTTAAATGAATTCAAGTCGACTCTGAAGTCGGAAAGACGCGTGATGCAGAAGGAAGGTCAAGTTTTTGAAGCAAACAATTTTCTTAAAACGCATTGCAGTGTTGTAGTATTGGTGTTGATGTTTAGGCTTACACTTATAGAATCAATCGTCTAGGCTTTTTATCCTCCAACTTTTTCTTCTTCCTGTCCATTGAACTGATCAGGCATGCAGTCACCTGGTTCTACACCAAAGAGTAATTGGGTAAGCGAGGCACTGTTCCTCCAAGTCTATTCGCATTTTTCTGTAGATCCGTTAAGCGATACTTGGACGATTCTCTTTGGCATCATCATTAGTCAGCAAAGCTAAAGTCAGCTAAGTCAGCTAAGCTAAAAAAAAAGAGTGAAATTCGCAAAAGCGTGTTTAAAATTTCAAGTAGGGTTTCAAGAAGGTCTGCAGAATGCAGATTAATACAGTGCTTCCTTTTTCGTTCCATTCTGCAGGATTTAGACTGAATTGTATAACAAAGACTATTTTGAAATCACATGTGAGGGACTCTAAGAAAAGGGTGGAAAAAAATTAGAAATTATTTGTGGTATTAGTTTTGACCTCGCATCGAACTTCCCACCATTGGATGCTTTCCGCTTGTGCAGTTCCACAAGCATCGAAGTCTCCGGTGGGTTTCGTTCCGCAGTATACGTTCGTTCTGTATTTCTTGTTCTTCTTTATACTTTCGAAACACAATTTTGTCCGATTGATCGGCAGGTAGTTTCTATTCACTATTTACAGGTCAGTGATACAATGGGGGATTAGTTTTGCTTTTGAATGCCTGATTACAGATTAAAGCTGTAGGTACGCCCCATTTCGAGCCCACATAATGACATCCCCCCTTATGAGACAACATTTCAGGCTAATGAAGGTGCTAAACACAACCGGGTCCAAAATACCGCTATATTAGATAAAGATAATACCCCCATTTGGCGTAAATGTCTCTCGGTTGTAATTAGAGCTGAAATTTTCTTAAATTATGTCGCTCGAATTACTGAAAATGTATTTTAAAATACACTCCCTGCAAGCTGGAAAGTTCCACAACAGGTAAAAATTTCAAATAAATTATTTTACAGCAGAAGTATCCCTCAATGTTCACGGAAAATGAATTTACTGAAAATTAGGATGTTTGAGAATATTTGAATAAAAATAACTTTCACTTCTATTTTCTAGATTAATAAGAGGTTTCCACTTAAAAAAACTTTCATTTCTTATAGGGATTCTAAGAACAGCATTATATTGTATTGACCGATAAAAACATTCAAATTTTGTTTCATCTGGTACATTGAAATGATTGAATATTAATACAATATTTTACTGTACTGCTTAATTCTGGTGAAAGTGCTGATGAAATTTATAATGGATATACTATATACTACACCTAATAAAATTTAGGACCTGCTATAAATCGAATATAATTTGTATAATATATGTAAAAATAGTTCTGCAAATATTAATTACCAATCAGATATCCTAGAATTCACTCAAAGTTGTAAAATATATACAATTTTATTGCAGTTGTACAAACGTTCTGATTTTCACTTTCTTACAGTGTTTACTCTCAGTTATTGTAATTAGGAATACCGTAATTTAAAGTATAATTGTCATTACTTAATTCAGACTTCGCTTTAAAAGACCCTTTTGCTGTAATAACAGAATCATGTTCCATTTAAAGGCTTCTTATTAAATGAGGATATCTAATTTGACGCCCATTACTTTTTTATATCATTAGGATTTGTTGATAATATAGTGAAAGTGCTCGTCAAATATTCTTTTTCAAAACATCATATACTTTCGGGATACCAAGTCCTTGAATTACAAAAAGTTTGTTTGATCCAAAGAAACAAAAAAAGGTTTCATTTTTCATAAAAGTTCATATATTAAAGCCTGAAAGGTTTTTTCTTTTGTCATCATCTATAGACAAAACTTCCTTTGCATGGAAAATCTTTCAGCGAGTTTCAGGAATCCCTACCAAATATTTGGCAAAATTCCGGTTCCTATCCAGTGTAAATTCCCGGAATTGCGCACCTGACCATTACAATTAAATGCTCCAAAATGTTCCCTCTTGACTGTTTCGAGGTCAGAAAGCGGAAGTGGAAGTGAATGTCCGGCAATACGTTCAACGCCGGTTTGCACTTGAGGATCTTCCTAAGCCTAAATAAAGCTGTCTGTTGCATGAGTCTCGATACTAGACGACTGTATGACGCGTGGAGGATGTAGGTCGATGTAGGATCCGGTGATTCGCACGCGCCATTTTTCGCAATGAAAAGGAAAGCCATCTTACGCGCGCGAGCTCGTAGCTAAATCTGCTCATCGTGTGTAGGCTCGGTTCTCTGTCAGCGGGTTAACGGTACCTCTGACCCACTTTATCGCTGCTGGTCCACTACGTGAGCTTAATCTATTCGTGTGTAACACACAAGAACGCACGTATGCCTCTGCTCCTTCCATGTGTGACTCATGTAGACCACGTGTGTGCCTCACGAGGTACGCGCGTCTGTCTCAGATTTTTAATGACCCCTAAGAGTGTAGAACTGTAGATACCTTCGGATTACGTGTAATCCCACTATCCTGGAAGACACGCGGAGTCTCACATGTGTGACGTGATGACTTATGAGTAAAACGAGACTCTGATGATGATCCTGATGATACTGATGATACTGATGATACTGATGATACTGATGCTGATACTGATAAATCTGGTTACATTATACGCCTGGTCAGACGCTGCACTTTGAGATTAACATACAGTCCTGTAATTTGCATTCATCTTGCATCACGTGAACAGTAAGAAAGCACCTTTGTGACAGTTGGGAAGTTCTTCACTCTGAGAGAATACGTCGACACTAGAATACGTCGAAAGTTTGCCATCAACAGTAAACTTTCATAGACTTGGTGTTGGATGCAGGGTTGAAGAGCGAAAGTGTAAAAAGTTGAAGACGAAGGTGGCACGTGATAAGTCAAACTTGGAAACAAAGTTTTGCAAAGTGGTCTTAAACTACTTTGGCTATTGCTTTCCTCTAACTTCAATCCGAAAAATATAGCCAATCCTCCCAAATCTTTTCAAACATTCTCGCTGAAACAATCATGGACCTCATAAAGAGCTGAAAATCCTGCCCAAGAAATCATCAGCAGCCAGGAGGAGGATGAAGTCTAACGAGTTCAGTACTTTCGTAAATTGAATTACATTCTCTGCAGATCGCGGGCCATCGGTCTGTAGTGAAAAGGTAAATTGCCTCTATTCTGGTTCTCATTAGCGCCGAAATAATTCAACAAATGGCCGAGCGACCAATGAATCGATCTACCGAATTCGTCGTGCTGATGATACCTACCCAGTGATCTCATTGTTAAGTAGCCCACCATTGTCGTAGGCCCAAAAAGTGAGCTCTGGGCTCACCTGGTTCCTGGTTCGCTCTCACTCCGAATCATCCTTGGACTTACCAACATAGGTAATTAATACATCAGTTAGGATCCAGTGGCTATACTCCAGTGATGTATGTGTGACTAAATTGCCCTGATAGGTCATTTCTACGCTAAGCCTTTACGTTATGGTGATTGGAAATCCGGTATAGAACCAATTTTCTCCAATGGCTTCCACGCCACTGGATAACGGTACCATTTGCTGCGTCACGGCTCGATAACCCCTTCCATGGTCGCTTATGGTGTTCGACAAGGACGGACTACGACCAACGACAAGGACGGACCACTGTTGTGTCTTACACGAGAAAATACTGACTGTCTACAGGTGGGGAACTTGAAAGAAAGATGGTGTGGGGAATCGAGCAGGACCGAGAGCCGATTTGCATGATTCTCATGGCGTGCGTGACTACGCGGATGTGTCGATTTTGACTTACGAAGACTCCTGTCCCTTCCTTTCTTATTTTCTTATTATTATTATATAGGAGGATACATGCACCCGGATACCTCAGTTTCATGATTCGGACAATCCTGCGACATGTTCAAAGAGATTCGGACAATGCTTCCCCGTTCACCAGTTTCTCACAATTTGCTTCCGCAACTGAAAACCTCGCTGGAAACTTAATTCGCACCCCCTTTAGTATTCATTGTTTGAAGTATCGCATCGCGCATTACTGCAGAAGAGCCGTTAGTTAATTTTGAAACAGCTCCCGTGAAAAGGAACCTCAAGATAAATCATTTAAAAATGGGCGGAAACTAATTTACTGCAAGTCTCTTGTCCGTTCATTCGTGCTGGACCTCATTTTAAAACCGCAAACGGTTTCCACAGAATTATTGTGTTATGTCTTTAATACCGTTCCAGTTTTGGTATCGTCAACATATGTCATCACATGCGTTCCTAAACCGTTCAGTAAACAAGAAAATCCCTAATTAATAAGCTCTCTAGTCTTTAAGACACATTACAGAAAGAAAGCGAAAAGTGGCGCTAATTTTCCATATGGAAGCACTCTATATCTTGACTGTTGCTCAGTGAGAACAACTCGTCTCCCTGTTGCTTTTTTTATTCTTTTTTTGTAAGACTTTTTACGTCAATCCCCTTCTCTTTCAAAGTTCTTC
The DNA here is from genome assembly GCA_032164275.1 of Synergus coniferae. Taxonomy (NCBI): domain Eukaryota; kingdom Metazoa; phylum Arthropoda; class Insecta; order Hymenoptera; family Cynipidae; genus Synergus; species Synergus coniferae. The sequence goes on from JAUEJJ010000046.1 coordinate 25,543, forward strand.
CTATCCCCTGTGCCACGAAATATAGTTTTAAACACGGCAATTTGGTCGGTCGAGTGTACTCGGCCGTAGCCTGGCTAGCGTGCCACTAACCTAGTTAGCGGGAGCAAGTCTTTCCTCTCCCGCAAAGAGAGAAAGAGAGAGAGGGAGGGACCGAGTGTGAAGGAGCAAAAGAGAGAAAAACCGAAGGAAGTTGTATCTACAAACCTAACTTAATAAACCTACCTACCGACCTACCTACCTACCTACACACCAATCTGCCTATCTCGCGTATGTCCATTGCGGTATGGTACTTATCGCTCAATGGGGTAGATGCGGCTTGATTCACTTATTCCTCAGATCTTTTACAAATATTTTTTTACGACTTGGTCTTCCTCCATAGATAGGCTCAGCTTACTTCCTTCAGAGATAATCGCAGATGATAAAACACTGTGTCAAGTTTATGTTCATCACTGTGTCAAGAATTTGGCATCTAATTATGATATTTCATCTTCATACCTCTTAAACCAAAGGTTAACTCTGTTTGATATTATACAATGTAACAAGGATTGAAATATTTGCTCATAGTGAAATATTTCCTCAGAGTAAGGACGTATAGATGTTCCAAGCATAAACCTACACCCGTCATCTTATCACCAAATAACTTGAAAGGCAACAAATCGCCTACTACAAGCTCATCAACAGTTGATGATGGCTACTGGCCGGATATCAAGAATATTGATGCATACAGCTTCGGAATTGAAGTATGATTACAAAACTGTCTATGAAAAGACTTCATTTTACAAAAGATGCCCGTTTTGTGTTACAGGTCCTCGCGGCGCCGTTGGCGGTTGCAGCACCCCCGGCAGTAGAGTGGATCCCTGGTGGAATCCTGGTTCCTATTGCCCCTCGGTTTCGACCCCAGGACCCCCAAGGCTCGACGAGGGGCCACCAGACAACGGATTCCAGTACTGCAACCCACAGCATCGCTTCGCACCGGCCTCGAATCCGAACCAGCAGTATCGACAACATCACCAGCAGCAGCAACAGCAACAACAACACCATCATCAGTCGAACGCCAACAGAAACGTCGGTCAGGGCTTCGGCCAGAGCCTCGGTTTTGTGGACACTAGGTGTCCCAATGCCGTAGGGTCCACAGCCAATCCATACGGCATCATTTCCAACACACCACCTGTCTGCTCGACCGCTTCGTCCAACAATCTTGTTCTATCTACTCTCTTGACATCATCCTCGCGAGCAGAAACGGAAAACTCACACCTTGCGCGGGGAGCCTCGTCCTCGGGGCGTAGCAACGTGCTCTCTTCGCTGCTATCCTCGAGTTCTACCTCCTCTACATCAACGACCTCATCGCTCAGTATACGTAGTGCTGCCAACGAATCTCCCAACTCTTTGAACGGCATTCTGTCCTCCTTGAACGTGAGAATTAAATCTGAGGACAGTGGAAGGAACCGAATCGAAGATCGAAACAGTGGGTCGTTGTCAACATCTTCCTCTTCACCACCTTACAACACATCCCTCTTAAGCTCTCTGCTTTCCACCTCTCGGATATCTTCAAATCGAAACAACGAAGAAGAAGACAACGTACTAACGAATAGAAGCATCAAACTCGAGTACGGATCCCCAGAAGAAGCGGATCCGCTTGAGCAAGAGGTTCATGGTATCAAGGTAGAATACTCCTCGTCGCCTGGAAACGCTTTGGAAGCTGCAGAAGAGGATTTGGCCGCTACGTCTCCCTACGATATTATTACCAACAACAATAGGAATTTGCACAAGCAGCTCAACTGTAGAACACCGGGTTCCCTCGGCAAGGGAGCCTCGTCTTGCGGCGTCGTGTCTCCCAATTCGGACATCGTGATCGAGATGAAGTACGAGACTCAATCGGGTCCACCAGCTGTTCCACCGCACTTGACATCATCTGGGGTAGAACCACCGCACAGTAGCCAAGGAAGTGGGATCGCTGTTGGAGGATCACCAACCGAAATCGTGGGTGTTGACAGTCTCCTGCTGTCGCCATGGGGCGCGGCAGGGCCAGACTTCATAGAAACTTCGGACGTGAAGCAGACGGCGGCTGGTCTCCAGGATGCTTGGGACACAATCCTCTTGGGTTCATCCGTTGGAGTTGCATCTGCTCAGTCCCTTGCAGAGCTGAAACCTCTTCCCCCCTTCACGGGTTACACTGGACACCTTAGCATCAATGGAATACCAGGACACCACTACCACACGATAGCATCCTCAGCACAGCGACCCTCCATGCAGTCGTCGTCACCCACTCCCTCTTCTAATCAGGAATACTACGAGGTTCCTGTTGTGTCTTCTAGTACGCCTTGTCCTCAGGGTAATCAAAAGCAACAGCAGCAGCAGCATCAACACCACCAACACCAACAGCACCAACAGCAAAATCAACAGCAGCAACAGCAACAACAGCAGCTGCCCCAGTCAACGCAACAGGTGGACTATGATATCGAGGATATTGCAGAGATCATCGGGTCTGCTATTGCAGACACAACAGTACCCGGAGGAGGAAATGGACCTGGTTCAGAGCACGATCCTGACGCCTCCAGAGACTGGATAGACATAGCTGAATGGATCGACACTGCCTGTTCTCCGAAAACTCAGGAGCAAAGCTCCCCCAGTCCCTACTCCCAGATCTATGCCGCCACGAACCAATCTAATCAGGTACAACAGCATGGATCGACGTTGCAGAGTTTGCTGACCCACGGATATGCACCTCTTCTTCAGGCCAGGCTTCAGGCAGGAAACGCCGGGCTTCAGAATACATCATGTGGCGAGACGCCATCCTCGACCAGTCCCTATCCACCAGTTAGTCCCCCGGGAAGAGTTTCTACATCCTGTAGTCCAGATCATCTATTACACTCCTCCTTTGCTGCACCATCTCACACCAGGAAAAGGTCGAGACCAAATCCAGGGTCGCAGAATCCGTCAAAGAAAAGTCCGGGCACCACGACGGCTCTTCCCTACGGAACTGAATCTGGTCTTATCGGCGGAAAGGAAAAACCCGTTCACAGGTGTTCGATATGTAATCGAGGGTTTCTTAATAAGAGCAATATAAAGGTACACTTGAGGACGCACACTGGCGAAAAACCCTTTAGGTGTGAAGTGTGTGGCAAGGCTTTCAGGCAGAAGGCGCATCTCATCAAGCATCAACAGATTCATAAAAGGATCGGCAGGGATTAACGTCCAACGAGGTTCAAGGTTTTTTCTCTAGAGTGATGTACAAAGTACATCCTGGTCACATCGAATCCAAGAACTTCAAACTGCTACTTTAGGTAACATAACCTGTGTGGGTTCGAAACTCTTTGGAAAGAAAGAAAAACT
>JAUEJJ010000046.1:36061-46110 GCA_032164275.1 Synergus coniferae
TACTTCGCGAAAAAATATGCTCATTTTTCGTGAAGTCCATGGACAGGACTTTGGTCTCCTGGTGTCTATTCTCCATGCTTCAAATAATAAGTGTTTCAATTTGAAGTACATCAAAGAAGCAAAGAAAGTTTCCAAAATTTTGAAACTCAGGACTGATCGTTGGTTTACTAATCGTAAGCATCGTGCGAAATAATCGATTAAATGGAAAATTCACAAGCTTGACTATTTATACTTGCAGTTGTTGCAATGCAATGCCTACTTTAAATCACGCCATGTGCAATATGTGCATTCGTGAATTTTGCTTGGCTAGCTGCTAGTCCAGCATTCTGGCCACTTCAGTGCATAAGTTACAGGTACATTAGGCATACAAATGTATAAGTCATACATGTATTACACTGTATCTGCTCCACATGAAAGCGTCGGCGAAAGTTTTGCCAGAGTCAACGTCCTGTACTGGCGAACCAGGGACGAGGTTATCAGGAGCAAAACCCCATCCAACTGGCCCATTCGTTTCATCAAATTCTCATTGCAAGATCAGTTCAAATCTGTATTTCAATTTCCAAAACACTTTCAATGAAGATATGCAATATTTGTTTAAAAAGATGAAAAATCCAATGCAGTACGTTTGTTTATTTACCAGATTATCTCAGCATTACCTACTTGCATAGAAACTTGCATAATGCCATCAATCGCGCAACATCTTATTATTTTGAACTAAATACCTCCACAGGTTATTGACAGAACTTCCGGCAGAAAGTGGCTTTTATAAAAATGAACACCAGCAATATTTGACATAATGGTACCAGCTTTATATGCATATGAAGTGCAACCATTATTTTTAAGAGTTACGAAGTTAATTAAAATAATTTTAAATAATTTTACGCTGTTCATAATGTCGCGTTTAAGTACGACACGTTCATAGAGAAAGTTGAGGAATGCGACTCTGATTTTCAACAAGTTTCCGTTCACATATAATTTAAAGGAAATATCATAATCTGCTCGAAATGTTCATTAAATTTAAATTTCTTACGATAGAAATAAAATTTCCTTAAATTCCCGCACAGTAGACACCCTGCTAATTGCACAATTTTTGTCTCGATCTCTGAAAATATGGATTTTAAAAAAAGCGTCCTGGTCAAGGAAGCTAGGAAGTAAAGAAACGTGCGAGTGTTTCTCACGACAAAGGGCCGCCTGAACTATCTCGAATCTCGCTGGATTCTAATTGCAATCTCCTACGACCGCCTACGAGTAACCGCAGTCATTAAATTTGTGTCATTACATTCCGTGCCACGTTCTAGGACGTGGGATGTACGTATTACTCGACAAACATTCGCACAATTGTACAACAAACAACTACACGTATCCAATGTGAATCTTTTCGATATTTGACCCTTAGAATCGTTTGATTATTTCATCTGGCGCCGACCTTTCAAGCTGAACTTAAGTGCTTGAATCTACTGCAATCATTACACGGCAGTAATAATTTTATGGCCGTGCATTACATGAACGAAATAATCGTAACAATCTGTTACTCTTCAAACATATAAGATAAACCTTTTTCTTGTATTTAATTCAACCAGGATAAAGTATAATATCGAATTGTTGGATTATTTCAACTATTCTATGTATATAAAGCAAAATATAATCTACTTTTCTGCGAGTATGAAAGTGATATATTATAAGTCGTGTGTGTTCTTCGGTTCGAAGAAGTTTAGAATAAAGTTTCAAGAGCTATGCGTAATCTCTGTACATAACATAAACTATAAACTATGATTGAAATGTGTATGGTGTATGAATGTGATATTAGCGACACGTTCGTTCGTTAGTTCAATTTTCAAAATCAGATCTTGTTGAGTAAAGACATGCCTTTTTAATAAATTGATTCTTTTAACTTAACTTCATTCGTTGTTATTCATAACTGTTTTCCAATACGAATATAAAAATAAGCTAATGAAAATGTTGTAGGTCAGTGTTCAGAAAGCTCAATGCATAAATTAAATTTACAACCAGGATTTACTGTACGATAGAATCTCATATAATTCATCATACATCCTGAGTCTCTTATTCGTTAAAACCTAATTAGCGCCTTCAATCTAATGCCTGAATGTTACTAACACTAATTGAGCTAAGTGCCCAGAAATCAGAGGCTGATTATCATTTATGCATTACTTCGTTATATGACATTAACATCTCATTAAAATTTAAATGATTGACAAAAAAATATGACATGTAATCTTTAATCTGAAATCGAATGCATCTTATTTCATATTATCCCGAAAACTTTTTGCACAAAAAATCCTCCATCACTTTTTCGAAGTAATAATTAATAGATTAAAGAAAAGGAGTATTTTGAATCATATTTTTTGCATGACTATGACATTAAGAGTTTAGTTGTCATCAAAGGAATAGATAATTTGAAATTATTGCTGAAAAAGGAATGATATTAATGAAGGTCTGGCGACTTATAAGCAATGCAAGTTTTACGATTATGTGATGGCTGAATGCATGCCTCTACGTTATCTGGAAGAGATACCGCGTGCGCAGTGTAGCACTTTGATTGGTGAACGGGTGAACACATGTGTGGTAGCATGCAGAAGTGATTTGCCGGCAGTAATAGATTCCTTCTTGAGTTGTTTGTATGCTTTTCGAGAAATACTCAAGCTCTTAAGCTACAGCTTTCAACATTTAACATTGTACACACTTCTGAACCTACGAGTCATTTTTATTAACAGGGGCATGTATATTACCCCATTAAAAGAAAATATAGTCTCTGGAAACCAAGATTGCCCAAATAGAGCCGACTTGTCTTTTCGGCAACTATTAAAATGTAATATAACAGTTTCACTTCACTTGAGAAAACGAAACTATCTGAAGAAAGAAAGAAAAAGGCAAAGTTTCGAGGAAATGGAAACATGTCTCGTATTAGAATAAGAGCTCGAATAAGAGAGTAATTTCCACAGGTGTTAGTTATTTTTATAAAACAGAGTCTAATGAAAGGACCTTGCTAATTGAAGAGAACTCGACTCAGGCAAAAGAAATTGTCAATCAAACCTCCCAACCCATTTCCGGTCGTAGCATCCGACAGGAAAGTCTTTCTGGCTTTTTTCTTCTTATTATCTACCTTCGCACCTGACAGGAAAACATCATTAAAATTTCCGTCACATGGCTGAGATTGCCAACCAATCGGTATTCAAAGTTGCATTAATCCCAGCAACGCTTACAATAAGTTCGACGACGGGCGCCATTCTCAATTGTGAAATATCGAGAGTCGACTAGTCAATCTGCAGTTTGTCAACGGACGCCAACACGGAAAAGCAATTACGTTATCTTCAATCTGGTCGCAAAGAAAAATGAAGAAACAATTTAATATGCATTATTCATATCGTATTTTATAAACGATTCTTAATTTTCCGTTTCTTAAAGCAGGTATTGAGAAATAATTGAATATTTGTACAAAAATGATTGTACAATTTTAACTATCAACTACGAAGATGTCAATGATTTTTCCAGTGTGAAACGCTTGATTCACTTTTGGATCAAAACTTGACACCTTGAGATTTAGTGTGAAATTGCAGGACATTTATAAAACTGCAGGAAACAATACGTGGAATCGATAATGCAACCGGAAGAAGTCGTTTTTCGCTGAATCGTTAGAAAGTCGAATGGTGTGCGAAGAAACTCGGATTTTTCGAAACTTTTTTCTTCTCACGCTGCTTTTGCAGTCAAGCAATCGATACTGACGATTTCGAAGACTGCATATTGCAAACGAGTTACTGTAACTTTTTGCAGTAGTTTCATTCAAATTTGCTGACCTGAACATAATGGTCAGTCTAGCTCTCGTCAGATTTCTTATGTAAATTGCTTACCGATCGAAAATCGTTTTGATCGTTTCAGGATGGAAGGAAAATCGAAATAAATGATTTTTTTCGTATCACGTCAATTGAATAAAGTATCTATCGGAAATCATACCAAATCGATGTATAGAAGACATGTATAGAAGTACTTCGATTAGGAGAAACTCACCTGAAACAAAGAAAGAAAAATTCTATTAAAAATTACATTAAAGAATTTCTTATAGATTGTACAATAAATTATTTGAAAATCGATTAATATAAAGTCATTTCAGTTTGAAAATACGATTCTTTTTCAAATTAGTGTATCCGTGAATATTTAGCGATTAAATCATTGGCAGTGATTAATCAGTAATGATTGATTGGAATGATAATTTTTAATTGAAGCAAAAGCAATTTTTATCGACTATGAGTTGTGTGTGTAGTAACATAGAATCGATTACAGCGAGTACATCTTGTGCATACATTATGCAGGCAATCTTTAAACGCGAGAAAATTAGAAACGGTTGCACGTGAGACCTTATGTGATCCCGAATATGTCAATAATCACGTGTATGCGTAAAAGCGCCAACTTAATACTTTTTTTATTGTTTCCCGATGCATTTTAATATTTTAAAATTTAGTTTTTACAGAAGGCTTTAGGTTCATGAAAAGTTATGAAGTTTCACGCGCAAACAATTAGAGCAAAGGTTGAAATGTCATATTATTTTCATGTCATTCTAATACTCAATATTTATCATTCTTTTTAATTGTAAGAAAGGCAATCTCATCATGCGAGTAAGTCCATTATTTCTCTGATGGAAAAGTTTGTTTTACTCTCGAGGGAAAATCACTTGAGTAATCTAAATCATCTCGTGTGATGCTGTGAATCCGCGGTTGATTACTCGTCGTACGTTGGCAACCACGAATCATAATTTTCACTCTCCTTTGATGGGCACTTTCGATCTCCCCACCCTGAACTAGCGCATCCTTAGATAATCGTTTCCACCGAGGAAAATGAAGAAAATAAAGAAACTGTTGATAGAGGGCAAACAGGAAAGACACATGAGTTTTGTCTCACATGTGGAAGGTAAATGGCGAATTACCTGTATAGTAGATATAGTATATGTACATATGTATAACAGTATAGTCTAGTTATAGTTAGTGTAGTTATAGGGCGGGTCTGAGGATCTGAACAGCGTCTAATCGGCTGCTCTAACGACCTAACTGAGTACGCAAGATGCCCGTTAGTCATAGTTGAATCACGATATGGTGATATACACGGACCTCTAAAAAATCGCTCTCAAGACTTACGGCGAGTTGTACACGCGCCACAATTTTATGCCCTGTCCGACGGGTTTCCGCATTCAGAAAATATAACTACTGCGGTTTGACCCAACTCGAGATATCTTACACTTTGCAAATTACAGGCACCAGGAAATTGCTACATTTTGTGAAATAAATCTGCTTTGATATATGCTCGAGTCTTCATTATAACGAGATAATTTTACATAAAAATGGCTTCCGGAAGATAATTAATTTTGTTAATGATTGCATCAATTCCATTTTAGAAATTGAAGAGTCTTGATTACAGTAATAATGTGCCTGATAAATAGATAAATTGCTGAAGTACTCGATAGAAAAGTTATAAATACATGAGCCGTACTAAATTTAAAATACAGGTCAGAATGCAATCCATTTTAAATTCCACAGTGAATTATGTCATGAGTGAACGATAAGATAAGCGAAAACGGTTTTATTACTTCACAGCTAATATGTTTTAAATAATGACTTATTCTTTCTTTTCGTTTGAAAGATTTCTTTCATGTTCAAGTTATGAAGAAAACGTACTAAAAATGAGAGCGGAAATAGTTGAATCATCAGCTTCGTTCTTGTATTAAGAATGCAAGTTTTTTCTACCAAGTTTGCAACATACTACTTATCTATTGGAAAATATAACTCGTGTTTCCGTTATTAAACAAATTGAAGCATTGTGGACGTTCATGTTCTGTTATTATTGTTGATTACAGAGATAATTAAAACAATCACGAAAGCACGTCAATGTGAAGTTCAGTTGATAGTTGTAATAATCTTTTCAATAATAAATACATCATCAATATGTAAGCAAATCTAACTGATGAGGTGATGAAGAATCTACTTATTAATAAATCAGTAATTACACGTTAATCGAAGATAGTTTCATATCAATTATTTATTATTCAATACTTCAAAACTACATCTATTAAATTGCAAATTCAACTGACTGATGAAATGTTTCTAAGAAATCCATTAAATAAATGACAATTTTTCTCAGTGCATTAATAATTAAGAGTATAGATAATGAAAGAAGTCTACATAATATGTTTGTCGTCATTTCTTCACATGCAGAGGAAGAAACTGCTGCCCACATTGTACAATATAATGACTATAATACACAACAAAGTGATCTTACGTAAACACTCGGAACACATGTCTTCTCAATGGGAAAATAAAGGTTCACACAAGGTAGTCTTTTATGTTTGATGTGTTTCATAAAGAAGAACTATGTTTTAAGTTTTCAACTGTAACGGGTGCACTTTGACAGGCAATTTGTCAGTAACAAGTCTTAGACTAAGACCTTCTACAGTCCTCTAGGTTGCTTATCGCTAATAATAAGCGTATAATATATGTAAAGAGCATATAAGGCAAAGTTTTAAACTTTAACTAAAACAACAGGTAGCCTATCTTTATTTGTTTAAGATTTAAAAACATGCAACAAATTAAAAATTGCCTTGTCTATATAAATTCTGAAACATGAACTCTATAAAACTTCATCACGCTTCATTTTGGTGACAGTACGAGAATCCTTAAACAATTCATGGATAAAAGCAAATAAGAAAGATTGTAATTTCAAACTGGCACACTCAATTTACGGACAAAAAAGATTTCTCGGCATTAACCGTAATACCTTCGGGTAAAGTGGGCCTGACGGCGCATCAACTTAGAAACAATTCGAACAATATAAATAAATTGTATATTTCGCCGTGAACGGGAAGTAAATTTTTTCTCAGCATGACCGGCGGCAATTGCATCCGTGCTAGAGGTGCGTTATTCTATTTTTAAATAAATTTCTTCAATCCATCCGCGAGAAATAGCGCGCATAACTGTTGTGCAAAGCCGCACTGGTCTTATCGCGTTGTCAGTCTACCGTAAACTTAACTTTACGAGCCATACCTTAACGCATTCGATTTTTCGCGTTCCTACACTTTATTTGTCTCGCCAACTTAACGGTTTTGTTAAGTTCCGACTTTCGTATACGATATTGCATCTTGAAAACAGATCTAATGATCCATTTTTCAAAGCTGTTAGCATTGGTCTTTCCCATCGTTGAGAAATATGTCAGTTCTCAGGATTATGATTATTCTCAGTTATGATTGGTGGAGCGAAGAAAGAGATTATAGAGCAATTTGGGGTTTTTCAACTACTTGTTGAAAAATAAATCTATAAAAGCAGGAAAAATATCTCTTTTGAGCTTAACTGTGACTTTTTTATCAGTTAGTTCTATGGAAAGTGGTTTGTGCATGCCTAAAGACAAAGGAAGAATTTAAAAACAAGCTTAAAAACAAAAGATGTATGCGTATATTTTAAAAAGAGACTCACTTAAAAGAATCTCTTGTCTTAAAGTATAGTTTAAATATATTCCTCTTCTTTAATGCGTCACCCATTTTCAGTAATATTATGTATACGACGTAGTTAGAGCTGTAAACATCTTAGTTGCCCAAAAAAGTCAATGCTGGCATATCTTTTACATTATTGGTTAAAAGTCATACTTTTTCGTCCGTTTAATTTATAACCGTCACTCTTTTTGCTCTAAAACAAGAGCAAATTTCTCCACATTACCATTCAATATATTTAAATAGGAATATACGTAAGTGATAATTCAAATATGAAGTACTACATGCAAGGACATGTAATAAAATCAGAGACTTTTTTTATCCACACTATTCCCTCGGGCTAAAATTCTTCAGACCAGCTATTAAAAAGGAAGCTACATTTATGCCATGACATTGCCTTAAATCATAATCGATCGAATGGAGCAATTTGTCTCGTTCTTCTTGCAAATAAATACTACATTATGCTGCTTGGATCGAATAAATTAATAAACACAGCTATCGTCGCCTTATTTGCTATTTGAACCATTCCAACAACTATTCTACAGATCTTAAATCACCGGTGAACCTAAAGAGCACAGTAAATAGTATAGTACGCACTATAAACTCTATAGTTGTGTAACCGTGGATGTCAAGGCGGTTGCTCCTGACTGTTGCCTTTTTTTGTCTCTTCCGAGGGAATAGAAGCGATAGTGAATTAGTACAAGCATCCATGTGACCAAAGAATCAAAGGGGTTGGAAGTAGGATTTGCATATTTGCCAAGCGTTGAGTAAAAAGTATTATTTACGAGCCGAGCAACCAACATGTTGGAGATGTTTTAACCTTGTATAGTACCGACAAAGGTTCCCCGAGCGTCGACACTAAGCTGGGGTAATCAACGACCCCACCTGCTAATGCCTCTTGCGAGAAAAAATACTTTCGCGTGTCATGACATTAATCAAAACTACCTAATGAGACTTTCGATTCAATCCGCTTCCCTTAAAGTTTCTAGGTGCAAAAATTACCTTTATCGTAATGGATTGCATCATTGATTTCAATCATTAGCATCTTACTATAAACCATGATCTTACTATAAACTATGATTTGAGTTTAAAGAATATATTCGTTGCAAATTATGACTTTTAACAAAATATCATGCTTTCTCTTAAAATTGTTTTCATGCGAAATGATCGTTCAAAGGAAAACTTTTGAACAAATCATGAGGTAAATTGGTCTATTTTCTTTTTTATGGGATCCAGAGTGAACAAATTCTTTCAGAATTATTCATTTCCAGATAAAAATAATTTATTTCAACACGCAGCGGACATTAGAATTCTAAACATATTGGTACCTGTCGCGAGATAATAAATTCCTTTATTTACTATCACAAATTATTCTACACTCAACTTTTTTTGAGAAAAGCATATTTTAATACTTTTGCTGCTTTGATTGATGTAAATATCAGGTAGATTGAATTTATAGTTTTGTAAAAGAAAAGTGTTACCATGGTGACACTGAACCAAAACTACCCCTTATCTGAATGAAATCGAATCATAAAGGGTGCATTTTATTATAGAGCAATTGCACACATGACTCGATGTGTATTAGGGTGGTCCAATAAATAATCTTTTTAAATAATCTTTTTTTTTTAAATAATCTTTTAATAATTTTTTATAATTTTGATTTTAACACGTGCCGGTTTCGACTTTAAGTTCCCCATGTTCTCAACAAGCCTCTATATTATCTCGTAACACTTTCCCAAACCCTGAAAAATTATTCCAAAAATCCCAAAGTGCTTTTTCCCCATGAAATTCACATGGGAACCTTCAAGTCAATACCGGCACGTGTTAAAATCAAAATTAAAAAAAAGGGAATTACTTTTTTCCAATTTTGAATCAAATAGTGGACATCGTTGCTCTCTATCATGAAAAAAATGTTTTCCATGCATTTTTGGACATGATGTGACATAGCTTGAATGCAAAAGAATGCTACATGAATACCATATCGTACCTAATAGCCCAGAATTGAAAATACGAAATAATCCTCTTCTTTCCTGACTTTCGAAAACTTGGAACACTCAATACTCGCCCAAGCGAAACGTCTTGCGACACATGCATACAATTTATGCCTTGTAGTAGTTAACTTTATAAGTTACTTTCTTTAAAAATAAAAATTAAAAAAGCCCAAGGTGAAAGCACACTGATTTTAACTAATATCACGGTTTCTGGAATTTTTTTCTTCTCCAATTGAGTGAATTAATCAAAGAAAATTAAAGGGTTTTCGAAGACTAGGAGAATCGCGCAAACCTATACAATAACCTGCGCATAGCACGGCCGTGCAGCAACTGCCGTAACTACTTGACGCTGAGCAATTTCAGTCGGTTCGACCACCACCGGCAATAACTACTCTGCGCGGGATTGGAAACGCTTGAAGGAATAGCGTCAACTTGAGACACCTGCAGATATCGTATTTACGAAGATGTTAAATAAATTCTGCAGTGCTAAACTGACTCTTAAAAAATCGGTAAATTACTTAAAGTTCTTTCGACCTTAAGGAACACATTCTCATCATGTTATTTTGCACAAAATT
>JAUEJJ010000046.1:53586-64255 GCA_032164275.1 Synergus coniferae
CCACGACGACGTATTCATGCGATAGTAGAAGGTTTAGCTGGAGCACATTTAACCACAGCTACCGCGATAGTAAATTTAAATATTGAATCGCTAATTAATTCAGATGCTAAACTGACAATGGACAAATTTGTGTGTCAAGATGTAACTTTTTACATGCCTCCTATTAATCTTGATATTAATATCGATGCTTGGTCTTACTTGCAAGGCTGAACTATGGCAGATCCTGAACCTTTTTTTCAGGATCGAATTGATTTAATGCTAGCTGCTGATGTCTACTCAGCAATAATGGAACAAGGTTTGATGAAGGGCCATGTTGACGCCCCAATTGCTCAATCCACAATATTTGGCATAATTGTTGGTGAAACTCATTTTATTGAAACTCACTCACGTGATGAAACGGGTCGGTACATCGTACGATTACCGTTTAAATCAGGTCCACGAATTGATATTGGTCTTTCATTTCCTATAGCGCGAAAACAGTTATTTGGCATTGAGCGAAGATTAGTTTCTCCGCCTGAACATAAAATTTTGTATTCAACCTTCATGGCAGAATATGAATCTCTTAATCACATGAGACGCGTCAATACAGGTGATCCGTTAAAAAATGAACAACTAGTATATATAGGTACCTCACATTCATGTGATAAAAGACATTTCATCTACAACACGCCTACGCGTAGTGTTTAATATTTCAAGCTTGACCACTAATGGTACAAGCTTAAATTCTCACATGTTGATAGGGCCTAAATTACAAATAGATCTGCCTATCATTATTATGCGTTGGCGTATGCATAAAATTGCATTTTGCGCTGACATTTTAAAAATGTATCGTCAGATACGAATCGATCAACGGATTGTCTTTCGTGACAATCCTAACATACCACCGCAGTCATTCTAGTTACTAACTGTAACGTACGGAACTGCAGCATCTCCATACCTGGCATTAACAGTCATGAAACAACTCGCTCATGATGAAGCTAGTCTATTTCCTATAGGATCAAACATTCTATTAGAGAATTTTCATGTTGATGATGTGCTTTTTGGAGCAGATGATTGTGAGTCTGTTACAATTGCAAAAAGTCAATTGATTGATATTTTACATCGCGGAGGATTAGAATTGAATAAATGGTCAATTATACGCCTTCGTTACTTGATGATCCGTCTAATGATCTTAAGGATCTTCAATCTCCTGATAGCTCAGAAAGTAATGCTATTCGTGTCTTAGGACTCTCGTGGGATCCTAAACTTGATCAACTTCAAATACGTACAAACATTAAGGTTCAGAATGTTTACACTAAACATACAGTCCTATACCATATACCATCGCTCGAATGTTTGATCCAGTTGGCTACTTGACTCCTATAAGTGTTAGGGCAAAAATCTTATTAGAGAAACTATGGTCACTAAAATTACATTGGGATGATTTATTGACAGATGATCTGCATAAAGAATGGCAAGTATACTGCACAGAGTTAAAAAAATAGAAGTTGTGTCATTTCCGCGTTGGATAGGTAGTTTTTCCAATTCCCAAGCTATGGAAGTGCATGGTTTTGCTGATGCATCAACAGAAGCTTATACTGCGTGTGTTTATCTGCGTATTACTTCGAATTATGAAGTCAAAACCATTCTCACATACGCAATATCCAGAATTGCTCCTCTAAAACAAATAAGTGTGGCTCGTTTAGAATTATGTGCAGTATTATTGCTCACACAAGCAGTGCAGTATGTTCACACTGCACTACATCTCGAATCTGTTCCAACTCATCTTTGGCCAGACTCTAGAATTGTAGTTGCTTGGCTTGAAAAACCGGAAGCAAGATGACCCACTTTCGTAGCAAATCGAATTTCGGATATCACCACTCGACTTCCAAATGCATCATAACATTATGTACCCACAACTGACAATCCTGCAGATTGTGCATCACGAGGAATTTCGCCGACTGTAATAACCTCACATTTACTTTAGTGGAATGGTCCACATCGGCTGTCTCAATTACCCAACAATTGGCCCGGTGATGTTACATTCTCTGAAGAAGACAGAGCTGATCCAAACTGGACAAGTCTGAATCTGATGTATGCTAAACATATGTTATCGGTTAAATTTTCTAGTTGGCCAAAATTATTGAGAGTTACTGCACTCTGTTTGAGATTTCTAAAAATTCAAATCAACCTAAGCTTTAATAGATCTCAAACTAAACTGTCTCCGGTCTTACAAGAAAAGTTACGAGTTATAATTGAGCATGATTCACACTTCATCGATGAAGCCCGCATTCTATGGTACAAAGGTATTCAAAATGATATACTCTCAAAAGAACTATGGATGTTAAAAAGGGAGAAAGAATGTCCAAAATCAAGTGTAATCAAACAACTTAATCCATTTATGGATCCCGATTGCTTGATTCGTGTAGGAGGTCGCCTTGAGCATTCACCCTTAGCTTATACTGAAAAGCACCCAATTATTTTGTTGGATCATGTGCTCAGTAAATTAATTGTATGTTACGTCACGCTCATTTACGAACACTTCACGGTGGTATTTAACTGACGGCACGTGTCTTGAGACAATCTCTTTGGTTAGTTCGTTCACGATCCTTGATACATCAATGTATTAAAATGTGCATTGATTGCACGCGCCAACGCGGCACTACAGCAACCCAAATCATGAGTCCACTCCCGCCAGCCCGTGTAACTCCATCAATTCCATTCACTCATACAGGAATCGATTATGCCGATCCCTACAATTATAAGTTGTCGAAAACTTGCAAGCAAAAATTGACAAAGCATGTATATGCATTTTCGGTTGTCTGGCTACTAGAGTAATCCATAAAGAGATCATATCTAACTATACAACTGAAGGGTTCATAGCAGCACTTCGACGATTTGGTAGTCGTCGAGGATATCCTAAAATTATCTACAATGATAACGCAAAAAATTTCGTGGGTGCTAATAGGGAGCTACAAAAGACATTTAAAAAAGTAATCAGTGATCATCGATTACATGCCGAGTTTGCTATTGACGGTTTGAGATGGAAATTTATTCCCTCGGCTTCACCCCACTTTGGTGTCTTATGGGAAGTCGGGGTAAAGAGTATAAAACACCATCTCAAACATGTTATAAAGATCACAATTTGACCTTTGAAGAACTAACTACGCTCACATGTCTAATTGAGGCGTGTTTAAATTCCCGTCCCATAGCATGTCTGTCTCATGAGACCAATCGATTTGCGTTTTTAACACCAGGACATTTTTTAAATGGTGGAGCACCACTCATTGCCTGAACCATCCATGCTGGATCTCAATGAACAGCATAATAAACGATGGAAGTTAATTCAGCAAAGGCTTGAGCAATTCTGGCGTCTTTGGCGTCATGATTACTTGAACACATTACAACAACTTAACAAATGGAGGAATGAAATTTCTAATTTAAAACTTGGGACACTAGTCTTGATAAAAAATAAAGATCTGGCAAGTGGAAACTAGGATTGATTGAAGAGTGCTTCCCTGGCAATGATGGTAACGTTCGCAGCATTGATGTAAAAACAGCCTAGCATAAATGTTAAGACCTGACCCTTATTTTCTGATTTGTACATGCGCACTGAGATGATTTAATCATTCATTTGACTATAGTTGTAATAACTTCTTCTTCGCTTCAAGTTAGCGATGTTACGGGCGCGTAAGTCTTGTTACAAGTCTTTTTTTGCTTCTAGAGACTCGGTCTCGATAGGACGTGTTGTACGCCGGTTCTTTATTCTTGGACATGGGGCTCGTGTTTGTACAAATTTATAAAGTGCAATAAATTCTAATATACTTTTTATAAGTGTTAATGCCTTTTTTGAAGTGAACATTTGCTGCTATAAGAGCCAATTTTTTTTTAAAGAAATACAGTCCATCATAATTAAAACTAACCAAATCTGACTCTTAAATATTTGGTTGTGTACAAATGAATTGTACTTGAACACAGTGATCTTATGTTCCTAAAACCCAAGAAAACCGGATTCAGGGATGAGGAAACTAACAACTTTAATTGATACAATGGTGGTTTATTAGTTGCTGATAAGTTTACATAAAGCAGAACTTTTCCTTAATAATTCTATCTCGAATCCTTGCAGCTTGGAAAGAGAAAGGGATAGGTAAAATGTTTGTTCTTTATTTATTTATTCAATTTTTAGGACAGGGATCTTATTTATGCGTTTACCTAAATTTCTTAAATTGAAGTTGAAGAATGGAGAATGTAAGTTGAAGTTTGAGCTGACTCCCTCAAAATTGCCTTAGCTGGTTCAGAGCAAAAGCGTAGCAGCCTTGGGTTGCAGACAGGATCTCCAACAACCTGATCCCTTTTTTTGGATCCAAGTTTTTATCTGAATTGAGCAGGATCCTCAGGGTCCAAATGTGGGCTGCTGTGGCGTGGAGTCTTGTGATGAGTTTTTTGAACAGGGCATCAACATTTTCTTCCATGGATGATTATTAGACCTGGGAGTTCAATCTTCGGCACATTTCACCCACAGAATTAGAGTGGATTTCTCACTCATAGGATTGGGGTGGTTTAATCACAGGACTAATCACTAGGATTGACACAGGATTGTTCACAGGAATGACCACAGGATTTGTCACACAGGAATGATTCACTTGATTACATGGATATCATGGGCAACTGGGAGGATGGAAAGGTATAGACGAGAATAGGCGAAATATAGGAAGGAATAGAGAAGTGGGGTTTGAAAGAGATAGGAGTGAATTAAAATTGATAAGGAGATAGAAAGAGATAGACCAGAATAGGCGAGCGATAGAAAGGAATAGAGAAGTCGGGATTAAAATATAGATAGGAGAGAACGCCGATTGAAAAGGAGATAAAAAGAGATAGATGGGGATAGAATTAGAGAATTGCGGTTTGAAAGAGCTGTCACGAACCGAGAAAAGCACCAAGAAAAGAATCGCCAAATGAGTCGAGCTTAAAATAATTCTTTAGAGTAATTTCTAGTAGCTGGTCGGAGAGCGACAAGAGGAAAGAATCGAAGAACTCGATTCTCTAATTGTTTTGCGGGATAAGTAACCTCCTTCCTTCATTCGTGGGATAAACACATCTTAGGGGAGAAATGAATGAATAGAAAACCATGGATACAGTATAAAAGAAACAAGCACATATATTCTTAAGCCCCCTTCTTATACAAGTGGACAGGTGTAAGTGTATATCAAAGGTGTAGAGTTGAAGAAAAATTAGAACAATACATTGACTTACCCTATGAAATCTCTTATTCTACCAGAAGGGATGAAACAAAGTAGCTCGTGGCGGATCTAGTTCGTCCCTTTTGGGATGTACGTTGATTAAAATCGTGGTATTAATTTACCATCCAAGTCCATTTATTTCAGCTCGCTTAGCGTTAGTTGCTATTTTCGCGAGAAAATGTCATAAGTGGCTTTGAACCGAGAGGTACGAAGGCAAATAAATCCTAACGTCCCCTCTTATAAATTTTCTCGAGAATCTGGCGATTTGTGTTTAGAATACAAATTCCTACTCGTTTCGAGATTCGAGTCTGAATTGGTATCTGTAGTAAATTTTAAAACAAATTAGCTACCGAATAAATAAATTAAGCGAAACGTGAATGAACCTCTGAGACAGCATCGAACACTTAGCTCACTAATTTATTGTGTCCCAAGATTCAGGCGATTCGAACCTTTTTCACTTAATATTCAAGGAATCTCACAAACAGACAATTTACTAATTCAGCATCGAACACTTAGCTCATTAATTAAATTGTGTCCCGAGGATTAGCAAATCCGACTAGTTTCGATTCTCGATTTAGCGGATAAAATTTGGAAAATGGCGTTTTACGTCCCCTAGTGGCTCGGCGCGTGAACACTATTCTCTACAATTGACCTAACGTCGTGTTACGGGAGCGATTTTTGTCGTCTTACCTTCTCAAATAACTAGCGAACTCAGGAGCAATTCGAACTTAGTGTACGTTTTTTAACCGGCCACTTTTAGAGACGGGCGTCAATTTTTAGACCAATTTCGATCTAGACACTTCTTATCCGGCAAAGAAGCTCATCAAACTGCGGTATGATGACTGATTGTATGGTTTTAGACTAACTTACTTTTCGTAGATACAAAGTTGTTATTTCCTCAAAACCAGTTATTCACGCTTCAACAGGATAATGGGCCCCTCCCTCGAAGGGCCGAATCGAGTCCTCCACGTCTTTGAAGTGAATAGCGAAACTTCGAGCCTGACGTCCTAGCCTGTTACTGGACCTAACGCTCGCATGACTCTCAACATCACTATTCCTATCAGCGTCGTCATCGCTTTTTTCGGCATCGTTCTCATCGTTTTCCTCCGAAACGGCTTGTAGATAGTTCAGATCCATTAAACTATTCCATATTCGTCGTATTAGTTCGTCCTTGGTTCCATTGTAGTCCAATCCTAGAAGATTGCAAATCGTAGTGACATCTCCTACATCTAGCGTCTGATTTGCGAAGTTTAATTTGTCTGTGTGCTCTTCTGACAATTAAAGTCTCCAAATTGATGCAGCTTTTGACGGTTTCTTCGATCACCATTCTCCTCGCAAATAAATCTGTAGAGAGCAAGTATCACAACTCGTGAAGATGTTCTGATTTTGTCCCTTATTAACTCAATCTGATCGAGAGACTCCATTTTTTCTAAATAAACAGATGATAAGGTCAAATGTTACTTATGATAATTTAGCAATCGATAATACCGACTAGAGTCACTAGTGGTAAACGAGTTCTACTGTAAACAAAACAGATCGCGTATCGAACCGTTCTATCTTTTTTTCTCAAATACTCGAAGCACTGTTTTTGTTTTAGGGTCCATAAACCAACTTTCAGTAAAATTCTTTAACATATTTCACCACCGATTTTTAATCCGCTATACTTACTCGTATCTTCCCGTCTTGAACTAAATGCACACTAAAAATTCTTTGTCTCGTCGTGTGACCTTGGTCACAAGACCGTCACCTTGAAGTCGGTCTTGCGTCGTTTTTTCCTTAATCGTCGGCTTTTCCCGCAGACCTTGTGGTTCGTCAAACACTTTATTTCTGCGAAGCTTGAAAGGGAATATGTGTCGTATTTTCGTCTTATCACTCGAGAAAAGCGTCTCTTTTGCTCGGTTTTACATCTTTTCATTCCCGTGTCTCACGCAAAAAGGAACATGAGGTCGGCGTCGTTACTGCGTCGTTTCATTTTCTGACTTACGAAAACTTGGGGCAAGAACTTTTGCTCTTATGCCCGAGTGCAGGAATTTATTGAATCTGCATTTGATGCAATTTCATCGGCACTCTGGTTCTATAATAATTCATTATAGCGTTTTACTTATTATAATAATTGATGTATTCTAGGTCTTCTAAAATAATATAAGGATTTGAAGATTTTACATAAATTCATAATAAGTTAAGAAAAATGGTTCTTTAATATTTAGCACATGTTATTCGAGACGCCGCATGGATGTGTATTGATGTGGAGATAGAAGGAGATAGGCTGAGATATACAAGAGATATAAAGGGATAGAAAAGTGAAGATTCAAAGAGATAAGCGTAGATGTGGATTGATATGGAGATAGAAAGATATAGACGGGCATAGGGGAGAGATAGAAGTAGATAGAAAGGGATAGGATTTCTATCTCTTTACTTCCAGCAGGGGAGATCAGTTTTCAACCATTTTTTTACTTCTTTTTACTTCGTAGATGCTTAATTCACAAATGAACGTTGACTTTATTATAAGTACTTTTTACAAAAAAAAAATATTATTTAACAGATTTAAAATCAACATCGATTCAACGTCAATTTAACGTCACATAGAAAAATCGTCGATCTGATAGGTATGTTGGAAAAGGTTTTCCTATATCAGAAAAAATTATATCTCATATAAAAATAAAATATTTGAAAAAATAAGTGGTGTGATTGAACAATGTGTATTGTTTTCTATTTCCCACAGCATACATATATCCTTCTTAAGATGAATTTTTTACGGAACACAATAAAAATAAAAGCAATGACTATAATCATTTTAAGTACACTTTAAAGTTGAAAAGTAATATGAGACCAGACATTACTCTTATCATATCTACGCTTATAAATACAATTTTATGAAAAACAGTGTTTGGATTTGTTGGAAAAAGTGAACTGCGAGTGTTGTGATGTGTTTGGTCTCTAACCGCAAAACTGCGTCTCAACAATAGATAAACTGAAATATATAAGATATAGATAGAGATAGATAAATGCGGAGTGAAAGAGATAGAAGCGAATTGAGATTGACAAGGTGATGGAAAAGTGATAGAAATGTATGTAAAGAGATAGAAAGAGATAGAGAAGTGGGGATTGAAAGACATATGCGTTGATGTGGATTGAAATGAAGATAGAGAAGGATAAGGAAGTGGAGATTGAAAGAGATAGAAGCGAATTGATATTAAAAAGGAGATAGAAAGAGATAGAGAAGTGGGTATTGAAAGTGATAGACGTTGATGTGGATTGAGATGGAGATAGAAAGACATAGGCAGAGATAGACCAGAGATAGAAAGAGATAGAAAAGAGGCGATTCAAAGAGATACGCGTGGATATGGATTGATATGGAGATAGAAAGAAATAGACGGGGATAGGTGAGAGATAGAAGGAGATAAAACGGGATAGTATTTATATCTCTTTATTTCCTGCAGGGTAATTGTCTAAATTCTCTTTTGCTGATTTTCTGAAAATTAGCTGGCACTCAACATTTATTTGACAACATTTAATCTAATTTAGTGTAGGCAGTAACTTTGAAAAGTATGGTAAAATATTAAAATAACCGTAAAGTTAAAAAAGGATTATACCGTGTTAGTTTATTTGTTAAATAGAAACCCTAAAAAATATTCGACTCATTTAAAAATTTGAAAATGTTTTTGTTACTGAAATCCGTACGATTTGTAAACGAATGTCCTATTTATCTATCACTGTTATAAAACTGCGAGTTTATACATTTACATAGAAAGATAAAATGATAAAGCTTACAAATATAATAGCTCGAAACATTAATTTAAGTACATTGTTCGTGAAATTCTCGGCGAAGAAGCTAATCACAAAATAATGCGAGTTTTTACTGGAATACTTCTTTTAACTTATTTAGCGATTTTGCTTAATTCTATTGGTAAGTTTCTATGAACTATTAAATAATGACAAAAGATATGTAATTGCTTTTTGAATTATTTTTAATTCATTTGAATTTATTTTGAATTCTTCTTAAGTTAATTTATTTACATGAATTTAAATAAATTTCAATACCTTTTTACAGAATTAGGTGCACAGCGCATAGCAGAGAGGCCGCTAGCATACAATTTACTTCCTCATCCTTTTTATTATGATGAAAATCATAACATTCGTGCACGTGGACATCCTCACGCTGAGCCAATAATAAGGGGTGGATTTTTGATTGGAATGATGGATGAAGACGAATTTCATGCAATAGTTGACGAAGAAGAAGAGCACCGATTTTTCATCGTAGATTTAAGACGCCACGTTCTTATAGAACAGACCCAGGCAGAAATTGGTGATCGTCTTCTTGGACGCCGTGTCCCACTTAGACGTCGTCCTCGGCATACATTATCTAATAGGCCATTTCCAGAAAAGAATTCATTCCAGAAAAAAAGGCTAAATATTCGTTTTACGAACATCATTTGTCATCCATAGTTGGTAAAAAATAGTGAATACAATTACATGAAACAGTGTCAATATTTGTGGTTGTCAACATATATGTAATATAATATTACCTGTTTTTCTTAATCTTGTCCAACATTTT
Source organism: Synergus coniferae (assembly GCA_032164275.1). Lineage (NCBI taxonomy): Eukaryota > Metazoa > Arthropoda > Insecta > Hymenoptera > Cynipidae > Synergus > Synergus coniferae. The sequence goes on from JAUEJJ010000046.1 coordinate 63,361, forward strand.
CATCAAACTTTATCAAAGTGTCACATTGGATCAAAAATAATATTTTGCACTTAGAAAAACATACAATATCGCATTGTTCCAATGAAAATATATATGGAAGTTCGGCATAAGTCGATGTATACATACATGGTACACTGTTTCGAAAAAATATTTTCGCATTTGTTTTTATGCATTTTTTATTTTTTAATAAAAGATACTAAATCTGTTTTGCTTTATAAAAAATACCAGTAGGTAATTACATTCTTTTAAAAATTTATTGCGTTTACAAATTTTAAACAACTAGGTTATTTTCATTTTGTAAATTTTCTTTTCACGTAACAAGAAGAAAATAAGATCCGAACCATAGGCCCTAAAAAATCGAAAAAGTAAATGTGACAATAATTAATTTTTAAAAAATTGACGTTCCCATGTTTCTTATATTTTTTATGTATCACAGTTTTATAACTTACTTTAAAATTTTTAGGGTGGACAATTTTGTGACTAGAAGTATTACGTAACGTGTTTTTCGTTTTTTTAAATCAGTGTGTCTATTTCAACTTCACGGCTTCTTTTATTCTGATCTTTATTTGAACAAACGAAAAACACGTTACGTAATACTATTACGGATTACTATTACTTACACTTACGAATACAATTTTATGAAAAACAGTGTTCGTTATCGCTGTACATTTATCTGCTTCATAAATTAAAAAAACAATTATGTAAATCGTTATTAGCATACTTTTCTTAGCATGAACCATTTTCCTTTATTTCACTGGTAAGTGTGCACTTAATGTAAATTAATGCCTAAAAAATATAAAAATGTAAAAAGTAAAAATACACGGATAAAATAACTGATCCAAAAAATGGAAAATGTTTGCGAAATTTTAATAAACTAGAATGTCACTTTTGGAAA
>JAUEJJ010000046.1:119115-130311 GCA_032164275.1 Synergus coniferae
AATAGAATATTGGATTAACACTCAATTTAGGTTTTTATTTATAACTAAAGTAGAGTTTTAATCGTTATTTTATGACTCCAAGTTACGTTGATTCTAGAGAATTACGTATTGCTTTCCCTGAGCTACGTAGTAGGGACGCTTTGACCGAGTTACGTATTAGTTATGTTTCCTCGGTAAAGCGTGGGAGGATAATCATTCCGTTTCGGAATGCTGATGATCTATTTAAGACTAATGTTAATATTAAAAATAATATTAGGAAAAACAGCAGTCTAGTGTATTGTTACTTGTGGGGATTATCCGACCGGACGAACAATGGGGACCCAAAGGTCCACGATGGACGTATTATTTTCCAGAAACCTAATTATGTTTTAATGGGGCCATTGCGTATTTGCGGACAGGGGTTCTCATCTTGACCTTGAGAGTTGGCAATGTGGTCATGAGTGTCTATACGCCTGGGTGTATATCACTTTCATTTTTGGGTGAACTTGTTATGGTCCACTGTGACGTGGGTGGCTGGTAGGTGATTTTTAGCGAGGGGTAGATAGGCCTTTTTGGACGACGGGAGTCCAAAGAGGGTCGAATCGGTATGCCGCTTGTCTCTTTGGTGAGTGGACCGGCAACCGGTCCCTCAGGAGGGAGGGGGGGGGGGAGAAAAATACTCTCTACCATCGGAGATGGGTGTTAAAAAAAAAGCAGAGACTCAACATAATTTTTCCAGAGAAAGAGGTATTTTATTATTAAAAAAAGAAACTCTACAAGAGCGTAACGTCTGAGTAGGCGTAAGCCAGTCGGAGTAACGGCGGGCGACTGGCGTAAAGGTGGCGGCTAGCGGCTGGGACTGGCAACCAATCCGAGGAGTAAGAGAGCAGAGTGCTAGACAGAGAGCGGTAGCCGTCCCGGATTTTCGAGTGTCGCAAGGACGGCCACGGCTGCACAGGGGCAGAGATTCTCCCGAAGACTGGCAACCAATACAGGGAGTGACAAAAATCCTAAACTTGAGAGCGGCAACCGTCTCTGTTCCGCGTTTTTCCATTATCCTACTCTGCCTCCAACACAGTTTTAAGTGAAAACCTTCCTCGCCGCGCCGCGCCGTAGCCGGACGTAAGTTTGGATATTTCGAGGCGAGGTTGTTGTTTCCACTTCCACTCAGCTTTTACCCATTCCTAGGCTCTAGGTTTCTATATCTATTGTAAAAAATTCAGTTAAATCTATAAAATTGTTTTTCCGAGTCAGCAATGTCGTTAGATCTCTGCGCTTTGGGCGTATATCAAACTTCCGATTAAGGTCCACCTTCAAAAACCTTCACACTGCGTATACCTATGTATTTTGATGCGCTGATTACGAATATGATAGTGAAAATTGGCAACTAGGCGATTTTCATAGTGAAACCATGAAAAAACCATAAAAATCATGGTTTTTTGCGTTTATCTCAGGCAATATGCAAAATTTCAAAAAATGTTTCAAACAAAAGTTTGAAACAACAAAAAATATGTATTTCTCATCGAAATACATATTTTTTGTTGCAAGCATTTTTTTTACGAGTGATCATTTTCGAGGTATGTACGTCCATTGGTTTCGGCTTGGTGCCTAATCAGTAATCACGCTCTTCACCGCGGGAAGGTTGGAGTAAATACCTACTTTGAAGAGCATATATTTTTTTTTATGTTTTGTTAGTATATAAAAATATATTATTTCGAGCGAAAAATATATACAGTTCAGTAGTTCACTCAAATATATATTATTTTCTTTCTTTGAAAAGCGAGTTTATGTTTTCGTAAACAAAAATAGTTAAAATAAAAGTACTCAGGGAATTTTACGAGAGAAAGTAAGACGGAATGAATTGGTACAAGCACACCGACCCCCCTTTAACATGCCCATTTTAGCTGTCACCCATTCAAAAATGTCACCCACCACTCCTATTGGAAAAATTTTGTGAAATTTTGCATATTGTCTCTTATAAAGGCAAAAAGCCATGAATTGTATGGGTTTTTTAATGAAAATCGATGTCACTGATTTTCTCGGAAACTATTATCTGTTGAAAAAAATGTATAAAACAAAAAATGGATATCTGAATGAGGTCTACAACTTTTGTTTGAAACTTTTTTTGAAATTTTGCATATTACCTGAGATAAACGCAAAAAACCATGATTTTTTATGGTTTTTTCATGGTTTCACCATGAAAATCGACATAGTCGCCAATTTTCACTATCATTTTCGTAATCAGCGCGTCAAAATACGTAGGTATATGTAGTTTGATGGGTTTTGGAGGTGGACCCTAATCGGAAGTTTATCCTTAAAATATCTTGAATCTTTAAAAATTTGACTTTAGCCTTAAATTTCGAAATATTTTAAACCATTCAGAAAATTGTTAGATGATTCCAAAAGATTACAAAATATTTTTTTTTTAAATGTATTATATTATATTTTAGAAGATGGCAGAATATTTAATTAAAGGGATTTAAGAAATTTTAAAAGGTATAACAACAGACTGTTAAGAATACAAACAAATTTCAAAGAAATATAAAATATCTTCGAATGATTTTTTGAGGGATTTTTATATTTTTATATAACATTTTTCATGTTTAGAAATTACTTGAAAATCTTGAAACTGTTTCGAATTACATATTATATTTAATTCTTTAAAATCACTGGAAATCGTCTCTTGGAATCGCTTTCAATTCTTTCAAATCCTTACAAGTGTCTTGATATCTTTGAAATCTCTTGAAAATCTTGGAAAAAGTATTTAAAAATACTTTGAAATTAATTGAAAATTTTGAAAGTATTATGCATTTTTTTTAATTTCTTAAAAATAAATTAGTCATTTTATCTCTCTCTTGAAATCACTATAAATTCCGAAAAAAGCGCTTAAAAACTTGAAATCCTTTACGAAATCTTTAATATCATTCCAAATCCCTTGAAATACTTAAAAATATCGAAATAATTTTGAATCTCTCTTTTTTTAATTTCTAGTATAATCAGAGGCGCGAAAATGAATGCTAAGAATATGAAAATATCCTTTCGCTTAAAAAATCTTCCATGGAGGCAAAAATGTTCATTTATCAAAAATTTAAAGACGTAAAAATTCCTTAAATGGTTCTAATCAAGTAATTAGATTTATAGTCTGATTGTGCAAGTGTAATGAAAAAGATGATATCTCAGCAAGATTCAGGCAGTTAGGCATATTATAATATTCCAAACCGGCTAAAGCTCCACAGATATTTTTTGACCCTGAATGCGACGGAGTTCGATGGCCGCACAAGAACCGACAAGGTCGCGCATGATGCAAGAGAATACCTCCTCAGCTGAGGTCCTCACTAGCATTACGAGAGCCATTGCATGGCCACATGCACCAACACTTTCAGTAAGATGGATATAAATATAAATTGATATCGATACCCACGTGATTTTTCCCCTTGCTACAAGTACACGCAATTTTCAATAGGCTTGGTGTATCCGGGTGCCTGCAGTACACATTGGAGATTACGTCAATACACGCACGCACGCACACATGACTATACAGTCTTCATGCGGCGTATGCCAATAACAAAACTGAGACCGGGAGGTAGCTCCCTCTTTTGGATAACAGAGTGAGAAAGAGGAATCATATAATCCAACTACTTCCTAAAATCTATAATCGATTTAGCTATTTATGTATCCACTACAAATGCATGCAAATTCTATCATAAAAAGGAAGTTGCGTTTATATCGAAATTGCTTCTATAAACTCGAAGTCTCCAAAGAGTCATATACTGCATGAAACTAGCAGTATTCTCTCTTCAAGAGTTTAAAGATTTGCAAAAGATTTCATGAGACTTCAAGTGATTTTAAAGAATGATTAGGGAATTATTAATTTTCAAGTAATCTCAAGGATTTTTAAAAGACTTTAAAGGATTTTTAAATCATTCCAAAGAATTTAAGAACTTTTAAGAGACTTTAAGTGATTTTAAAGAATTTAAAAGGATTTCAGGAGATTTCATGTGATTTTAAGGAATTTAAAAGATTTAAGAATTCCAAAGAATTTAGAAGGAAATAAATCAGGAAACAAAGTGCTAATTGAATGAATAAAAAAGTTAAAAGAATTAAGAACTCAAAAGAATCTCAGGACTCTCAAGTAATTAAAAATATTCTATGTACTTAATTATTTCAAGGGATTTTACATGATAATAAACAATTTCAAATAAAAGTAAAAGTGTTCCTAAGAATGTAAGGGTTTCAAGAGATTTTAAGTGATTTTAAATTCATTTAAAAGGATTTCAGGTGATTTCAAATGATATTAAAGAATTTCCAAGTATATTAAAAGAATTTAAAAGGATTTCAGGAATTTCAAGTTATTTTTAAAGCTTCAAGATTTTCAAGTAAATTATGAATAAAAGTAGTTTCGAATTGTTTCAAATCTGTTAAATCTCTTGAAATCTTCTGAAATTTGTTGAAATCCGGCTATGAAATTTTTTGTAATATCTTAAATTTCCTAGTCTCAAGTCATTTGTTGAAATTTTCAGTGATCTTTTACTAATTTCCAATAGAATTTTCACTGATATATTATAAATCACTGATTCAAGCTTACAAGATTGTTTTTTACATTCTCATCAGAGAATGTATTAGATTTGTGTAAAATTTGACCCCCCCCCCGTTTTTGTCAAATGTACACGTTTTGAGACTCCCTGAACCCAAAAAACATGTTTTTATAATAAAAATGTGTCTGACTGTGAGTGTATGTGTCTGTCTGTCTGTCTGTAAATTTTTAGTTAGTGAGCACGATAACTTTCGAAAGAATTATTGACAGTTTGGATTGGTCTTTGGTATACTCTTTTAGTATCCTAAAATAAAGGTCAAGATTGTTAGCCAGCCATTTGGGATAAAAATTCAAAAAGTTGAAGCATTTTGAGGATTTTTGAAACTACTTTTTTTAATTTACAAATTCTATATGTATAGATATTCGTAGTACTCAAAAATTAGAACAATTTCTCCTCATGACTTTTCCGATAAAAAAAATAATTGTCAAACTTATGACATTTCGAAAAGTAAAAAAAACGAAAAAAAAATTACAAACAACGCACGATATAAAAAAAAGTCAAGAGATGAAAAATATTTTTTTTTAAATGCTCTATAGACGTGGCATGAAAACTTTTTGAATTTTTTTGAAAAATGAAAATTCAAACTTTGAGCCAAATAACGCGAGATACAGAAAAAATGATAAAAAACATAATTAATGGTCTTTGAAAAATCCACAAATCTTTTTTTGACCATTTTTTGATAAAGTAAATAGTTTTCGTTTAAATTGTGAAATCTGTTTTTAAAAAATAAAAAATCAAATTTTCCCGCCAAAAAACGTGAGATATGAGAAAATATTACAAAATTAATATAAATAATCGCAGCTTCATAATCAAATATTTCAGAGCACGAAGCGCTATTACGAAGTACGAACAAATCGCGCGAGGTTTATGTCAAATATCGAGCCCGAAGCGCGAGTGTCCTGATGAGAATGTGTTCCTTAAGGACGATAGAACTTTAAGTAAATGAGTTCTCCTCATTTAAAACAAAAATAATGAAAACAATAGCGTCCCGAAGCGCGCAAGCGTCTCGAAGGGCGCAAGCGTTGCGAAGCGCGACGTCTTATGAGAATGTGCACGCGAAGCGGGCAGTTTTACTCTTATGTTAGTCAAATTTTTTAATATCTCCGTTCTGTTGGTTGAAGTAAATGTTTCAATTTGTTGTCACCTATTCACCACATTTTTTTATTTAAAAATTCATTTTTTCACCTCTTTTACTGACAATTGGTATTGTATGATGATTGAAGTCATCCAATGTATGATTCTTCGAAAAAACATTCTGAGAAAAGGAAGGTTTTTTTATAATGCAAACATGAAAATGAAGTTGATTAATTAGCCGCCGTGTATTGAATCATTGGATATTTTTCGTGCTCCGTTAAATTAACTAAGTAGCCTGTTATCGTTCATTACGTTGATTACGACCCATTGTGCGACGTATTTCAGCACGTCAAAGTAAGCGACCTCTGTAAATCCTTCTATCATTGGCTAGGTCAATAAACTCACCTTTTTCTCGACAAAAAATTTATATGGATTTTAATTTCATTGCTTAAGTCTGTGATAAAGAGAGATTATTCAAGCAAAATATTCTTCATGTAAACTCATGCTCTGCAGTTTTGAGTTTAAGAGTAGGCATTTATATATACGAGTACTTGAAGAAAAAAGTCTTAGTTCAAATGTGAATACCTACTGATTGAATTTAAAGAATAACGGAATTGATTACCACGTTGACAAGTTAAAAGAAAATTTCTTAAATGGAAATCTTATTTTATGATGGAAGGAAAGTTGCCAGACAATCGTCAACTTTGTACAAGAGCAGATAAGAATTTGTCCCACTACTAGAAACCAATATGTTGTTTGCGAAACAGAGAAAGAGAAGTGCCTTTTTAACTTATTCAGATATTTAGTTATCACTTAAGATGACTTTTGGTTATGCAAAAAAGTTTAAATGTTGCCATTTTAATTTAAGATTATATTCTCGTTCTCGGTAGGATCTAAGACTCGGTGTTACAGACAAGGGTTACGTGATATGTGACTTCAAATTTCAAAATGAGACTTGTGTGTGTGTGTGTGTGTGTGTGTGTGTGTGTGTGTGTGTGTGTGTGTGTGTGTGTGTGCATGTGAAATTCATTTCGAACCAATCCGAAATTTTTCGAATAATTCCGGAATTTGTATCCGTACCAAAGAGTTTCATTCCGATATTATCCGAAGGAAGTTTTCAATCTGAATTAATCCGAGGCACACTCAAAATCAATCCGAAACTTTCATCCGAATTTATCGGAATCATTCGGATTGATTCGTATAAACCGAATTAGTTTGGATCTATTCGGGTTGAAAGTTCTGATTGTCCGGATTCAATCGGATTGAACGTTTGGATTGATTCGGATTGAAAGTTCGGATTAATTCTGATTAATTTCGGATTGACCGGATTCATTCGGATTGATTTTGAATAGGCTTCGGATTGATTCAGATTGAAAATTTTCTTCAGATTAGATCGGAATGAAACTTTTTGGTTCGGATACAAATTCCGGAATGATTTGGATTGGTTCGGAAAGAATTAAAATCCGAATTAGCTTCGGCTAGGGCATTAAAACTGTTGAAGACAGTTGTAGGTAAATTGACGAAATTTTAGGGTATTGGGCACCACCAATATCTCAAAACGTGTACAAGGATTAACAAAATATCGAATTTTAAAATTTTTATGTACATTTATAATTTTTTTAAAATTGATTTTTCCACTATAAGTTCTCAAATAATCAAAATTCAAAGCTTATGTAAAGAGAAGAAATATTCCTTGCGTCCAGAGAAATCCATTTAATTGAATATTAATGCTTATTTGTAATTTTGAAGAATTTCGTTTTTATGTATGGTATGTTTTCAAATAACCAAAATTCAAAGCTAATGTAAAAATGTATAATAAAAGGTTTCGTGCATTGTGAAAAATCATATAGTCGAATATTAATACATTTTATTTAAAAATATGAATGATGAAAATCTTTGCTTCGAGAAAAAAGAATTAAATATATTTTTTAATATTTAAGGGATGGGAAGGGTATTGTCAGGAGAATTTCAGAAAATCGATTGTTTTTTAAGTTTTTTGTAGTACCTATCATATTTCAAGAATATTCCCTGAAAATTTCAATTCGATTGGAGTGAAACCTAACACTGTATTTGTTAATTAAATTTGTTTAAACAATCATCAATTTTTTACGTCTAGACGTAGAATTTACTAATTCCTTTTCTGATTAGGATAAAACATGAAAAGCCAATTAGGAATTAAAAGTATAAAAATGATCAAATTCTCATTACTGAATTTACTGAATTATTGAAATACTAACATTCGATTCTCAATTCAACGAAAAATAGGAAATAAGAATTGAACCCTCAGAAAGCAGAACCGAACGAGCGCGTGGCCTAGTAGGAAAGGGAGGGGATAACGCCACAGAACGAGAGATGCGAGCTCCGAGAGTCAAAATTTGAATACGTTTTTTAAAACTTAACTCGCGATATCTTCGAAACTAATAGAGATTTTTTAATGAAATTTGAAAGGGTAACTCTTCTTACTTTACCGAAGCCTTTGGGACCAAAAAAAGGAATAAATAGCATATAATTAAATTATAACTTAATTATATGTATTCCTATTGAGATTTGTGCTAAAATTTCAGGATTTTGTAAAATTGTGTGAAAATTTGAAGTTTTTTTATTGATTATTGTTGGAAATATGTACATAAATATACAAGCCTGTCACGGTTTGAGGACGAAATTAGCGCGCGCGGCTAGATTCAGCATAAGAAAATTAACATGAGAAGTCATGAAAATCTGAACAAATTATGATGAAGTTTCAATAAACTTTTTATAATACCACATCTCATAACATTTTTAAAATAACAGCGAATCATAAACCTTATTTCAGCGTCGAAATGAGTAAAAAGTGCAAGGGGTAAGAATCATATGGATCATACAATTTACTGGTAAGTAAAAAATATTTTTAAATACAGTTTTTGATTAGATTTTTCGAAAACTTCCCCGATAAACGATTGTCTCTTTTTGTTTTGATATTTATTCCTTTCGCGTCACCTTTCCTTTAATCGAGAGAGTTTGCAAGTAATTTTTGTAATATTGTTTACCATCGTCGCTCACGAAAACTACCAAATTCTCTAAACCTTTTTTTTTCATGTTATTTTCTTATATTGAATCTAGCCACGCACGCTAGTTGCGTCCTCAAACTGCGACAAGCTTGTATATTTATGTACATATTTCCTACAATAATCAATAAAAAAATTTCAAATTTTCAGAAAAAATTCTATACTCTTTGAGGTAAAGTTCTCCATAAAATTCATGTCCCTTCCTTTTTCCTTTCTTAATCCTCAAAATGTATTCTGACCAAGTCGCACTCAAAAACTCACTTGGACCCTGCCATATGAGGAACCCGCTCAACAAAAAAAAGAGTTCCCTCAATAAATATTGCAGATGGGGGCTCGAGATGTAAAAATAACCATACATACTAGAACGAATAGTCTATCAATAAACTAATTTAAGACGGTCCACTCGATTCCCCATACTTTATTTTAATTCAAGTACATCTAGTAACCAGGGGGTCAATTATGTAACTTCACTTCCCTCTCACCTCCCTTCAATTTTTTTTTTTCAAATCAATCACAGATGTTTAAAATATCTTGTGTATTAATACTTCTACCATAAAATTACGATCATAAAAAAGTCTCTAACTACAAGGTTTCGAATGTCATCGGTACATTTTGAAACGTCAAAATTCGAACGCGCTATGTGTTTCGAAAAAAATTGAAAAGAGATGAGAGGTGAGGATGAAGTGAGAGTGAAGTTACTTAATTGACCCCCAGACATCGCTTGGGTCCCGGCTACGCTCCGTGAAGGACCTTGGTCGAGTCGGCCTGGTCGGCCAAGTATAGGTCCCTGGGTCAATGGTCAATGGTCAATGGTCGCCACTATTCAATCACCATAATTTTTTTCACTTTTTCTAAAATCCATCCCTTTTTCACACTTTCCCTCATAATTGATGAATAGTCGCGAAGGGACGGTCCTTGAAAGCGTTTTCCCGAGGAATCGAAGCAAAGGAGCTTTTTTCAACTCGCGAAAACGTCAGTTAGTTTTCTTCTCCTGTAGGGACTTGACTTTCGCTGATAGTCGACCTGCAGCCAGACTAAGTGAAGCTGCCACGTGATGTTGACGAGACCTACAAGGAGATAAGAGAAATGTTGATCTTGGTGAAAATATAAGTGGTTCATCTATAAGCTTTGATTGGAATAGTGGAAACCATGGTTCTGATGTCCAGTAGGGGACAATTACAATGCCACAAGCTTCGTCTGCAATTATCTTTCGTAAGGTTCTTAAGATCATGGAAAAAGGTGAGCAAGTATAAAAGTTTTCGTCTTTCCTGGAGATCGTGAATGCATCAAATGCTTCGGCGTCAGGATCGCGATTCCAAGAACTAAAAGAACTGCATTTCGAATTGAATTTTGATGCGAATAGATCATTCGAAGGATTAGGGAACTTTTTCAGAATTTGCTTAAATGCATAATCTACTAATTCCCATTCAGGGTCTACATTACGAATTCTCGATTCTCTATCAGCTTCGATATTTTCTTTCGAAGCGATGTAAGAGGCATAGATCCAGTGTTGTCGATACGTAAGAGAATCTCACAGTCTTAGAGTTCAGAAGCAAAGGGTTTGAAGGCCCAAAAGGCTACCAAGAGTTTTAAACGATTTATTGACCAGAATTTTTCTTCTGCATTCCAAAGTCCATGGGCAAAGTCGCCTTCGCAGAAGGCACCCCAACCCGATTTCGATGCATCTGAAATGATTTCTTTTTAAAAAGAAAACTCGTGTATTGGGCTACAAGATGAGCGAATGTTCTCTTGTAACCAGAGTAAGTTGGGAAGCAAAAAGCTTGGAAAAGTCATGCGTTCGTCATAATTACCATTAGCTAGTAATAGAGCTTGAAATTTATCTCGATCCAAAGCTTTTGTATAACCCATTCCATAGGGCACTGCCGGACTATATGAGATTATAGTAGACTTTCTATCAACTGAGCGAACTCCCATAATGTACAAAATTTCCTTTTCAGAAATGACTTTATTAAGGATATCAAATTTAGTCTTTCTTGTGAAGGCAACTCTAATGTCAAAGCCTCTGAGTTCAAATAAAAATCTAAAAATTCCGAGCCTCTGCTGGGAACTAGAGAACCTTTTTCGTAATTAATTACGAAACCTAGAGATTTGAGCAACTTTATGGAGGTTTGAACATTCTGTAAACATTTTTCGTAAGAAGCGCCAAGAAAGAGAAAATCATCCAAATACACCACTGATAAAAAACCCTTGCTCCTTAAAAAACTGACAACCGACTTCATAATCTTTGTAAAAACATAGGGGCTGATGTTGAGACCGAATGGTAAACAATTAAATTCGTACAAATGACCTTCGAATGTTAAACTTCAAAATTTGCGGTATTTTTCATTGATCGCAGTCAAAAAATAAGCATGTTTCAAATCTAAATTTGCCATATAAGGTAAATGCACCTATTTGCGACAGTATAAAGGTTATGACAGAATTAAAAGACCAATACAAAAGTGTAATCCATTCCGATTCGCTAAAAAAATTATTACTGATCTAAG
>JAUEJJ010000046.1:288236-305443 GCA_032164275.1 Synergus coniferae
AAAGGCGCTATAGTGGGCATATGAAAGGATTCATTTTAAGAGATATCCTCTACCATTGTAAGATTAAGAAGCGAGGAGAAAAAAGGAATCGAAAAGAATTCAAAAATTCTCATATGGAACAGCGCCATCACGCTGTTGGCAGCACAACTAAACCCATCCCCTGGCTCTGCCCTGGCGTTCCGCTCCCCGCGCAAATATTTTAAGCTTTGTGGGCATTGTCGGATTGTCGCCTCTATACCTATCTTCCCTCTACGGTCTCAGGAAATGGAATTCCTACGTGCCCTTTTCGTGGGACAAAGTTTTAAACTATAATTTAGTTAGAGCATAAATTATTAAAATCTCGCACAAAAGATTATATTGGCCACTCGGCCTCATGCCTAGAAATTAGTCATAAATTCACATTTTATTATCTAAAGGATCTATTCATAGCTTAAATATAACGCGCTTGCCAATCCTCTTACATATAAAATGAAATTACAATATCAAATGCAAATTAAACCGTGAAATTCTCGAAGCGACAATACGAACCCTAGCGTGAAAAACGAGTAGTTGAATTAATTCAGAGCTCGTTACATCGTAGGCAAAGATATTGGTATGTATATACAGGTATATAATATCTTTGTCGTAGGTTACATAGGCTGAAAAGTAGCGAGTAGCGACATATACCTAACGTCTGCCTAACGCATATACGGCATATACCGACTACCGAGCATATACCTACTTGCAGGACTTGCAGTCTGCTTTGACCCTACCAAAGATATTATTATCTTTGACCCTACCAATATCTTTGGTAATATTTGGTAATATACTCCGTTATATTCTCATTCTCGTTCTCACAAAAATTTCATCTTGACGATTTTAATGCAGAAAGTATTGTTTTTGTATTATTTATCTACGTTCGTCGTAATATTTTGTTGACATGCCCTTTGCAAACTCTTTGCAAAGATTCTTTGAATTCAAAGCCATTGTTTATTTTTGTTTGCGTGTGGGTGGTGGGTGGGAGAAAATTCTATTCATCGATTTTCCGAAGTTTACCGAAATCTTCCGATTGCAGACAATTCTTGCTACGGCTAACCGGGCTAACCAGGCTAACTTTATAATGTTAACCTGCAGTGACCAGTGTTAACAAGTAACTGTGATATTTGTATATCACGTCCGCTACGTTCAATTAATTATTTAAAAACATGTAAATATGTAGTCGAGCTTAACAAATCAGTGATTGCAGTGCTTCTTCGGATATACATTGTTTTCTCCCAAAGAAATCGCGAATCACAGTATCATCTACAATGTCTTCGATTCGAAAAAGAACGGTGGCCGATGCACCCGAACCTTCACGGGATGTCAGTGATGATCAAGTAAGATTACTTGATTTATATATATATATATATTTCTTTTTCATTTCTAAATTGAATTCTTCTTCCCTCAAAGACAAACAACAATTCTGCAAAGTTTTGTGAATTGAATTCCGAGTCGTTTGTGGTTTTCAAGTTTTCATTTATTAGTAATGATTTTTAATGACAGGTCTGCCATGATGTTGACGTTTTTTGTGAGGTGTCTTTTTTTACACTTTTCCTTATTTTCTCTTGTTAATTAAAATCACACGTGTTAACTCCTATTATTTCTCATTTCATTTGAAATAATTAGTCTCTCTTAATATGGAATATCATTTAAAATTGTAGGTCAGACGAAATGTTTATTTATAACTTATTTATAACTCTGCAAACGTCATTAAATTTATTTTTCCTTCGGTAATTTTATTGTATATTGTTGGCAATATATGTAGTATGCAAAATTTTAGAGACGAGAATCATTTTTCTTTAATTAATTTTATAAAAATATTTAGTGATCGAAAATTTCAGTTCTTTATGAGATATGTACGTCTATTTATTTATATTTTTTTGTTTAAATTGAGGTAGAAAAAATTTTTAATGGATAATTAATCTCATGATTCGCGTTCGCTATTAAAATATGAATTCATCAAAGGACTTTAAAAGAAATTAAAAGTGTTAATTATAGTTCTTGTCGATAAAAATAATGTACACTAAATTTTAACGCATATTAGATGACTCTCATAATGATTCTAAAATGACAATTAATTTTGTAAACAATATTATTAAAAATATAATTAAACTATTATTAAAATAATTTTCAGTCCTTATAATTTTCTTTTCTGTTTAAAATATTAAAAACTAAAACCGAACTCATTAGAGTACGTAATTAAGAAACAAAGCGAAAAGAAGGTCAGTACTATAATCAATACTTTTTAATATCATGGTAGTAGTTTTCCTAATTTATTAAATTGCAGATTATTTGATAAAAATCGGTGATTTTATAATAATAGTTATTTTTACTCCAAAATCATAAAATTTCTTTCTCAAGGAAATTACTTTGGTATTACAGTAGTTAATTTATAATGAAGAGAGAAGATAAAAAATCTAGTTTAAAAGAACGAGAAGGAACTTGTCTAGAAATGATCAAAAGCCACAAACATTAACCAACATTATTATATCGAGAGTTGTAAATAATTTCAAACATTTTAATGTAAAAAAACTCCGAGATTAATAATTTCACTTTATGAATAGTTTCACTTTATGTAACAAAGCAAAATGTTTTGACTCAGAAAGATATTGAATCTGAAGATGATGCCAAACTTGAAGTTGAGGATATGGCGAAAAGTTTACCACAAGGAACCGACCATACACCTGAAATTTTCGGATCTTTAATTTCCGGCTTGCCAGATCGGTAAGTCTTAAATCTGTATTTATAAATTTTATCATTGTTGAAATAAAAAGTTATTGAAAATATTGATGATAGAATGAATAATAAATTTTTTTCCTGTGGATATCAGTGATTAAGCATTTTTCATTAGTCTCTTCCTTTTTTTTAAATATTTAAATGCCATGATAGTGTTGTAGGAAAGGTCATTATAACATTGTTTTGCGTAAAACGAGGAATTCAAAATTAACTTTAAAATCCATTCGAAATCAAATGAATTGATAAAACGAAGAAATCGAATTTTAAGGTTCGAACTTTGATCCAACACCCTTAAGTAAACTTCATTTTTATTCGTAGCTGGAAAAATTGGATAGTCCGAGGTATTTTTACGTATTTGATGATAGGCGGATTTTGCCTTATCATTTATGGTGGACCATTGGCTCTGATGCTCACGGTAATAAAAATTGTATCTTTTCTACTTATGTTAATCCATATTTAGCATTGCTAATGTTTGTTCTTGATTAAACAGACGTTGATCGTTCAAGTGAAATGTTTTGAAGAAATTATCAACATCGGGTACGCTGTATATAGAATTCATGGTTTGCCTTGGTTCCGATCTCTCTCATGGTATTTCTTAATAACTTCCAATTACTTTTTCTATGGAGAGAACTTAATGGACTATTTCGCCGTCGTTATCAATCGAACAGTAAGTACCTATTTATCTGTAAAAATCTTAAATTTGGTCTGCCTTTTACATTTCCTAAATGTAGGGATGCGTTACATAATTGTCATACAAATAATGCGCAAATCAAAGCGGATTTAATGAAAGAGGCTTTGACATGAAATCAATACCCTTTTTCTGACCGCTATTACGTTTTCCAATATCTATGGCTTCGTTTAAGATGAAAGGGGCTTCTGCTAAAAATTATACTTGAGAATTTTTGGTTTCTTATCTTCTAGAAAAATTATATTTAATAGATTTCTAATATGAATTTTATTATATTTTCAAATTTATGTTGGTTTTAATTAATTTAAAATTAAAGACTTTCGAGCTGCGTGCCTATCAAAAATAAAGTATTTGAGACCTTAAACTTGAATGCAGTCGAAATAAAAAATTGAAGTTCTCAGAGTTAAAAAATTTCCTATAATCTATAGAATCTATAAAATGTATTCTTTTAGGAATATCTTCGAGTTCTCGTGACGTATCATCGCTTCATTTCATTCTGTCTCTACATCATTGGTTTTGTTTGGTTCGTTTTGTCCCTCGTGAAGAAATACTATATGAAACAATTCTCTCTCTTCGCATGGACTCACGTGGCTCTTTTAATCGTTGTAACTCAGAGTTACTTGATAATACAAAACATTTTCGAAGGACTAATCTGGTAAGTTGTTTAAATTTCTAAAGAAGAAAACAATCTCTATTAAACGTAATATCATTAAAATTTTATTTTTTCTTTAGGTTTATCGTACCAGTGAGTATGATCGTCATAAATGACGTAATGGCTTACGTCTTTGGATTTTTCTTCGGCAAAACACCTTTAATACAATTGTCGCCTAAAAAGACGTGGGAAGGATTCATAGGTGGCGGGTTTGCGACAGTCGTACTTGGACTCCTGGTTTGTAAAATTATTCTGGAAATTGTTATTTAGTAAACACAAATACGAGTAGAAATGAACATTGTTGACTGAGTCTATATTAATTCTTTTACGATTATAGATGGCGTACGTAATGTGTCAATACCGCTACTTTATCTGTCCCATTGAATACAGTGAAGCTTTAGGTCGAATGACTATGGACTGTGAACCGTCAAGTTTATTTAAACCACAAGAATATACATTGCCGGAAAGTTTACAGACTATAACCAAATTGGTAGGATGTTTTGTTGCACTGTTTTGCTCTTTATTCACTAGGTAGATGGAAAAGATTTATTAATTTATCAATATATTTCTTTGCAGTTCAACTCGAAAAATACAATCACAATTTATCCTTTCTTACTGCACTCCTTGTCGATGTCAGTATTTAGTTCTGTGATAGGGCCCTTCGGAGGATTTTTTGCCAGCGGTTTCAAGAGGGCGTTCAAAATTAAGGTAAATTGAATATAAAAAATTTCGTTTTTTTATTTTTCAATATATTTGCTTTAAATGATTTGAAATACATAATAATATTTAAAATTAATTTTTCCAGGACTTTGGTGACATTATTCCTGGACACGGAGGAATAATGGACAGGTTCGATTGTCAATATCTGATGGCAACATTCGTTAACGTTTATATTTCATCTTTCATTCACACCGCCTCTCCACAGAAACTTCTGCAACAGGTATTTGTCTAAAAAGTAACAAAACTTGAAAGCTTCTCCGTAAAAATAAATCCTTTTATTTACCTTTTATTATTTTTTTCCAGGTTTTTAATTTGAAAGCCGAACAACAGTTGCAATTGTTCCATGCTTTGAAAGATTCGCTGGAGCATCAAGGGTTGGTAAATGCTTCCTGCTAAATGCATTTCCGGCAAAATTTTTGAAAGCCCGAAACCGTGTTGAATACATAGATACCTGACATTAGAACAATAATGGGGAACTCTACCGTGACTACTGTCGTGACCGTCTTTCCGTAAATCATAACTGAATGGACGTTTTTAGTTTTACAATTATAAAACTTTACTTCCAACTTCGATTACCACCTTCAGGTGGAAGTTTGCGACTTTCGATCAAATCGTCTTCATTTTTTACATCAATTACTACTGCTAGTTTTTCATCTGCATTTATGTATGTCATCGATTAAGTTTTTTATTTACAAAAAGTAAGCTTTAATTCTTAGTGTCGGAGATTTTTCTTATCTGCTTATATACAATATTTTTTAATTCGTCGTATTTTTTTTATTGAGTAATTAATTAATTTATGACAAATGCTAGGAATTCATGGTTTACTTGCCTAAAATTTTCTCAAAGAATCTTCGGAGATTTTCAAAATCACTCTGAAACCTATTTTCTCAGGAAATAGGTTCTCAGACAGAAAAAGTCGGGAATTTTCGGAGGAATTTTGAGAATTTAAACAAGGACTAATGAGTGAATTGTGGGGGTGATACTAGAGTTCCAGTTACCTAGGTATTGTGATAATTACGAGTAATTATTACATCACTGACTTATTGTTAGAATCTTTTTGTGGATTATAATATATATGAGCATGAAATTAACGTGGATTGATTTCCCAGATTTTATGTATCTAATATATATTTCGTTAGGCAATTTGACAAAAATTAACTGTGCGTGAGTAGTATATGAGTTTTAGGTGATCTTCATGTGTAACTCTAATAAGTACATAATGACTTATTGTTTGTGCGTCAATTTGTCAAAAAGTAGTAATTTATTTCCAAAGATAATCTGCTATAAATGTGCAATATACCTAGTTTTTTTAAAAAACGATCGATAATTACTTTGACGCGTTTACCCAGTAATCGAATCTCGTTCAGTTCTTGTTTCTGTTAAAAAAAGAAAAAAAAATGATAATCACCAAATAATTATTCAGTTTCTCTAAACTCATTCCGATTTATTTTCTCGGTTTTTTTCCAGCTAGAATCTCAAAATGGTATACATTACGTCTTCGAAAGTGACACAGTCGGAAAATGATTATTTTTTTTATTTTCCTATACATTACTCAGATATTCGGAGAAACTCTATAAGTGTATAGAAATGCGAAAAGTGTCTGCATAAAAAAACTTTATTGTCGTTTGTTAGAGCAAATAGATCGGTGTAAAATATAAAATTTACACAATAGATAGCAAATTGAGTACTTAATAGAGTAGAATTGTATTTATATGTACATTTTGTTATGTTGATAAGTGTTTTAAACGTCACTCAAGAATGGAGATAAAGGTGAAAAGGAAAAAAGAAATATTGTGAATGAATGAAAGAGAGAAAGAGAAAAGACAGAATGAGAAAAAGCAAAAACGTTAATGAATTATTATTACATTATTGAAGATGTTGAATTAAATAGAGAGAATTTGTTGATTTTTGTAATTACGATAGTAGTATAAATTGTTTTTAATAATACTACAAATTGTAATAAATATTGTTAATTATATGGAAATCAGTCGCGTTAGTATATAGGTCGATGTGATAGTATTTTAAGATTATAAATACATATATATATATATATATATATATATATATAATTATATATGTATGGTTTGTGTGTGTATGTATATATATTATATATATATATATATATATGTATATGTGTAGCGAGAAAATATAGTAGTGAATGTCATTTATAAAGTGTTGTCCATCATTCTTGATGATATACTTACAAGATTTTTATAAAATTATTAAACTACATATTCAAGTGAGTAGTAAATTCTGCTTAAACCAGAGATGATTAATAGTTTTTAATCAACATAATTCTACTGATCTTATCAATTTTCTTTTTATTCTTTGAAGAATAATTTTTAAGTTGTTTACAAGATTTTATAGATAAATGAATAAATTTAATATAATGAATAAAAAAATATTTTTTAGCGTTTTAAACAGCACGCGAAAAGCTGCCAATCAGATGCCATGTGTGACGCATGCGCGTTGGTCTAGAATGAATCCAATTTGCAATTTGCTGACAGGTATCAGCTGTTCCAGTAAACAAAGAGACGCGAATCGGGATGGACGCTGAAGAAAATAAGGAACCTGTCGACGAAGACGAGGATGAGGATCAATCCAACGATTCCCTAGAAACTCGGGGAAATGATAATTGGTTTTATATGCCGGATTCCATCCTCCTCAGCATCTTCCGGTACCTATCGCCGAAGGATTTGCTAACTGCTGGCGAAGTTTCCAAATCCTGGAACAGGGTATCTCGGGATGAATTTCTTTGGAAAGATCTCTTTTATCATAATTTTAAAATCGACCCCAGTATCGGAATCGTGCCAGGTGAGTCAAGTCCTCAAAATTAAAAATACTCGCGACACCATAACCTATTAATCTATATAATAAACGATTGACCATCATCTCGTGTCAATGTCTCGTTAATATATCTGGAAAACTTTTTATTTTCTATCTGTACCTATTTGCACAATTTTGGCTGGTATATAAACTCAAGGAAAATATACGAAAGAAATTATATAATAATACTATATATGTTTTAAATTTCCTTGTCTTGGAGTCAAAAAGATAAAACTGTTTATACATAAGCTATTTTTGCAATATAAAATTCATTGTCAAAGAATTTAGTATAAGTGGAGAGAATCTATTAACCAGTCGAATTATAATTATTGATATATTTTACCTGTGGTAATTATCATAATTAAATAATAACAATAGAAAGCCTTATATCAAATGAAAATACAACACTATTAAAAAAATATGATTAATTATATTTTTGTATATCTTTATTGTAAGAACGAACATATATTTGTAATTTTTCTAGGAGAAAATTCATGGTTAGGAGAATTCAAACGTCTGACTTACCATACACCTTTATTAGAAACGGAAGTGCTTAAGGAACATGCTCACCAAGTTTTGCACGTCAGTTTTTCTCACAATGGAAAATTATTTGCAACATGTTCGAAAGATGGTTACATACTCGTAAGTTGTACATACTTTTCATAAAAAGTATAAATTACAATAATATTTTCTATCCAATAACTATCAATAACTATTCATAATTTCAAATCGATTTCCACTTCTCAAGTATTACTCACAGAAACCAAACATTTTTGTTCTTTGTTTTGGACCCTAAAGCAATTTCGATACAAAAATGATCTCTTGTTATAAATTCAAACTTGGTACCATCTATAGAGGGAAAATTAATTTTTTACATGTTCAAATTTGTCTTAGGTATGGGATAGTCAATATCCAGTATCAATTAAGTATCAGCATGATATGAAGACTTTCAGATGGAGATATACTCAATTTTCTCAATTCAATTCTACGGATACTCTTCTTCTTGTATCTGGAGTTCATTTTGGAACACCACACACTACTTCGGGTGAAATCGCTGTTTTCAGAGTTGCACGTAAGTCTTTGTCTTATGATACACTCTAATGATTCACCTTTACAATTTACGTGACTTTACAAAACTAAATCATTTTATTTATTCTTCAGAGCGGTTAATTGGTTTTTCAAATCCTATTTTAATTCTCTTGTAGCTGGCTTTGATCTGCAGTGCAGGATCGTTAACAAGCCATACGATATATTTGGAACCTGGTACAGCGAACGTTATTTATTAAGCGGAGATGTCTATTGGCTCGCACACCTGGTCAGCACAAGTGTACTTTGGCTTAATAAGGCCAACCAAGAATCAGCCAGCGAACATGTGCCTATTATGAGTCAGCTTTATAAGTAAAAAAAACTTTATTTAATCTTTTCATTAATTTTATTAGTCTCTAAAATTAGGAATTTTAATGATTAATTTTGAAAGTGCAGTAACATGTTAAATTGATAAGTAATTCCTAAAATTAAATTCTTTTAATTACTAAGGTTTCAAATATATTTTTTTTTGTAGATTTTACAATGGTAATGCCGCTTCAATTAGGGCAATAATGGTTGCGGATTGCTTATCTCCAGGCCCAACCGAGACAGAAAGATCGCAAGATCAATCTTCCACTTCTGATATGCAAGAAGAGAAGGGAAATCCACCAAGTCACAGAGATTTGTCTTCTACTTCAATTAATTGTCCACCATCTCAAGAGCAGCCAGAAGTTTTACATCACGCTTCATCCAGATTACAGTACGTATAAAATTATTTGAAACATTCTCTTATAAATTCAAAAATTACATTGAATGCATAAAAATGTTATCTTACTTTTCAGATACAGCACATTAGAAGGTGGATTTATGAACTGGCGGAAATTAGGCGACGGTTTTGAATATGCAAAGCCAATTAGATATAACAAAGAATATCGTCAAGTTGAAATGGAGAAAGAGGTAGCTGAAAGCGATAATAAAAACGAAAATGAAAATTCGCAGTGGGAAGACGAAAGTGAATCCGATGGTAAGAAATATAAAATAAAAATATAAAATTATCTTGTTTAAAATATTTTTCGCAACATCTTACTCTAATTTCTGTTTTACTCTTTTTTTTGGTTTCTAGAATCATCAGCAACAGAGGATTGTGATTTTGACGAGTTAAACGTTCGTCCCGAGAAGTATCTTATCTTTGCAACTGGTTCGAAAACCTATACGCCACATCAGGTTGGTTTTAAAAGAATCAAGCCAATTAACTTTCCAAGAAGATTAGATCCTGGCCCTTCATTGAAAGAAAGATTAGAGCGACGAGAAAGAGAACGAGAATGTTCTCCTAGACCAGAACCAAACTGGCAGGATTACGATTCAGTGTCAGATAAATTCGATAAGGTTGATCATCTTATTGACCTTCATGGTCATATTATTGGAATGGGACTTTCTCCAGATCATAGGTAAATTTTAGGAACTGATACATTAAGATTAAAGAAAAAGAGTCTAGTGAGTTATTCTTATATATTTTTAAAAATTAATTTTTGAAAATTCTTCTGTTTCAGATATCTTTATGTAAATACAAGACCGTGGCCGAGAGGATACATTATTACTAATCCTTTGCTACCACCGCCGATAGCTCAAGAAATAGATATACACGTAATTGACCTAGTCACGTTAAAACAAGTAGGAACGATGTTGAGGGCTCATAAAGCCTACACACCGAAT
Organism: Synergus coniferae; assembly: GCA_032164275.1. Taxonomy (NCBI): domain Eukaryota; kingdom Metazoa; phylum Arthropoda; class Insecta; order Hymenoptera; family Cynipidae; genus Synergus; species Synergus coniferae. The sequence continues at coordinate 298,616 of JAUEJJ010000046.1, forward strand.
AACGAATGTTTTTTCATCTTTCTGGACGTGTGTAACGAATATGTAGCAAGGTGAGTTTGAATGCAATCTTTTATTTAAAAGGTCTTTGACCCCTTCATTGGCACACCATTTTTTAAAACTTTTAATCGAAAATCTATATTATTTAAATCGATGACTAGACAAGGAGACAAAACAAGGTGCGCAATATTGCATCAATGCCACTCTGGGCACGTTTAGACCGTGCAGTATTGCGTCAATGTCAACAAAGGGGTTAAATAGAGCTATAAATAAAATTTAAATATTTTAAATATGTTTCAGTGGTGCTGAAGATAAACATGGATACCTCTGGGACAGACACTACGGCGTTTGTCTAGCCAAATTTCCACACTCCGACGTAGTGAATTCCGTTGCATTCAACCCTCGTGATCCCGAAATGTTAGTTACAACGAGCGATGATTACACCGTGAAAGTATGGAGAAGTCGTGCAATGGTAAAATCTCTTGGACTAAATGAGGAAAACCTCAGTAAAGGTTTAGAAGTTCGAAAAAGACGTAGGTACCACAAACTCAATTGCAACGTTGACTGACTAAAAACTATCCAATTTCCAATTTAAAAACCTTCACCTCAATGTCTCAAAATTACTCTAGGTGTCTAATAAAAATTCCCCCCTCCCAAAAAAAGAGTAATACTTTCATCGACTTTAGTAAGTGTCTCCAAAATATTCTCCACCTTATAGTGAATTAAAATTAATAAATAAATTTTTAAAAAATGGAGATAAAATTTTAAACGAAGTTCAAATTAAAGCAAAGCAAATATATAAAGCAAATATATCGTGTACATTTTCAAGTGAAGGTTTTTACATTTGAAATTGGAGGGTTGAAAACGAATACGTAACGGAAATACGAATCGATAGAGTGCAATGTTGATGAAGTTTTGAAAGGCTATGATCTACCAGTTTATTTGCTGCGCACTTTTTTTAGTATTTTAAATTGTAATTTATATTTTAATCATATGACAGATTCTCTTAGTTGACATTATAATCAAATTTGTAAGGGAAATTTTTGTAGAAACATATTTTTAAAAAGATCAATTTATTAAAAACCTATTTAATGAAAAATGATCAGAGAATTACATAATCATCAAGGATTTTAAAATTAACTGAAAGGAAATTACTAAACAGTACTGCAGTATTATTTTCAGGCTATTACATGTTTGAAAGCGTTAGATATAAATTCGATATTACCACAAAATTGGCCGAAAAAAAAAGAATGTTATGTTAAATGCTTTTGCTTCAATATTTTATGGAAAATGGTCAATATTTACGTTTTAAAGTACGTTTTAAAACTTGGTGTGTCATCTGCTTGAGCTTAGGAAACGAAATTCGTGTTTTATGTGATACATAAATATCGATACATAAAAGTGTTCCTTTTGAAGAAAAACTAGTCTTTTCAAACTACCTTTAGGAACATCTAATGTTGGTCGATTGTGCAGCGTAAAACTAAATACTTTGGTAAACGCTTTGTAGAAATTCCGCTAGCTATTATTACATTTTAAAACGCTTCGAAAGTATGGTGACCAATACTGCTAATTCGTCCAAAATTCACTGTTTGTCATTAGAAATAAATCATTTAGCGAGAAATAGATCAAACAATTCTTAAAATTTTTAAATCTTTTAAACTAATTTTACAAGTTTACCAATTTTTGGGCAGCAGTAATTTTGTACGAGGCGATTTAAGCTTTAAATAATCGAATTATCAGTACATAATTCTTGTCGAATGTCCACTTCACTGGAATTTTGAATCCGATTTTTGGACATTTTTTTTTGTACCTTCGCACCTCGTAAAGTGAGGAAATTACAATTATAAAATGCGGAAGGTGTGTGTACGTGTGTATGCATATATACATATGTATATTTTATTTTGTTGCATGTTTCTAACATTAATATTATTACGACTTTAACAGTTTAACAAGTAAGATTTATTAGACAGAATGCTATTTTCTGGATTACTATTTTTTGAAATTATTAAATGTATAACTTGTATAAAAATATGTCTTGAGCACAAAACAAAGCGTTTCGAATTTCATTGCCTTCAATTTTACGCCCGATTTTCAATTAGTTTCCTTTAAAAGGAATTGCTCTCAAAATTTTGTTTACTTCTTGAATTAAAAATTACTTCCTCCTAATTAACATTGAATTTTACTGATGCGGGCCTAAATTATTCGGCTTGTATAATTAAAAATGTAAATACAACAAGAAAAATTTGTGTCTAGATATTTAATTAGGAATCTATAATAATATAACATTATGAATCCATAATTTAAATCTTCATGGAGATGAACTTACGAACGCTGAATATTTCTACAACTACCTTATTCTTTTATTCAATATGTGTAGCAAAGCAGTATGATAATGAAAAAATGCATTTCGAAAATTGGTCTAAAATTTCTAATTTTGAAGGTCTGTCACTTTGCAAGCACTGGTACAAATGTTTAATTTGTTACCTTTGCATTATATGGTTACAAAGACTGCACGATGCCTAAATAAATACTAAAAATAAATTCTAGTTCGTCGAAGCTGATTAACATTAACTTTGCTTTATTAGTCTGAAAACATTTTCCAAGACTCTTACGACGGATTAAAATTGATAATTCTTTCGTAAATGTGATTTAATTATCAAAAGATTTGAATACTTACAAGTCTAAAGCTCTTCGAATCAAGGAATCAACTGAAAGATCCTATATTAAAAATTAGATTTTTTAAACAGAAGTTTTTCTATAAATTAAAAAAACAAAAGCGGAAAATTTACGACTTTTAAACAGATGAAATTTTAAATAGGTATATTTACTAAAAATTAAAAACAAAATTGAGGAAAGCATCCGTTTTTACTAGCGAAAGATCATCTCCGGATTTCAAATTCTGCTTGTAAAAATTCCAATAATTATAGGTATACTAACGAAATTATAGTCATATTTTGCACCTGTCTACGCCTAATTTCTGTACAATGAAGACAGGATGCTTAAATGTTCCATGAAGATGAATTAAAAAGAGATCGAATTAGACTGATCCAGTTGCTATCGGTTCTGTAATTAAAAAGGAAAAAAACAGTCTTATTATAATTCAAATATCAAGTTAAAACTGAATTCAAATTATACGTAAATTAAAACGAGCGATCAATTCAAACAAGGAACTGACAATCTAAGAAACATAAAGAAAAAAAATTCTAATTTCTTACGATTTTAAACAAAAAGTAACATTATTTCACGATTTCTTACGGTTACGTTACGATACCCGAATTAAAATTAATTAAAAATATTTTTAACGTACTAATACCTGAATAGGAAATTCCGTCCGGTGGAGTGTCGTTTTTATTGATGGGTTTAACTTTCTTGTGATCATCTTTATGACCATGGCAATGTTCACACTCGTCATCACTATCTTCCGAGCTACTTTCTCCGAAAGTCTTGGGCTTCTCGTAAATACAGCAACCTGAAATTTGAAATTTAAATTTAAATTCAAAGTTACAGAATACTTTCTTTCATTACATAAAGAGCATTCGTTATTTTATACTCTATTTTGTGTCTTACATTTTGATTTCTTTTTGTTCAAATGTTCGTTATCGACTGTTCCTTGAGTCCACTGAACTTTTTTGCTCGATCGAGGCTTTCTAAGGCGTAGTCGGACTGTAGGAACTTCCTGAAAATTCAAAAAATGCAAGGCTTTTAAATATTATATGCAGAAAATTGGAAAATGACAATTCTACGAATATATGTAGATAGGTAAGTCACAAAGAAAAAGCATAAACATATTCTTTTTCTTTCAGATCTTCGCTTATATTTTTCTTTACAACCTAATTACAGTGTAATATGTGTGCATCACAATATTATTATTAAAATCTGATTATAAATATCCCCCTGATAAAAATAGAATATTAATAAAACTTGTAAAATCCATAACGTCTTTGTACTATTACATAAATGCATATGTTAAAATTGAATATCGAAGATTTTTAAGATCCAAAATTTAAAAAATGTAGTGGAATGATAAATCAATTAAAATCACTGATCTATTGTATAACTTTCTCCCTAAGCAAAGCCTTTATTGAATCTTCCGAATATTCCAAAATATCCTTCAGGACTTCAATCGTGTGCTGACCCAATTGAGGTGGGGGGCATCTAATTTCATTTTTTGCATAACTATAAGTTACGGCTGGTCCAACGATTTTCACTTTATCTTCTGTAGGAAGTTTTACTTCTTTCACTATTTCAATCTCCTTTACGTGCTTGTCATTGAAAGTCTAAATTAAAAAAGTATGTATAAAATTACTATAAGAAATATATAATAATTTTCTATATCTACGACACAATTCAACATACATCTTTCATGTTATTAACAGGTGCAAAAGGAAACGAAGAACCCTCAAAAATGTTGGTCCACTCTTCATTAGTCTTCTTCACAAATTCCTTTTTCAATATGCCCAACAACTCATCCCTATGTTTCACTCGATCCACATTAGTATCAAATTTAGGGTCTAAATTCGTCATATTCATTCTTTTTAATAAATCTACGAACTGCGTATTACTTCCTGTTCCTACAGTAAACCATCCATCCTTCGTCTGAAAAGATTGATACGGAACAATGCTTTCTAAAGCAGAACCCAATTTTCTAGCTTCCTGATTTGCATTTAGATAAGTGGATCCGACGTTTATCAAATTGGCAAGTTGAGTAGATAAAAGATTACACTGAATCCATTGGCCTTTCTTAGTTTTTGTTCTTTGGATCAAGGCTGCCATAATGGCACCGTGAGCATACAAACCGGTAGAAATATCTATTAAGGCTGTACCTGGTCTACACGGGGGACCATCTTCGGGCCCTGTGATATGCAAAAGTCCCCCTAAGGATGCTGCGATTACATCGTAACCTGGCCTGTTGATTTTAAATTAGGATGATTGAATTTTATTCAAATTATTTACTAATTCACAAGTTATTAACATTTGCTATGTTTTTAATCAGTACTGAATAGATTAAATTCAATTTTAAAGTTTTAAATTAAACAAAAAGACAATTGAATACTTTCTGAAAATAAAAAAAAAAACAATACCTGTTCATGTAAGATCCTTTGTATCCATATCCAGTTAATGAACAATAAATTAAATGCGGAGCAACTTTATATATATCTTCAAATCCTAATTCATACTGTGATAATTTTCCAGGTACATAATTTTCTATCAACACATCCGACTTACGCGCTAAATCATAAATAATATCCCGTCCTCTTTTCAGATTAATACAAACACTTTTCTTATTGCGATTCAAGCTGACGAAATACGCAGTAGCTTTTTTCGAATTGCCAAAAAATGGTCCCCACTCTCTCGCTTGGTCTCCAACACCAGGTTCTTCAATTTTTAAAACCTCTGCACCCAAATCACCAAGAATCATTGTGCAATAGGGTCCAGCTACAATTCTAGTCAAATCCATTACCCTAATTCCAGCTAACGGAGATTTATCTTCATTATTTGTATTATCTGTATTAATTGTAGAGTAAAAATGTTTTTCTCTCGTTTGAGATCGATAAACAAACCTCAGAGTTTGTACTGAAAGTCTAGTAAATAATGACTTGGCCATTATGAATTTTTGAAACTCTCGAGTTTTCCACACTGATCGCACTTATTTATTTATCCTGATTTATCTATAAAGAATCTCCATGAATGATTTCAGAATATATTTAAATTTAAAAATTATAAAATCACTTCTTGGTCATGTGACACTGCAGTGCAGTGACAGTGAGAATTAAAGTAGGTTATTTACTTTCTCAGATTTCTAAAACTGATAAACATTGCATCTTGTTTGTCAGGGGCGGCGGATCATGTTCACATGTTGAGCCCGAGTGAATAGTAGCTGAAAAACCGAGTGGGGGGACTTGAAAAATATTCATTTTTATATATTATAGCCAGAATATCTCAAATCTCGAGTTGGTAGTACTACCCACCTTACCCATATAATCCGCCGGCCCTGTTGTTTGTCATTTGGCATCATTTGGCTTATCTAAAGACTACAAAGGTCACGTTTCATGATTCAAATCATTGAAATGACATAATAAACCGGGACTTACGGAAGGTGCGTTCTGAAGATCTTCGCAGACCGTTTCTACCTGGGAAGATTGACCTGCCAACATTGCTCGCTCCATTTTGATTTCACTTTCGTCAATAAATTTTATGAAAACGTTTAAAATCCTTCAGTTCTTAACTTTTGCGTTGGTTTCTGTAGATTTCTAAAACACTACCATCAGACTGCACAGACAGTTCTAGATTCTAGACTCTAGCAGACTCTAGACAAAGATATCTCTAGACCATCTCTAGACAGTTCAGTTCAGTCAAAGATATTCAAAGATATTAAAAACGTTTAAAATCCTTCAGTTCTTAAATTTTGCGTTGGTTTCTGTAGATTTCTAAAACACTACCATCAGTACCATCAGACTGCATAAGACACTCAGACAGTTCCAGACAGTTCTACACAGTTCTAGATTCTACAAGATTGAAGATTCCAGACCATCTCTACAAGCTAGAACTCTAGACAGTTCAGTCAGGCCTACGCCGCCTACGGCCCCTACGGCCATGCTACGGGCGCTACGGCTTACGCGGTAACGCGGCCTACGCTACGGCTACGGTCAGGCCATGTATTTTTTTGACCAGATATTTGCTGCGCCAACAGAGCCATCTTCAGTTGGACTCTATGAACTATAAGAGCTCTGTGACGTCGTACACTCAAATCTCACAAATCTTAATTTCTCCCAAATCTTAACTATTTAATCTCACAAATCTTAACTGCAACTCTCTCGTATCTTAACTTAC
>JAUEJJ010000046.1:348094-363438 GCA_032164275.1 Synergus coniferae
CACAAATGCCAGAAATGCCTTCTGTTCCATTTTTTGACTTCCGTCAAAGACATTCTTCCGTTCAAGGTTCTACTGGTTCTACTTTCTAGTTTCCAGTTTCTACTTCTTCTAGTCCATGATCCAACCCATCATGTTCTAGTCTTCTACTTCTACACTGCACCTTAGCACAACCGTAGAGGACAAGTACGCATTACAAATAATTATATAAAAAGTTTTTTTACACTGTACACTTGTGAATGACAATGAAGAATTGAAATATTTTTTATTATCGATACAGGTAACATAATTTTGAGGGATATTGAGCTTTATATATTCTTTCATATAGTGTGAAGTCCAGATGTAAAATCGTTTTGGAGCACATAGATTATTTTTGTACATGATTAATACAGAGATTTTTAAAACTCCTTTTACTGAATTTGTGAACTTTGATTAATGTTAGGTGATAGAAATTTAATCCAATTGGAAGTTCGAAAACTCCAAATGTAGACTGACATAAATAGTGAATTTAACCGGTACACATTCCAGTGTTTTAAAAGTATCAGGAGATTTGCATTAAAATTATTTTAAAATATATTCTGCATGATACTTAGTACATTTCAGCGCTTTTCAATTTCACTGCCCTAAAATTTCTATCAGTTTTTCAATGTTGGCAAATAAATATTTTGGATTCCAAGCATTTTGAAAAAAGAAATCTGTAAATCGATTTCTAATTTTTCATAATTTCAAAGTTCCAGAACGCACAATGCAAAATGATTCTCCACAGCCGATTGCTGACAGTGGCATTGAGAAACGGCTTCAAAACTTATGAAAAAATACAATGCAGATCCCTAAGCACTTTTCCAAATTTCATTATAAGGGACGATTTCTACATTAAGAAATCACAACATCGATACTATAAAAATTTTTCTCATAAGAGAGAGAAAACATCTGTGTCACATATTTGGTTCACTAGTTTTCTTGTAATTCTGATGTATTACTTAGCGTTAGATATAGATTGGTAAGGTTTATTTATTTATATTATTTTCATAAAAAAATGTTTATGTGCGTAAAGTTTCTTTTCTTGCTTTTACATTTGTCTACTTTTAGGGAAGAAATAATAGAACGACTTAAGAAAATATTGATCAAGAAAGCTGAAGCAGCTCAAATGATAAACGAAAATGAGGAGAGTGGCTACGGTAAAAATGTGGAACATACCGAAAATGAAGAGCATAAAAAGAAAAAGAAAAAACAGAAAGTAGGATTCCGTGATCGAAAGGTACGAATCTATTATATCTAAGTTTAATTTAATTTAATTTATAGTCTAATATTCATTTCTAAGAGTTCACCTAATAATTTTTTTGTTAAATTTTCTCCAACCAAAAATTTTTAGAGTTTAAAATCTACAATTATAGAATTTGTATCATTGAGTGAAAAATTTGAGAATTTTTACAGATAATAGAATATGAAAATAGGATGAGAGCGTATTCGACCCCAGATAAAATTTTTCGATACTTTGCAACTGTAAAAGTAACTAGTTTGGAAGGCACTGAAATATACATGACGCCTGATGATTTTTTAAGAGCAATTACTCCTGGCATGAAACAGCCAGATGGTAACATTTTCTTTATGTTTCTACCTTTTTGCTATTCTAATTAAAATTAACAATGCAACAAACTTTACGAATACTACTAACATACTTTAAATAGTGAGCTTTGTGTCGTTCCGATTTCAAAATAAAGTTAACTGTTTAATATTTCTAACTTTAATATTTAATTTAACGAAGCAAAAAATCGATAAGCTGACTTATTGTAAAAAATTCTGCTTTATAATTTTGCTAAACTGGATTTCGACTTCATTTTTCAAATTATTATTCAACAGAAAAATAATAAGCCAAGCTTCTTATTGTTATTTATGAGGGATTTTATTTTTTATGCTAAACAATCGCATTTAAGAATGTCAAACTAACATCAAAAGTTTCTTGTATAACATAGTCTATCAAGGTTGAGTTTCTAATTCGAATGCAACTCAAACTTTGGGGTCCTTTACTCTCGTAATAAAAAGCTCTTGAGTGCTTTGACTTTGTATTTAGATTATAATGTGTCTAAAACTCTAAACTAATCTGTGCAACTGTGCATGATCTATTTTACAAAATGTATTGAGGAAAAACCCAACAGTTAATGTAACTTTCTGCTTAAAAATTATTATAGAATAATTAATGGTTTAAAAAATAAATACTATTAATATACAGATAATCGAATATGAAAATCGTATAAGACATTATTCAACGCCAGACAAAGTCTTTCGATACTTTGCTACCCTTCAAGTCTCAAATCCAACCAACGATGCTCACGAAGTTTTTATGACACCAGATGACTTTTTAAGATCTTTAACACCTGGTGTTAAACAGCCTGATGGTACGAGTCTAAAAAACTTTTCTATTACTTTATATACAAATTTTTTGGTACATTTTTTCTCTTTGATTAGAAAGTCGTTGGTTTTTTTTTAACAAAAAGATTTCATTTTTCCTGTTTATTAATGGTTTTCCTCGTTTGCTTTCCCTTGCATGAATCATTAAGTCAATGGTGTGATAAATTTTTTTTCTTTTTCACTCTCATTGCATGCGCCATTAACAAATAAAATTAATTTTCTTTTGGTGTTATTGGGAGCCAAATGAAAGTGACTGAATAAAAAAGTGTATTTAAACGATATTATTTTTATAGGACTTGGATTAGATCAGTACAAGAGATACGACCCTAAAGTAAGTCAAGGCACTTGAAACAACATATTCCGTATTTCATAAAAATTTATTCCCAAGATTTTCTGTTAATCTTATTTTACTTCATAGAGAGTGTCTATTTAAATGGAAATTTTTCAAATTTCTTCAGAACTAATTTGCAACATTGAAATTTTTGCAATTTTTTTCCAAATTTATTAGGCACACTTTAATAATTGGTTACATATAAAGTTTTCACCATGTAAAACTATTTATATGTTCTATTTTTTATATATTTTTTTTACTTTCTTCTTTTATAGATTCAAAAATTTTTAGAAAAATCGCAGACAAATAAGGTAATTTTGATCAAGAGTTTTCAGAATTTATCGAGAGAAAATTCTATTAAGTCAGTCAGTCCTGTGCAAATTATAGTTAAGAATTTTCTAAAATGATACTTTTTTCACAGAATATTCACACAAAATTGGAATTAGAGCTGGATGAAGACAGCATTTTTTACAAACTGGGTAGTGCTGGATTAATTACGTTTTCCGATTACATTTTCTTATTAACTGTTTTGTCGAGTAAGTGCAATCTTCGAAGAAATTATGGTTCAATCTGAATGTACAAAAATGTTATGAAAATAATTTATAATAAAATTTTGTTCTATCAGCATCAAGACGACATTTTGAAATTGCATTTAGAATGTTCGATTTCAACGGCGATGGTGATGTCGATTCAGAAGAGTTCAGTAAAGTTGCCACATTAATTAGACAACAAAGTAGTATCGGAAATCGACATCGTGACCACGCCAACACTGGAAACACTTTTAAAGTAAATATTCTACCACAATATATAAATAATTTTATAGGTATAATACATAGATATATAGATTAATATATATAGATTAATTTTGTCCGTGAAATACAAAAATGATTCCTTTTTCAAATTTTTTATCAAACAGGGCGTAAACTCTGCATTAACGACTTACTTCTTCGGACCAAATATGAAGCAGAAATTGACGATCGAGAAATTCCTAGACTTTCAACATCAACTTCAGAAAGAAATTTTAAATCTCGAGGTGAGTTTTTAATTCAAAATAACAAGCTTTAATTTATTTTAACCGAAAAATCAATAGATCCCAACTAATATTAGTTTTTTCTTCTAGTTTGAACGTAGAAATCCAGATGAAAATGGAAATATAACCGAAGTCGACTTTACGGAGTTATTGTTGGCATATGCTGGTTATCCAGAGAAAAAGAAAGTCCGTATGCTGAAAAGAGTGAAAAAAACGTAAGTTTTCAAATGTAATTTTTTTCAAGGTGTGAATGGCCATTCGCCATTTGAGAATTCTTTTTTCAGTTTTAGGGAAAATCCGAGAGGTATTAGCAAAGATGAATATTTGAAATTCTTCCATTTCTTGAACAATATCAATGACGTTGATACTGCTCTCACTTTTTACCACATCGCTGGAGCTTCTATTGATCAAGGTATTATTTCCAGATCAATTTGAGTATTGGCTCTGATATTAGTATAAGAAAATTAATTTTCATGAAATGAAAATGCTTTGCTAATGATTTGAGAAATCACTCTTTTCAGCAACTTTAAAACACGTGGCCAAGACTGTCGCTCATGTCGACTTGAGCGATCATGTCATTCAAGTAGTTTACACCATATTTGATGAAAATAGTACGTATATTTTATTCCTTTATATAAGCATAATTAACAATATTATTCTTTAAACGATTTTAATACTTTCTATTCTTCCGTAGTGGACGGACAACTTAGTAATCGAGAATTCGTGGCTGTGATGAAAAATCGAGTTCTTCGTGGTCTAGAAAAACCTAAAGATACCGGATTCGTAAAATTAATACAATCTATAGTCAAGTGCGCTAAAAATAACTACGCCAATCCATTTGATAAATACTAGATTACTGAATCATCTGTGAAACTGTTAATTAAATATTGGTAAGATAACTTGTATGTCAATAACGATTGTTAAATATAAATTGCAAATAATGAAATATTTTCAATCCATCTTTTTTCAAAATGTAAAAAAGGAATTCGAAAAATAATATCGTTTTATCTTTACGGATTTAAAGTTTCACTTTTTATTTTGGAGAAGGCTTTTGTATAAGATAAGACGAATCAGATGAATGCTTTTAGAAAACTTTAAGTTCTAGGAGTTAAACAATATGCACATAAAAATATTCGCAATCCATTCAGGAAAGTTTTTCTTCTTGAAGAGTAACTATCACTATTACATGATCTGATAAAAACAATATTAACAACACTTTTGCTTGACTCTGGCTTGACATACATTCACCTGCACGTACTGACTTTCTCGAAACTGTGATTAATAGAGCACATCTCACAAAAAGTTCTCGCTTCATTGAATGGATAACTGCCCGTGTCAATTTCAGTATGAAATCTTACTTGACTCCAAGTACAAGGATGTTGAACAATTTTTAATTTTGAGTATTGTATTTCATTTCTAATTTAATATAGAAATTTATATTTACATTAAATTAAGGTGTAAATTTATGGACGTAAGAAAATTTTAACAATGAGTGCTGGGTACTTGAGTCTAAAAGTTTGTTTGTATTTAATCGTGGTGGATATATTTTCATATTTTGTCATCGGAGCTCCTACTTCGATAGAAGATGTTTCAGAAAGTGGTGAGACTAATATTTATATCATTTTCTAACTTACAAGATTTAAAAAAAAAATGTATTTTTCGACTTTTTTAAAGAGTCTGTTAAAGAAGTAGAAGACAAGCCCAAAAAAGATATTCCAGTACCAAAGATTTCGAGAAAAGAACTTTATGAAATACTACTCAAGAATCAATTTTTCCAGTGAGTGCTTCTTAATTTGATTCGTACAATATTTATCATTCAATTACAGTTTTAATTTGCAAAAAAAAAACCTATTACCCAATTATTACCTGAAATTAGGGATATCTTCTCTGCTCACGTGGCTCCTTTAAAAATAGAATTTGGTCACGTTTGTGAAAATCCAACCGAATGGGAGCAACGTTTCGAACAAAAGGATTTTAAAAATAATCATCATCAAGGCAAGGTTTGTTTTTGCAATTAAAAAATTATTATTCTCATAATACACATTCCTTAATTAAATTTATATCTTTTGTCTTTTAATGTATTTTTTATTTAATAGATCTTATGGGGCAATATCAATGGAAATTATGGAGAGCATTATTGGGATCTGGCTTCTGGGAGATAATATTGATAAAATAAAAATATTATTAAAGTAGATTAAGGTAAATAAATTGTGTATATTAAATTTGTAAACAAATATTTAGTTATTATTCATAATTAAAATATTCCATCTGAAATTTAAAAAAAAGATTCCCTTTAATAATCCAAATATGTAAAATGATTATGAATGAAAGGAAATTTTACTGACATAAAAGAATAGCTTACCCCTTAACGATTTTTAAAATTGTATGGTAAAAAAATAAGTCGTAAATAATATTTATATGCGTTTTATTTACTCTTTTTGGTAAATATTTGTAAACATAGTAATACAAAATAATAAATAATACTATTAAAAAAACTTGTAACTGGATTTCGGAAGAATAGTTTTCACATTCGGTAGTATATAATAAAGTTAAATAATTTTCTAGATCTTTTCTTAATTTATATTTTAATGTACAGTGTAAAATTAATTACGCAGCAACGGTAGTAACGAATATTTGGAAGTAAACAGAGGTTTTGGTACCTTTAACACGTTGAGCGCCACGTCACCCATATATGGGTAACGCTCTTCTTATTCAAATCGGATTTGGGCCCGCGAGAAACTCAACCGAATCACGCTCAGCGCTCAACGTGTTAATATTCAATCAGTTTAAAATCAAAATGACTAGTTTCCGGAACTTTAGTAGTACATAATCTTACTGAATATCATCATCGGCACGGAAGAAATCAGAAGAAGACAATTCAACTTAATAAAATATCTACAACGGAATTTTTTAATATGTAGTACATAGATTTTCAATTATATTGAAAAAATTTTCTTTAGTTAAAGGCTTTAACATTTCATAAAAAGTTACATCTATGGAAGTATACAACATTAGTTTATACACGAACTGTCAAGCATGAGATTTCTTAAAGATTACAATGAGCGATAAACAGATTTCAAAGATTCGATGGGTACCAAAAATTCTAAAAAATTCTATCATTTTGTTTCTGAATGTTGGAAATTTATCGTTCCAGAAAATGTAGAATCAATAAGTTAATATTTTCGTAATGCTATAATTATTCTTGAAAAGTTGTAAGCTAGGGATTTTAGAATAAAAAATGTCGACAGTATTATTAAACTTGCTTAGAATATTTAGATATCCAAGATTTGCTGACTACCAATATCTAAAGATTGTCCAGATTGTTCAAATTTAAAAATGTCTAGATTCCACATTTGAAGGGTGGCAATCCAAAAAAGTTCAAGGGACATGTTTTCGAAATAGTGTATATTAGCTCAAAAAATCAGAAAAATCAGGATTCACACGTTATTAAACCCTCCTGTTAAAACAAAAAAATGTCTCTTGACTCCTTTTGTATTGTCATCCTTCATTTACAATATATTTCTACTTCTGCTTTTTTGATTTTCCTATTATAGGCTAAATTTTATCAAGCCGAGACTAAAACTGACCGTTAATTAGAGATCCACTGTAATAATTAATTTCCAGAGTATTATTTATTCAAGTTTTAAAGGACCCAAATTTTATTTGTTAATTTTGCAAAAAAAATCAAATGAGAGGATTTAATTTTAATCTTGATTAATTGACTCTGAGACAATCGAGCAGTTTCGCTAATATATGAAATACTTGAAATATCTTAGATTGGCTTAGAAATAAATTTGGAATCGTTATCCATTTGTACACATGAATACAATAGTTGTTAAATACATGATCAATATTCCAATAGCATTGACTGTTTGTCCAGTGGAAGCACAGGGCTCTAATTATAATCATATTAAAAGTTACATCAAGAGGAGATTGACACTCCGGTATATATTTTCCAGAATTATTTTAGGGCCTCGGATTTGTCTAGTCTAAACTGGAAGCTGTAACGAAGATTAGATTTGCTTTTCTAAGACAGTTGGTAGATCTACGTTTTATCAATGCTTATGCTTTAAAATTACAGTTAATTAAAGATAATTTAGGAATCCTACATAATTTTGATTTTTAAATTCATTAAATAACATTATCCGCAATTTTCTTTAAAGATTAACTGAAATCAATTTTTTACGAATACTAACCGAATTAAGTTTTAACATTTTTCTTTTAAACTTAAATTGAAACTATTTCTTTGAAACTAAAGAGTCCTTTATCTACTAACTGCCTTAGCTTGTTGCGCTTTATACATTTTTAGAACCTTCTTGCCAGGTACAAGATTTTGACTCAACCCCGGCCTCTTTTTGCGCTTGATCTGCTTATTTTCTTGATCGATTTCTTCCTCATCAATCACATTGATCTGACCGTTGTAAGGTGTTTGACAAATCAGGGTTTCCTGTGGGGATCTTAAGGCTTCCAATTCAGAAGCTGTTCGATGCAGATCAGAGTCGTGTGCGAAGGTACAGTTGTGACCAAATCGACACCTACCTTTTCGGTAGTTCCAACAAATTTTTCTGCCGTTTATCATTTTAGTTTCGTCCAGAGTAGGCGTCATTTTAACGTGCTTTTCTAGGATGGCGCTTTTGGCAATTTCTGCCTGCATGAATGGATTTGAGAAGACGGATGTTTTTGGAGTAACTGTGCCATTAAAGTCAGGAGTGGGTAGTGGAAGTTTTTCATTTGAAGCAGATTCTTTCTCAGTACCCGCCTCGTCGCTCTCTGAACTCTCTTCTTCTTTTTCCTTAAAACTGAGAGTTAGGCAATATCAGATTACAAAGAACCGGTACAAAATTTATTGTAATTGCCTAATATTTAATTTTTTATTCAAGTTAAGATAAGCAATTGAGTTAGGAGTTTTATATATGTATTAGGATTCGAGACAAGATCAATATCTGATAAACATTCACGAAAAGATATTTATACACAACATTAAGTGATTTTAATTATGTTCAAGCAAAGGTGCAACCAATTTTAATAGAAAAGCAGAGACTTTTGTCAAAAATGATTGTTTTTTAAACTCTATACTTACATGTTATCAGCATCGTCAGAGATGCTGTCAGAATCGTTATCTGAACCAGAGGACTCGTAATCTGCTACCAAGGAAGCCATTTTTTACCAAATAATTATAATAGAGATTTAATAACCACATAACCCACCATCACCCAACCTGTATTATGTACTAAATATCAACTAAATATGTACCCAACTGGTTTGTATCAATAACTAGATGGTTACCAATACCAATATGGACTTAATCACTTACACAAATACACTACTTTTCAGTGCACTTTTAACCCTTTTAACCCTTTTAACGTACACTGACGTACACAATTACACAAAAAGTGTCTCCAGTTTAAAGAAAAGAACCAATAAAAAACACTTAAATCTCTCATACGACAACGACAACTTCACTAACGGCAACAGGCACCTCAAATGGCAACAAATTCTTTCTATTGTGTTAACTCACTTAATTGCGCATGCGTTGCGCTCTAGGCATCAATTGGTTGCTATTGGCGCGCAGTTTAAAATTCTAAATGCCTAGGTAGAGCTGTCTACCTAATGTGACGTCACAGGCCATGTGGTGGGGTAAACAGTCAGGAAGCTTAGGCTCGGCTACCAAAAATGTATGGAAAAGCATTGTGAAATTACTAAGAAAATTTTTCAGAGCAAAAGTAAGTCGTAAATTTATTAACGATTATATTTATTATGTTCAAAATTCATTTCTGCTTATTTTGCGTACCCACTTGTAGCTTGACATACTTTAAATTTTTTAATATAAAATAAAATGTCTTAAATTTGTAGGTTATGTTGTCTGCTTAATTTTTTAATATAAACCCAAAAACAGGAAAAATCGATGCTGTAATAGATAAATGATTAAGTCTTAACTATTTCACTGTTATAGCATCGATTTTTCCTGTTTTGGGGTTTATATTTAAAAATTAAGCAGCCAACATAACCTACAAATTTAAGACATTTTATTTTTATATTAAAAAATTTTAAGCATGTCAAGCTACAAATGGGTACTCAAAATAATCAGAAATGAATTTTGCACATAATAAATATAATGATTAATAAATTTACGACTTACTTTTACGCTGAAAAATTTTCTTAATAATTTCACAATGCTTTTCCATACATTTTTGGTAGCGGAGTCTAACCTTCCTGACAATCTACCCCTACCATATAGCCTGTAACGTCACATTAGACAGCTCTATCGGAATGCGTTGCGTTTTTGCTAAAAACTTTGAGAGTGAGAGAGATAGTTATATTAGTGCGTCCCTCTCCCTCTCATGGTTTTGCGCAAAAAAGCAACGTATCCGGATCCATGGGACGCCAACCTGAAGACCTGATATATCTACGTAAATTACGTCAAAAAACTACATGTAATTTACCCACTACTACGTACGCCACGTCGCAACCAATATATATGTTCCGTTTCTCGCCGTTTCTTTCGTTTTCCCACAAAGTGCAGATTATTCTTTTCCATTTAATTAATGGAGTTAATAAGTCGATTTTTGCAATAAATCAGCTTTTATACTGATAATCAAATTTTTTAGACCAATTTCTCTCATATTTCCATATAATTGGTTGAAAATCCTCTTCTAAAGGCAACACCTATATTGTCAACTATTGTGGGTGAGATATTACGTGGTTAAATTCAAACATCACCAATTAAATAAACGCTTTGCATAATTATTCAAATTCGAACGCTTTACGGTTCAAACTACTTTCATCAATTTATCTACTCGTTTTCGAATATAGTAGGATCACAGAAAAAGTCCTGCAGCTAATGGGCACAAAATTTGGCGACATCTTTACGACATCATCAAATTTTGTACACTGGGGTGTGATATAGAGCAGTAGATATCCTAAAAAGAGAGTTGAGGCAATGAGTGTCATCACTGTCATCTTTTTGATTGGTAGACGATGCACACAGTTAACACAATTATTAATGTAACCTTAAACACTTAATGACATAAACGTAATATTCGATTCAAAACGATAAACCCGATAAACGACTCAAAACGATAAACACTTTTAATATAATATAATATAGATATTAAAAATCAATAAAATCAGGAAGTTTCACGTAAAGTCAATAATATTTTTAAAAGACAAACACTTTTTCAAAAATAACTATAATTTGAATTTTGGCGCCCTTGCAACAACTTCCGATTCCGGTTCGTCCGAAGCACAGTGGAAGGGGTAAGCTGTCTCAACTCTCGGTCAAATCTATCCTTTTAAGATCTCTAGGGTGTGACACACACACACATCCGGACATTTTCTTAGAACTTCATAATTATATACTACATATTTGTCGGTTCGAAAAGTTCTTTTTCTTTACTAAGTATACTATTGGAACTCGTCTAGATTTTCCTGAAAGGTATTCTGTTGTTATAGAAATTTTCGCTTGGAACACGTACTATTTTTTAAGATTAAAACAAAAATTATTTACTCAATCAAAAAATGTTCAGTGGAAAATATGGAGATCTTTTGAAAGCCAATTAATTTTTAATTTTTTAACAATATTTTTCACGATTAAAACGAATACACTATCCAGTGGCAGCCAGTGGGCACAAAATTTTAAGGAGCCCGAAGTGGGAAAACTGCGTCCATGTCATAATATGTCTTTACGATGTCGAAAAGCATGGTAAAATCCTACGACGTCTTTACAATATCGCAAAAACAAAAAACATCTTAACGACATGGACACAGTATATTTTTACGATGTCGTAAAAATGTTTTTATGACATCGTAGACATCCAATGTCCATATCATTAAGATGTTTTTGCGATATCGTAAAGGATGTCGTAGGATTGAACATGTGTATTTTCAGCACCGTAAAGACATCTTAACAACATGAACATGGGATGTCGTAAAGCTGTCGTAGAGATATCGTAAAGATATTGTCAAATATTGTACCCACTTTAAACGTTCCTAAAACGTTGGAGGAATGGTCCTTATGTCCAATATCCGAAAGACGTTTTAAGATATCGGACATAGGGAACGTTTCCGGAACATTTCAAAAACGTTTCTAATATCGTTTACTCACTGGGGTGCATTGTTTGGCCTCAAATTTTTAGTTTCTTTGGTTTTCTTGAATTTTCGAAATGTTATATGTCTGATAATTTTTTCTTTATTATAAACAGTCATAAAGATAAATTATTCAACTTTCTAAGTCTCAAGAATTTTCAAAATGCTCTAACTTTTTGAACTTTTATCCAACATGGCTGGCGAACAAATTTGATCTTCATTTTAAGCATTTTAAGAGACTAAAAGAGTATTATTCCGAAGGCCAATCCAAGATCTACGGTACGGACAGAGACAAACACCTTCTTAAAAGCATGTTTTTATGGTTCAGGGGGTCACAAAACGTCGACATTTTACTAAACCGGAGAGGTCAAATTTTTCACAAATGAAGAGACTGAATTTTGAAATTATAACTTCTCTGATGAAAATGTAAACACCATATATTTTGGGGATCTGAATATTGTCACCGCTATAAATAAGCTTTCTCTATGAGAAAACAAAATCAAAGATAACATGAATAAAATATTTGCAGATATACTCATCCATATATTTTGTTCATTTTGCCTAAAAATTTGTACAAATAACTTTATCTTTAATAAAATATTTCAAAATTTAAAATTAAAAACTTAAAATTCTCTTCATTTTATGCAACAAATATTATACCCAGTGTGCACAACATTTGACGACGTCTTTACGATATCGTGACGATATATTTTGAATCTCAATATTTCTATCTTTCTGTATCTTTAGTTTATCTTCACTAATAATTTCCTGTCCTCCACGTATCCATGGCAATCTTTCCTTATTCTCCGCCTATCCACGCCAATCCTTTTCTGTCCTTTTTAGAATTTACTATCGCCAGACTATCGCACCTACCTTTTTCAATCCCAACTTTCCCATCCATGTCTATTTTTTGGATCCTTACTTATCTCTTTTATAATCTAATACCACATTATTATCCTTGACAAAATCTCTACCATTCTACCCAGTGGGGGAAAAAATTGACAACGCCTTTACGACATTGTTACATCTTAAAAACATCCTATGTCTGTGTTGCTAAGACATTATTAAGATATCTTTAAGACATTTTAATCGCAAAGATGTCATTTACGATATGGACATGGGATATCTTTGCGATGTCAGAAAAATGTAAAATTTGTTGCCCACTGGGTATCCATATCTATCCTTATGGGCAAATTCAACCTAATGTTCAGTTTAGAATTTGATTTTTTATTTTAATATTGACTTTTCGTTTTACGTAAAAATATTTAAAATCAATCATTTTTTACTTTGTAGACACACTTATAATAAAACATGGGTATGGCTGACTACTTAAAAAATGATTAATTTTTGTATTTGCTCAGTAAAATGAAGAGACTGAATTTTGAAATTATAACTTTTGGATCCAATGCCCTTAAATATAATTTTGTATTTCAAATATAACACTTATATAATTTCTTTATGAGAAAGAAGTTTCTTCACGTGGAGCAGTTGTTACAACAGTAGGAACAAATCCATGAGGAGGTGTAGAATCCTTTGAATCTTTTGAACTCTTACTTGATAATTCATTCCTTTTTTTAACTGGCTTACTAGAACCGTTGAATTTTAGTATAAACTTAAACTCGTCAAGCAATTCCTCTTTAATTGAAACCTATAAATGATAAATTATTATTACTTACGACCGGCAAAGAATAATTAAAAAATTTTATTTCACACCAGAATTTGTACCCACGTAGTGGGCACAATATTTAGGGACGTCTTTACGACATCGTTGTGACATTTTTACGACATAGTAAATACACCCTACGTCCATGTCGTTAAGATGTCTTTGCAATGTCGTAATGACGTAATGACATATGGTGTCATAAAATTGTCGTAGAGATGTCGTAACGACGTCTTTATGGTATGACATCTCTATATCACTACGTCATCTCTACGACAAATTTTCCACATTCTATAATATGTCAATGTCGTAAAGATGTCTTTATGATGTCGGAAAGACATCGTCGAATCGTACCGCGTCTTACGATATCCTAAAGACATCTTAAAGACATGGACATATGATGTCGTAAAGTCGAGGTAAAGATGTCGTAACGATGTTGCAAAGACGTCCTCAAATTTTGTGCCCACTGAAAACCCAGCTAAGTCAGCAAAAATTTGACTGCATCTTTAAAACATCTTTACAATATTTTCCGACAACGTAAAGACATTCTATGTGCTTAGAGTGAAGATGAAGTAGAAGACATCTGCGAGATTAAAATGTCTTAAAGATATCCTAAAGACATCTTGACGACTGTTGACGATACAACATAGGATGTTTTTACGATATCATAAAAATGTCGTTAAGATGTCCTAAAGATATATGTACTCAAATTTTTTGTCATTAAAATTAAAAACATTAAAATTTTACTTACGTTATGTTTGAATGCATTTACGCCTACTTCCCATAAAAGTTCAACGAGTGTCATGAAAAAAGATAAAACGATGCCAACTGCCAAAACTAAGTAGACTCCTCCTAAATTTGAGAGATTTAGTTTACTGGGCGCGCTTGGCCCAGAATCTTCCTACAATGTCGAAGCTTTTATGTTTAAATAAAATATATTATTGATATAAAATTTCGATCTCCTTATTTTACTCAAAAGTTATTAGAATTAGGTAATCTTTCGCTGTGTATTATCTTCTCTTTTAGAATAGAAGTGTACCCAGTGGTCACAAAATTTGGCGACTTCTTTACGACATCATAACATTTTTATGATATTGTAAAGACATTCTATGTCCATATCTTTAAAATATCTTTGCGATGTCATAAAGACATCATATGGTTTGACAATGTCTTTTAGTCATCTTAACAACATGGACGTAGGATGTCGCAAAGTTGTCGTAAGGACGTCGTAACGATGTGGTAAGGACATTGTTAAATTTTATGCCCACTGGATATGTATACAGCCAAAGGTATTTAATTTTCATACTTCTTGTTGAAAATGAATTTTATAGAGTGCTCAAATTCAATTTTTCAGTTTTTCATGTTACCACCGATTCGTTTCAGTCTTGTTCGAAGTGTCGGATATTATACAACATTAAGCTATGAGTGCTATCTACGCTAAACGTTCCGAGTAAACACGTACCTTTTCTTGTGGAACAGACTATATTAAAATAAATGAAGACCACTACAGAGCAAAAAATATCTAATTACACGGAAAACTTGAGTCTACCCACCCCGTTGTACCGAGTTCTTAGAACCGCAATCTAAGATGAGTAATGCGAGAAGCAGAGTGAGAAACTTTTGCGCCCTAGACGCCCCGAGCTCTCTAGTTGCGTCCTAATAGGCACAAAATTTGACAATGTCTTTACGACATTTCTACGACAACTTTACGACATCCTATGTCCATATCGTTAAGATGACTTTACGATATCGAAATATAATAGTATATTGCATAACAAGTGGTAGGCAACAGCCTTTTCGTGACGAGTCTAAAAACACTGCACGAGTCAAGA
>JAUEJJ010000046.1:363538-379553 GCA_032164275.1 Synergus coniferae
TAAGCCTTCCCCTGACGTCTCGCTCCCCTAAGCAAGACACAAAATTTTCGCTGCATTGTCGCCTCTATACCTATCTTCCCTCTACGGTGGTATTACCGTGTATTACCATAAGCGAAGTTGCCGAATCGAAATTTGAGTCAATTTGAGTGTACGTAGCTCTGACGTAGCGTACCGTACGCTGCGTACGTAGCTCAATTCGAAACCTCGGACACAATCGTGAACTATAAGGTAACCTAAACCTAAAGATTGTCCAGGTTACGGTAGTTCACGAATCACGATTGTGCTCGAGCCTATATTGCTCCATCTTTCTTGCAATCACGTGACAAGAGGGTGGAGCAAAATGATAGAAAAGGACAGAATGCTCTTCGGGTCCAGGTCATGGTAGTTCATGTGTCTGCTTATTTCTACACATCAACTCATTTTATTTTACCCATTTTACTTCACATTCTTCTGTTCTTTCAATCGTTTTCAATCACAAAACGGCAAACGGGCAAAGTTATCAAACTGGTGGAAGAGTCGAGTCCTCTTTTAATTTTTTTAACATTATGGACAACAAAAGTGCTGTGATTATTTCTTATTCCCTTAAAATTTCGTTTCTAAATGCTTTCAATGAATATTTACGAGCCAGAAAACTTCGCGAGGTGATTCGTTAATTTTTCTTCAGTCAATTATTTCAGTTTGGATCAATTTGAGAAACTTCGGTTAGTTTCTATCAACAATGGGATAAAGGTAAATTGAACGGTAATTTATTTTTCAATATTTAAGTTAGAAATCTACTATAAAATTGTAACAATAGAAACTATATATGTATTTATGTATCATATATGTATGTGCATATGGCCATATGAAGCTGGCACGTGGCACTTTGGGGGCAGCCATTATAATTCAGGAGTCGATCAATTTACAAAAAATAATTAAAGTTATTTATTAAAACTTTTGAAATCTTGAAAAAGAAATAAAAAAGAAACTAAGTTCAAAACTTTCAATACTTAAAAATGCAAATTATCTTTTCTTAAAAGAAAAGTCTTGTAAATTATTTTTTTTTCATTGAGCAACACGTGGTCCCCAGTTTAAAAAGTGAATAATTTTACTTAAAATATTTTTTTATTATAGAATAAAATAAGAGATGTTATTAAATGTAAATATTAGACTGATAATTAAAATTTCTTTATGTATATGATATATAAAACTACTTAAAACTGATTCTTATTTTTACGTATTTTTGAGGTTATGAAAGCGATTTGGTTTGTGCTGTTTGTGTGTTATGGAATGGTTTTTATTTTACAAATGTTTATTAAGTTTAGATTCCTTTATAAGAAAATAAAGTTTTTTTAACACATAATTTTTATAACTTAAAAACTCACTTAAAAAAAATGGGTTTTGTTTTTTGTATTTTAAATATTTTTAGTGAAAAATATTTAACTATTAGTCGATCTGAGTAATAATTTATATAACTACTTTAACTTGTATATAAAAATATTGAATGAAATTATGAAATAATTGTTCTTAAAGGTTTGTAAAAAAACCAAAATTATATTATTAATATCATGTAATTAATGAAGTTTGCTTAAAAGAATACTGCAAAGGACTTTAAAAAAACTTATATCCTAAGTCAAATAAGTATGCTATTCGTTTAAAAAAAAATAAAACGAATGCGCATTCATTTGAGATGACTTGCAAGTTATGTAAACCTCTGACTAATCCTAACCAGTAAATTCTTAAAAACACATCTATTTTTATATTCTCAAACCAAATTAAGTTTTTTGGCTTCTAATATTATTTTTTTTGCAAGTAAAATAGTTTTTTTTGTTTTCCTAATTTTCTCGAAACGTCGTTTCCCAATTTGGAAAATCAATTGCTGATTTGATTCTCGCGCCGGAAGTACACCCTCTTTTATATGCATGTAGAGTCTACACCAATGAAAATCCTTAGTGAGTGCCACGTTGCCGAATTTCTTCACCTTTGTTACCAATCAGAATTCGGAATCTCTCTGTCGACTTGCGCGCGCCCCGTGGTGGTTTTTGTAAATTCTGCGGAGCGACCGCGTTTCTCTTGGGCCTCGGCGGCCTGTTTGCACTTTGCTCGTGAAATTGTCGGATACCGTCGCCATATTTAGAAGTGTCTGCGTCCTTGAAGCAGTCGAACGAATATGTTCTGGAAAATATTAATTATATCGAATGCGCAGAAAATTACGTGAGGTACCCATTTATAAATTGTCACTCGGTAAACACGGGCGAAACGACGATTCCCGTGGATGGGTGACCTAGGAGGCGGAATCTTGTGATTCCGAAATGGTAAGTCCTCTTTTAGTCGGGACAACGCCAACATGGCGGCTGAAAAATTTCCTTTGTATAGAGGCGAGGTTCCGCAAGACTGATGAAAATCCGAAGCTCGTTTCTCATAACGTTTCACTTTAGAATCTGCTCCAAATTGCCGCTACGAAGTAAATTTGAATTCGTGAATAAAGGAAAACCGGAAATAATCGGGTCTCTGGAAAATCGAATTTTTCCCAACCAGACGACGGTGAGACGCCCTAAGTGTTGCAGAAGTCGACGCGTTATCCGTTTGTTCTTTTAATATTAAAAATGACACTATTTATTTGCAAAGTTAAAAAGTACGTGAGTGTTTGTGGGTTTCGATGAAAATGATATTTTTACCGAAAAATCCTCGTATCGATTTCCTGCCTGGAAAAATTAAAAGCACCTACGCGCTGCTTCGACGATTTTAATTTCGGCGCTTTTTTTTTTTACAAAATAATTAAAACACGTATTGTTTGAAAACATTTATGTGTGAGAGAAGACAAAAGAAAATCCGAATTCGTGCTCTTTGTCATAAGGAGATTTATTTTAACTTTTAGATAAAAAAAATAGTGAGATTTGAACTAACATAAGATAGTGAGACAGAATTTTTAAATTGAGGGGTGTTTGATCCGAGTTTGTCGTGAAATTTAATGTTTGTTATTTTAATTTTTTCATTGAAGACATGTAGTAAATACCACATGAGAAAATTAAGTTGACGCAACTTTACGTATTCAATAATAAATATTTTTCGTTAAAACTAGTCTTATTTACCTTCGTCTATATGGAACCGAGGTAAATTGTCGACTTTTAATGATAAATATTTACTATTGCGAACGTAAGGTTGCATCAACGTAATTTTCACATATGGTAATTACCACATTCCCTTAATCGGAGGTGTTGACATTTTGTTAAAGGGATGAATGGACAAAGTTTTTAAGATAGTCGATCGGAAATTGATTTCTTGGTTAGCTTACTTGGGCTAAGAAAAGTCTATCAGAAGTAAGAAATGTAAACAAATATGCTCTATAGTTTAATATAAGATTAGTTTTTATTAATATTTTGAGAAATTTAAACTGCTTTTGTGAATTTTATTTTTGTTCGTATTCAATTTTTCTTTTTTCTTTCACATTGTTTATTCATTATTTTTTATGATTATGATTATATACAAATTTCATCATTTAATATAACCACAAAACGTGATAAGTCAAAACATTTTTTAATGTTCCTTATACATACAGATTTGCAAACCTGTGTACCAAATTGATAAGACAATATTATCTATTAATAGTTAAATAATAGTAGCAGAATAGTAAAATCAATAAAGAAAAAAAGTCCCAACAATTTTGATATTCTGCATTTTCTTACGTAATTTAGTTTTTTAAATTTCTTTATTAGAAAACATTCTACTAAACTAAATTTAAAAAAATATCCTGAACAAATTTTCAGTGTTAGAACGACAAAATGCTTTTTGGTAACTTTAATTATAACAATTTATCTATAAAAGGAATATGTAATTGGATATATTAAAAAAATAAATTTACATTAAATATAGAATAAAAAATAATAACTAAATAACTCTAAAGCGAGAATTTTTACGAGATTGACATCATTGTGTTACAGTATCATGTGTAATGAGTGATAAACAACCTGGGTCTACTTTGCCACCCCTTGGCGGGGGTGGGACACACAATGAAGGGAGCAACGTTGGCGGATCTCAACAAGCAGTTAACTTACATCAAGTTCTTACGACTCAAGGACTTAATGTCCTTACTTCAGGCGGACAACAATTTGTCCTTACTTCTCAAGTTCCGGGCCTCACACAGGTATTTAATAACACTAGTATTATTTGATTAAAGTCTTAGTATAATTTTCTAAGAAAACCGAACTGTCTTCCTAATTTATTTTTGCTTTAAACATTCATTAAATTTAAAGAATCAAACTTTGAATACGAAAGTTTATACTCTCGTCTCTAAGAATATTAAATGATGATTTAATACCGAACCTAAAGGAGCTGAAATCCATTCAATTCTCTTCTTCTGCTGTCAATCGAGGCATTTATCTGATCCCAAATTTCAAACAGCTAAAAAAATTGCTTTTAAAATTCCCAAATTTAACAAACACTCGTTTTTTTTTTTTTTTTTCTTTTTTTTTTTTTTTCTTTCTTTTTTTTTTTTTTTTTCTTTTTTTTTTTTTTTTTTTTTTTTTAAAGGTTTTGCAGAGTGGCGCAACGACATCTGCAAACCTGCAGCAGTTGGGAGTCACGCGAATTGTTAATATCGGAAACGCATCCCCGCGCGTCAGCGTCGTTGGAGTTGCGAGTGGCTCGCCTCTCTCATCACCCTCCCGTCAAACGCCTACGAAAGTGGTACTGACGACATCCCCAAAGTTGGTTCGAACCTCCCTTGGTAATATGTTTGTTGCCCCTACACCTCAAATGACCGGACAATCGCCGCCTGCGAGAAAAAGACAAAAACTCACAGAAACGCACGAGAAGTCGACAGCCTTCGACGACTCAATGGGTTACAGAAGGCGAGTTATGGAGCACAAGATGAAACGAATGCGTGCCGTGAGAGAGAAGTACGCCGAAAATGTAGCGGAGCTTTTCTTTCTCAACGCGGGTGGAAATATGATGGATTTCCAAACTTGGAGAAAAAGACCGCCCAGTTCTCAGTATCTGCATTTTCTCAGGCAGCACAGGCTAGATCCTGAAGATGACGATGAAGATCTTACTGTACCTCTACCTCCGCTACCAGAAGTTCCAGTCTCTCAAACACCTTTGACGGTTCAGTCAGTAAGTCAGGAAGCGGAGGTCAAAGTGCCAGGCATTGGCGTCACTCCTGTAGCGGTTTCAACAACACTGCCTACCGCTGTGGCGCAACTTAGTCAACAAGGTTTGTTGAAACATGATTTTTTTTTTTTTTTTTTTTTTTTGTAATTTTCAAATTAATTTTGTATTTAACCGATACGGGTGTCTTAGGTGGATGTAGTCAAATCTTTTGTATCATGAGTTTCTGATCAATAAAAGTAGGAATTGGAATTTAAAAAACTGACATATTTAAAAATATTATTACATATTAGGAATATATTTATATATAAAATGGAGTCTAGTGTTCGAAATATATGAATGGATGGAATATTGATGATTTTTCACATTCTCCTTCATGAATCATTTGAAAACCTCGTTTGCGTACTTAGGACATGTACCAGGTAGGCCACAAGGTGGTCGCCACGGAATGGTGTTTGCCATCCGAGCAGCTTTCCAAACCTCACCAGTCACCGTTCACCCCTCACCCACTTCTACTATAGCACCCGCGCTCATTATAGGTGATTACTGTGTAGGCCTGTCGATCAATGTTTAAATGAATAGTATAATTTTTTGGAATTTGCATTTTTACAGTCTACGCAAATTATTAGACTTCAAATAGTAAATCTTAATGTTACTATAGAAAAGTTGCACGATAAAGGATCTGGATTATGCATTAAATTTTATAAATGCTAAAAATGTGATATTCTTATTATTGCCTTGCAACATTTTTTATATGATTTTTTATCTTAATCGAATTTCAAATGAAGATGTTATAAATATTTCTTTATAATTTTATCATTAAAATCCATATTTTTAACTTTCTTTTACTTTTTTTAGTTGCCTGCTTTATCATGAAATTTTTAAATATTCAGTGTTTATTTAACAAGCCTACTGTGATTTTCTAGAAACGAATTGTCAATATTTCGCTAGAGGATTTAATTAATTAAAAGTGAACATATATTTAGAATCGATAACATTATTTATTGCATTTTTATTTAGGCCACTTTGCTTTGATCATCAGCGTGAAACTGCATGTTGTTTGTTATTAGGGGCTGTACGTTTATTGTTCAATGGAATACGACTGGTTTTTCAGATTTAGTCCATTAGTTTGCAAATGGTATGGAATACAGAGCGAACTAAAGTTTGCATGAATTTCTTTATCGATAAAAATATTTTTATTTTAGATGGTTTTAAAAGTATACAATTACATATTTAGATTATAAAGTTTTTACTTATGCTACTCATAAATACATTTCAAACTTTCATAGAAATTTATGATATTGAAATTTATGATAATAGAAAATTGAGCATACCCATAAGAGTTATTCCGCTACTTCATTGATATTTTGTGAAGTAGTCTCAATTTTGTGGGTATAACAAAGTCAAACAATTGTAAGACTGCTTAGTATTATCTTATCAGTCCAAGGGCAGTTTTGATACAATTTTTTCAATATAGTAAAAAATGTACTTTGTTGAACACGCAATGTTTAGTGCAAGAAAACCATAACTTGCCGATTCAGAGAATCGGCAAGTTATGGTTAAGAAAAAGTACAACTCTATGAACAAAGTAAATAACACCTCTAATTTTTTTCCTGTAGGCGGAACACCCTTAGTTTTAGATCCACCACAATCAGTTACAACCAAGTCTGCTGCTAGTCCCGTTCTGGAAAAACCGACACCTACGAATTCGATGAGTAGATCATCGTCTGCAGTTCTTGCCGGTAATCAACCAGTAGTTAAACTCGTAAAATTACCTCCTTCTACGGTGGCAGCCTCCTGTGATACTTCGTCAAACCAAGAACAAATTGTGGAAAAAGCTAAACAGGTAATTTTATGTCTCTTTTATTGATATTCAATATAAAATGATCAAATTATTAATTTAAGACTCTTACATTTTTAATGCTATATTTTTCTATTTGTAGGAGGCGTATGTAATGCAAAGGATTAGCGAATTACAAAGAGAAGGCTTGTGGTCCGAGCGGAGACTGCCTAAAGTTCAAGAACCCGCGAGGACAAAAGCCCACTGGGATTATTTGCTGGAAGAGATGGTTTGGCTTGCCGCTGATTTTGCTCAGGAAAGAAAATGGAAAAAAGCTGCCGCAAAAAAATGCGCGCGAATGGTGCAAAAGCATTTCCAGGAAAAGGCCGTCCAAGCTCAGAAAGCAGAGAAGCTAGAGGAACTCAGACTGAAAAAAATCGCCGGCTTCGTTGCAAAAGAGATAAAGACTTTCTGGTCAAATGTAGAAAAGGTAAAGATTTCTGGAAGTTTAATTTATTTTTTTCTACCCCACACTTATAAGCCGGCAGTTTCGACTTTATTTTGTTGAGAGTGTGAGCTCGTTGTGGGAACAGTAATTCTATTAAAAGCAAAGGATTAAATCGTCTTTGGGGTTTAGTCTCATATTTGGTAGATACAAAACAATTTTAACAAAATGTATTACATATTTGATTTTTTATGGAAATGGAAATAATAATAATTATTATTATTAAAGGTAATTACAATAAATTTGTATTGTTTATTTTGCAGTTGGTAGAGTATAAACAACACACAAGACTGGAAGAAAAACGAAAAAAAGCTTTGGACCAACACTTAAACTTTATCGTCGGTCAGACCGAAAAATACTCAACGTGGTTGACTGAAGGCCTCAATAAAACTGATGGCAATCAAAGTATGCCTGTATCCATAAACAGTTCTCGAATTTCATCACCAATCCCACTGGGCAAACAACATTCAGATGGTAAATATTTTTAAATCCATTTACATAGTTCATTACTTACTCAAAATTTGTAAAAATAAATTAGGGCATTCCTTTCCTAATCAGTGATGACAAAATACCGTTTCTGAAGGTGCGAGATCCATTCAACTCAATCCTATTACCTGATGTTATCGAGGCATTTGTCTGAGATGTTATTAACAAATAAAATATTCGTTTATAATTATAATTATAAAAAAAATTTCATTTTAATTATTTGTGAGTTATTTCCAAAAGTGATATTTAAACGAATTTGATATTCAATTCCAGACGAGTTTGAACCAAGCCAAAGTTCAGATGATGATGAAGAAACGATAGCAAAAGCCGAGGAAGAGATCAAATCGAATCATAAAGAGGAGGTGGAACTTTTGAAAAAGGAATCCGTGATACCTTTGGAGGACTTGTTGAAAGATTTGCCTCCGAACTATCTCGATGAACGGGCCAAAAGTTTGTCTCCAGAGTCTAAAGAAACTGTGGAGAATGAAAAAAGTGCCGATGGGGATATGGAATTCACTGTCGCATCTGGTGAATCTTCTGATGATGAAGATACAATTATGGAACAGGAGAAAATGGAGAAGAACGAGGACCACAAACAAGAGTTGGATGATCTTAAGGCTGAGAACGATATGTCGATTGATGAGCTTATAGCGAAGTACGGAAGTGGGCAAGATGTTTCGATGGACATGGATGAAGGTTCTGATCAAGGTGTTTATTTAATTCTCTAAGAAAAGTGCTTACTGGATTTTATATTATCAGTGAATTCAATTTTTTATTAGTGATGACAATATACCATTTCTGAAGGTGCGAGATCCATTCAACTCAATCCTACCCTCTGATGTAATCGAGGCATTTGTCTGAGAGTTTATTCTCTAAAAAGAAAATTTTATCCTCTATATTTCAATAAATTAGTTTTTAATCCAACAATTTATTGTTTAGAATCCGAGGACGATTCCGACAAGGAGGACGACGATCAGAAAAGCGAGGAATCTGAAAGCGAAAGCGAGTACGATGACAAGGACCAAGATTCGCAAACTCAAAGTGAAGATGAGACAGGCGTTGGACTTAAATCTTTATTTGAAGATTTTTCTAGTGAAAATTCACTCAAAAATCAAGTAGGTTTCTTTTAAACAAATAAAACTTTTATAATAAAAAGAAAACATTTGCACATTATCTTGAATTAACAATTGAATCTGATTCATTTTCAGAGTCAGGAATCAGAAAGCAACGAAATGGACGACGTTGCTGCTTTAGCAGAAAGTATCCAACCTAAAGGAAATACTTTGCTCACCACAAGTGTAAGTATTTTGATTGAAAAAAAAATGTACACAAGTGATTTGTTATTTATAATTTCCTTCACTATCCAAAGCAGCTTTGCTTCAATTTTGCTTGCTGCTATTTCAAGGGAGGTAGAGTAAAGCGATCGTTGTCGATAAAAAAATGCAAAGCATTCGTTTCGATACCTCGCGACAAAATTAATCAACTTTAGGCTATTTTTACACATTTTTTTTACGTTTTTAGTAACATCTTTCGGTTTTTTTTTTTTGTTTGTTTTAGGTTGTGACGAAGGTTCCTTTCCTTTTGAAACATTCGTTACGAGAATATCAGCACATTGGTTTAGACTGGCTTGTGACAATGTACGAGAGGAAGTTGAATGGTATTTTGGCCGATGAAATGGGTTTGGGTAAAACAATTCAAACCATCGCACTTTTGGCACATTTAGCCTGCGAAAAGGGAAACTGGGGACCGCACTTAATTATAGTTCCGACGTCCGTGATGCTAAACTGGGAAATGGAGTGCAAAAAGTGGTGTCCGGGTTTTAAAATTTTAACCTACTATGGCACGCAGAAGGATCGTAAGATGAAAAGAACGGGATGGACGAAGCCAAACGCTTTTCACATTTGTATAACATCTTATAAACTTGTTATTCAAGATCATCAAAGCTTCAGAAGAAAAAAGTGGAAGTATCTGATTTTGGACGAAGCTCAGAATATCAAAAATTTCAAGTCACAGCGATGGCAGTTGCTTCTCAATTTTCAAACACAGAGGTGAGACATTTTTGTTAGTAATTAATATTAATTTCTCGCTGCCGACCACAATTCAGTGAATTCCATACCTGATATTGTTTCAAGTTTAACGGCGAGATAGTAAAATTCTTTATAAAAACTCGTGTGTCTGAAAAGAGGAAATTATAGGGCATACGTATCCTGTCTAAAGAAACAATTTTATTATATAACACCTCCGGATTGTTGCGTCTTTTAAATAAATTTAAAGTTATTGTAGTTTCCAAATGAAGTTTCCAATTTTATTTTTCTTTGCAGGAGATTATTACTTACAGGAACACCGCTTCAGAATAATCTGATGGAACTCTGGTCCTTAATGCATTTTCTTATGCCAAACGTTTTCCAATCTCATAGGGAATTTAAAGAATGGTTTAGTAATCCAGTCACTGGGATGATCGAAGGAAGCAGTGAATACAACGACAACATTATTCGACGACTGCACAAGGTCTGTACGTGCAGCTTTTTAAGGAGATGTAACCTGAAATCTCGCTGCCGACCACAGTACAGGGAATTCAATACTTGCGACTGTTTTATTTTTAACAGCGAGATAGTAAAATTTTTCATAAAAACTCGTGTGTCGAAAGAGGAAATTATGCGACATGCGTATCCTGTCTGAAAAAACAATTCTATAATATTTCATTTATTATTTAATATTTTTAAATTATATTTAATAAAGAAGACAAATGTAATTAAATTTTCCTTTTGCAGGTCTTACGACCCTTTCTACTCAGGAGGTTAAAATCGGAGGTGGAAAAGCAACTGCCAAAGAAGTATGAACATGTTGTAATGTGTCGGTTATCGAAAAGGCAAAGATACCTTTACGACGATTTTATGTCCCGGGCTAAGTAAGTATTTTATTTATTTACTTTAGTCTGTTATTCATAAAAAAGATTACTAACTTTTTTTTATGTTTTAAAGGACAAAAGAAACTTTATCTAGTGGAAATTTATTGAGCGTCATCAACGTCTTGATGCAGTTGCGAAAAGTATGCAATCATCCGAATCTTTTCGAAACCCGTCCAACGATATCGCCTTTTCAAATGGAGGGAATCGAATTTGTTACGGCTTCACTGGCTTCAAGTGCCCTTGACTACGATGTTTGGAAGGTATGGAAATTACCATTATATTCATAAAAATATATAAATAATACTCACAAGATAACTATTGAATAATTGTTTTTATTTAATGAATGTGTTTACCTCTAGCACGTTGATCTTTCGGTTTTAAATCTGAGGTTGATTCAATTGGAGACTCTGTTAACGGCTTATGTCGCGCATAGAATGAAACGGTTACAAACTCCGAGGAAACTTATCGAGGAGATTGATAGTGCACCAAAACCACCTCCAAGGTGCCCTTCAGGGAAGATTAAGATTAACGTCCGATTGTCGAATCAAACGAAATCAAGTGTTTCACAGCAAGCAAAGCCGAGAAATTTTGGTGGTACTTTGTCGTCTGCGAGAGTGGGAACTTCACCGTTGATTAAAGGTGCAAATAATCAAACGCCCACTGGGCAAGGTATGCAAGTTTTATTTTATATTAAGTAGTAATTAATTCCATATAGAGTAACATTAACTTATTAATTTAAATTAATGGTTTTAGGTGTAACTTTGAGAGTTGCAGGCGGACAGCAATTTCAAGGTTATTCTGTGCAATTGGTTCCACATCAAGGAGGCGTCGTCAAAGGTTATTATAGTCCCAAAGTTTTAATGAAATTCACACTTGAAGCATCATCCATCAGTGATTATGATTCAGTGATCAATAACTTTTGCAGTGATGCAATATCAAATTTTCTCAGGCCAGCTTGTTCATGCGCATTCTAGAATCGAGGATATAATTCTAAGATGAAAAACATATTTTTTTTTTTAATGAAATTTATTTTTTGTAATGATTAATAGCAAAGTAAAGAAACCTTTTATCTAATAAATATCGTTCTTTTTTTTTTTTTTTTTTTTTGTAGCGATACCTGTGGCACCGAATCCACAGACAACAACTGCAGGCACCGCTACACAGGGGGTGAATTCGCAAAAGATAACTGTAGCGAATACGAATATCAGAGATGGTCTGCAAAGATTGACACAGACCGTTACTGTTAAACAGGGTGATTCCGTCCAGAGGATAGCAGTACCTCCAGGCTTCGCTCAATTGGTTCAAACTGCAACTGGTAGACACATTCTTTTTACGTCGAATCAGCAGAATGCTAATACAGGTTGGTACAATTTTCAAGCTTTTTTTTTTTTTCTAATTGTAATTTAAGATCCCGCTGCCGACCACAATACAGGGAATTTCGTACCTGCGATTGTTTTATTTTAAACAGCGAGATAACAAACGTTTCTATAAAAACTCGTGTGTCGAAAAGAGTAAATTATACGACACGCGTATCCTGTCTGGAA
This sequence comes from Synergus coniferae, assembly GCA_032164275.1. Taxonomy (NCBI): domain Eukaryota; kingdom Metazoa; phylum Arthropoda; class Insecta; order Hymenoptera; family Cynipidae; genus Synergus; species Synergus coniferae. The sequence continues at coordinate 375,847 of JAUEJJ010000046.1, forward strand.
AAACAATTCTACTTTACACTTCTCTCTGTCATCATAGACTTTTATTTATATTTCCCTTATTTCTAAATTTTTGATTTATCACTTCAGCTTAGCCTTTTTTGATTTTTAGTGAAAACATCTAACTCAAACAAATGTAAAACTGTTTAATACTATCTATTTAGTTCAAGAGCAGTTTCGATATAATTTCAATACAACACTGTATTTTTAAAAATAAAATAAAATTTATCATTAGCATTAACCTCATTTTTTTCAGTTGTCAGCGGTCAACGTCTAACTGTTCTCTCAAAATCGCTCGTCGGTCTTTCGACAACTGCCGCTGTCAGTAAAATGATAAGCGGAGTCGTGACAACTACATCCGGTGGAAGACCCATCATGCGAGTTCCACAACTCAATGTTAGCAGCTCTCAGGTCCAAGTCACTACCCAGCAAATTCGACCTAGTATAGTCGCTAAACCTCTTCTTAAGGAAACAGGAAAGGCTCTACTGAAAGAAGAGCCAAAATCCGAATTCCACATGCCGCAATTGGAAGAGGAGCGTCGCCGAAGAAGGCAAAGTAAACTGCAAATGTTGGCAAATATAAACGAAAGGCGCTGCGCTGCTTGCCCATTATATGGGGAAGATCTCTTCACTGCCCTTAGATTAGGGAAACCTTGTACGGCTTGCCGTTGGCACAATGGCTGGGTGCATTGTTCTAGAACCAAAGAGAACACCCGCACGAGAAGACAATTTTTCTCGAGAACAGAGGCTCTCGCTGAGGCTATAAAATCAACTGAACAAATCGTTGAAGAACTCAAAGAAGCCTTTGAGAGATTCGTTGTCTATGTACCTGCGGTTTGTGCTCCGATGCCTCGATTCCACGTTTCACATCCTCCGCCCCACAAATTATGGGCTGATCAGCGATTGCAGATGGAACTAAAACATCAGCTCTCGCCGAAACTAGCTTTTCTTCACCCAGTGGCCAGATCGATGCTGACACAATTCCCGGAGCCGAGATTGATTCAATATGATTGTGGAAAACTACAGTCGCTGAATCATCTTTTAAGGAGACTGAAATCTGAAAATCATCGTGTCCTGATCTTTACGCAAATGACGAGGATGTTGGACGTTTTAGAAGCTTTTCTCAATTTCCATGGACACATTTACTTACGACTGGATGGAGCGACGAAAGTTGATCAAAGGCAGGTCCTGATGGAGCGATTTAATGCCGATAAGAGGATATTCTGCTTTATTTTGTCGACGAGGTCAGGTGGTGTTGGTGTAAATTTGACGGGAGCCGATACAGTTATCTTTTATGACAGTGACTGGAATCCCACAATGGACGCTCAAGCTCAAGACAGATGTCACAGAATTGGACAGACGAGGGATGTTCATATTTATAGGTGAGTCTTTTCTTTTTATGCTTTTACATTTAATTCTTTTCTGTAATAAATTGCATTTTTAAATTTAGTCATTGGGTAAAAATATCGTAAGAGAACTAAAACCAAAATACTAAAATCAATGCTTAATTTGTAATATATTTGTTTGCAGACTGGTTAGTGAGAAAACGGTAGAAGAGAATATCTTAAAGAAAGCGAACCAAAAGAGACTACTGGGTGATCTTGCAATCGAGGGTGGAAACTTCACGACTGCTTACTTCAAGAGCGTAAGTATTTTGGTGAAGATTTTATTTCTTATAATGCATATATTATTAAATAATTAATAATTTGTATTTTATTTTTCTTTATAGACAACAATTCAAGATCTCTTCAATATTGACCAAACGGAAAGTGATGCGTCAGCTCGAATGGCAGAAGTATTCGATCAAAATAGAGATCGAGAGAGGGCTCTCCAAAAAGAACCTTCTTCTACTCTTGCACTACCTCTGTCCGGAGAAGAAAAAGTGGCAATTGGTGCTTTGGAATCTGCCCTTGCTGCAGCTGAGGAAGATCTTGATGTTCAGGCTACGAAGACTGCAAAGGCGGAAGCTGTCGCTGACTTAGCTGAGTTCGACGAAAATATCCCGTTAGAAGAAGCAGACAAAGACGATACGCCAGTCAGTAAAGCGGAGATCGAAGTTCAAAATCTAGTTTCACAGGTATGTGCTTTGGAATAATATAAAAGTACAAATAAGCCAAAGTTTACAGTTGATTTTGCCAGTTTCTTAAAAATTTGTGTGAAGCATCATCGATCAGTAATTGTGACTCATTGATCAGTTACTTTTGCAGTGATGCAAGATAAAACTTTCTCGGGCCAGCTTGCTCAATGATCATTCTTTCATGCGCATTCTAGAACCAAGAATACAATTATAAAATACTTTAAAAAAGCTTAATTATAAAACTTTTCTCCTAAGAACAATATTAAGGGCAAATGGAAAACTATGGTGTAGCGAATTACCGACTGGGCAATGTATTTATATCCCACCGGATTTTTAAATAAATAAAATATCGTTGAAACTTTGGGAAATAAAAAAGAATATATTAGCTGACCAGATAGCGGTCGGCTAATTTATATTCCATGGAAGGTGGAATATAAATACATTGCCCAGTCGGTAATTCGTGACGCCATAGTTTTCCATTTGCCTTTAATATAAACTAATTATCATTATGAATTTGGAAAATGATTCGAAAAATCTAACCTCTTTATTTTCGTCCATAGCTAACGCCAATAGAACGCTACGCAATGAAGTTCGTGGAACAATCCGAAGGTAGCTTTTCGGCAGCTCAGTTGGCAGCAGCAGAACGAGAACTGGAGCAGCAGAAAAAGGAGTGGGAGTTGGATCGTCTTCGAGCCTTACGAGAGGAAGAGGAGAGACAAATGCGGCTGGCGGATGATGATGAAAAACCCCTAACTTTTGGTCGGGAGGATGCGCAGAATCAGGTTAATAGTACTACTAATTCTAGGAAACTCTTTAATAAGAAATCCCCACCGAGTAGAAAAAGTACGCGTAAAAGCATTCGTAAAGTAGAGGCCTCCTCTGAAAGTGAAACTGATACCACGACAGACTCAGAATCAGAATCGCAAGATGAGGAGGAAGAGGATGAAGAGGAGGAGGAGCTTATAGAAGATAGTCCCGATGAGGAATCAAGTCACACTGAGAGTCAGAGTCAGGGTGACGATGACGAAGAGTATGAAGAAATAGACAGTCAGGATGAATTCGAAAGTGACGGTTTTCCCAAACGAAAAGGTCGTTCAAATAAACCAACTCAAAGGAATAAACTCGATCTCAATAGTCCACGAACAAGGTCTAGAGGAAATGTGAAAATCAATCTTTGGACATTAGACGTGAGTCCAATTCTACCAAGTGCCAAAAACAAACCCAGAGGTTTGTATTCGAAAAAAAGACTTAGTGGTTCAAAATCCGACGATGGATTCACCTTTCTTTTGCCACCTAATGGGAATAAAAAAAATGATTCTGAAATTCTTCTTTCTCCGAAATTGACTTTAGAAAAGTTGGAGACATCAAAAATTAATTGTATTTCAAAAGATTCGATTATTAAGAAAATGAACAATTTTGCGCAAGTGAATGGTTCTCATCATGAAGACTCGTCCGAGTCGAACGAGACTGACGATTGCCTTCAAGAAGAAGAAGAAGAAGAAGAAGAAGAAGAAGAAGAAGAAGAAGAAGAAGAAGAAGAAGAAGAAGAAGAAGAAGAAGATGAAGATGAAGATGAAGATGAAGATGAAGATGAAGATGAAGATGAAGATGAAGAAGAGGAGGAGGAAGAGGA
>JAUEJJ010000046.1:379653-391299 GCA_032164275.1 Synergus coniferae
GAAGATGAAGATGAAGATGAAGATGAAGATGAAGATGAAGATGAAGATGAAGATGAAGAAGAGGAGGAGGAAGAGGAAGAAGAGGAAGAAGATGTAGAGAAGAGTGAATTGATAGTAAAATTTGCATCGAATAATGTTATAACTGAGAAAGATATTTCCCCTGTCCATGCTTCTAAAGCCTCGCACAAAGCATCGAATTTCGGAAAGACTGTAAATAGTAATGATGAGGACACTGAAAACTGTGATGTTAATAATGCCTCCCAGAATCGCAAGTCACAATTATTTTCGAAACGTTCTACTGCCAGATCAGCCGGAGAGAATTCAAAAGAAAAATCCACTGAAGAGTCGAATGACTTCGTAAGATTGAAGTATAAATTACAAGATAGTGTTAAAAATGCGACGAAAAATATGGTTCCACATGTGGTGCTCTCGACATGTACGACTCAAAAATCAAAACCTAATGTGGTCGAAAAAGAAAATTCCTGTCAATCTTCTATTCCAAATTTACAGAAAGATAAATTCCAGGGGAAGAAAAATGAGGATCCGAAGCCGATTACGAGATCTTCGACGAAAGAAGGTAGCAAAGAAAGCAGTAAGGATATTAAAGATAGTAAATCAAAGGAAGAATCTTTTCTTCAAGAACAGGATCCAAAAGAAGAGATTAGCAATTCAGATAAAGCTAAACTGAGACCAGAAACACCTAGAATATATACACGCAGAGCGAAAGCAGAAATTACAGAGAGTGAGGATTCCAAGGAAGAGAAATTAAAGTCGGATACAAGAAAATCTATCGATTCTGATTCACAGACTTCAAATTTGTTAAAAGTAGAAAATCGTGTTATCACCAGATCTAATCCATTTCCAATTTCAGTTTCACTTCCACCGCCACGGAATGTTCCTCTGTTACAAAAACCAGATTTAAAGCGAAGACCGGACACGCCTATGCCAAATATAAATACACCTCACGTTCCAAATAAAGTTGGTAGACCCAGAAAAAAACCCCTTCTGACCGAGGAAGAAAAGCCTGACAAGTCTGAAAGCATCTTTGCAGTTCCGAATTTGGGTCCTAGGAAGACGAAGCTTCAAGGTAAAATTTTGGAAAAGGGAGAATCTAGTCTTATAAATAAACTAGCTCAAACTGAAATTATGATAGGGAGGAAAAGACCTGATACGCCAATGCCTGACGTGGATAAAATCAGAGGAAGAAGGTCAAAGGGAGAATCAAAAGTAGACGCCCTGGTTGAAGGACAATCAATTCGAGCGACTAGGAAACCCATTTTGGAAAAAGTGGAAACAGATTCTAATGGGAATGACGAATCGGCTAAAGTGGAAAATTCTGAACGACCACAGCGGACAGCTAAAGTTGTTGCGATTTTAACTTTAGATTCACATATGAAAAATAATAGATTCACTAGTCAGCCTGTTCTTGAAGTGAAGTTAAATAAAATGAACGTAGAGGAAAATTCCAAAAATGGTGAACATTCCGAGGATAAATTAGAGGAAATAACTAAATCTGATGAAAATTTGAAAAAGGTAACAGCTTCAATGTCAAATCCAACAATTTCGTTGAACAGGCTAGAAACTCCAACGATATCAACGAGAGCCTCTGCCAAGTTAGATAAAAAAATCTCGATGGTAGAGTTGGATAGTGAACCGGATTTCGAGTCTTCGGGTTCAGTAATAACGAAGAAGAGGATAAAGAAAACTAGACTCGCTCCTCTTATGAAAGCTTTGATTGATGTAAAACATGGAGAAATTCAAACTGTTGATATCGTTGACGACGATGAAACGCCGCCCATTAAAAGATCACTACGTTTTCAAGCTCCTCCTCCTGAAAAGATAATTAATAGCTAGGTATATTGAGGTGATGTATTATTCAATTGATTATATAATGTCTATTAAAAATTAATGAATTTATTTTGCTGACTCGATTGTTGTACGTATTTGAAATATTTTTAGAGGCGATGGTAGGGTGTTTTTTTTTTTTTTTTTTTTTTAATCAAAAAAAGATGTTGAGTTTCTTGTTTTGCTTGAAAAGAATTGTGATTGTAAATAGCTCATAATGATTTCATTTGTACTGAGTACAATTTGTAATATTTTTTAGCACTGTGTAAAAAAGAAGCGTGCAATTTTTAGCGCTTTGTAAATGATGTATTAGGTTTACGATTTAAGTTATACTTGGTAACAAAGACTCATGACTGTTGTATTATATTAGATTATATGAAAAAACCCAAGGATCCATGTATCTTAGTTGGTTGAAAGCTTACAGGACGATAATACGATAACTGTACTCGTTTAAATTTTATTAAGGCAAGTCGCCTCGAGTTAAAATTAAGTTGTGCGCCTGTATTTTGTATGATCGAATGACTCTTTTAAAAGGAAATAAACGAAATATTCCTTGATAGAAAATAATGTGTTTCCTTATTTCTTGGTGCGTTTCCAAGTCTGTTCAATCAAAGGTTCAGTTCCGTTTTGGTGTCAAAACTTGCTCGGTGTGCTTGTTTATGTTTGGAGATTATTGAGATACAACTTAGCATGTCAGTTTGGTGTGGCAAGGCTGTCATGACCGCACAATTTAAAGAGGCTTGAAGCCAAAATTTTTAATTTGATTAAAGCATGCGTGAGAACTGATCATTGCTCACAAAATGGCACCAAAACACTGCCTTTGCCATTCCAAACTTGGAGACAGTCAAGATATAAGCAGGCACATTTACGAGCCGCGGAATCGAATGAATGTTCCTACGTTTGTAGCTAGAAACTTGACTGGAACGAGCCTTTGAATGAATTAGGCTCTAATTGTTCCTTATCCAATTTTTGACTTTATTTTTTTGACAAATTATCGTTTTATTTTATTATCAGTTATCGACATACAGGGCTTCCATTCAGTCATTTGATAGTACATAAAAAAACTATTTTCTTTTTTTTTTCTTTTTTTTTTTTTTTTACAAAAACAGTTGAATGATAATATTATAAAAAAAAAGAAGTACCTTTTTTCTAGAATGAAGAATTCATCTACGAAAATTTAGGTGGAAGTCCTTTACTTATATTTCGAAAAAGTTTAGTACATTTTAACGTAAGCAATTCAATTTTCAAATACCTCACTTGAAAATATTTGTATTCTTTTTTGACGGTAAGTTTCAAATAGAAGTCTAGCTGCAAATTTATCTAAAAGAAAATTGATATCTTTGCTAAAAACAAAACTAAAATGGTAGTAAAGCCTCCTGCTGTCTAAAAATTTAACCTAGTAAGTGACATTACCATAGAAACTATATTCTGACATACATACATGAGAAAATAATTTCTATGGTAAATTTCACTTACTACGTTATGCCAGGTTATACTTTTAGACAGATGTTCAATGTGTGCTTATCTCTTCAATCGCAATTCGATGTATGTATTTGAGTAATTAATGCTGGATATGATTTTTTTTACAATGAGAATTTATCATCTTTTACAGATCTGGTTATCAGAGAATACAATGGAACAAATGCCGGTTAGTATTTAGAATGGTGATTCATATAAGATGATTTATATAAATGTTTTTTGTCTTATCAAATTTTATATTGAAATTTATTAGATGTGGTGTCCACCAACTCCTCCGACATCGGACAACGATGTGTACATCGATTACTCTTTGGGATTCTTGTACGAAAATACGCCAATGTCAGAAGCTGAATTGCCACCTGTGTTTGTCAAAAAAGAACTAAAACGACATAAGGTAGATCCAGTAATCAGCGAGAGAGATGGTACGTTCAGAGAAAATTGGTTGATTTTATTGATTTTCAAGTTTAAAGTGTTGAGTAGGATTTACATATTTTTTAAACCATGAAACCATTTTGTATTTTAATTTTAGGTCGTCGTCCAGCTAAAATTCGACACAAGGAGGAATCCGTTTTCGCCCCTCGGTCCCTCTTCGACCGACCATCACCTGCCTTGGTAAAAATGCGACGGGACATGAAGCTGCATAAATTCCGCGGAATGGTTCGTCCACCAGTTGCAGGCATGTCGGGATTAAAACCACCTTTATTGAAATCACCAGTCGAACAGGAAAATCTCCTAGAATGGACGATTCATGAAGACTGGGCTCTACTCCAGGCAATCCAAGTCTATCAAAGTCTGCCTTTGAATTTGGTTGTCCTTTCTCCTGGACAGACTCCAAATTGGGATTTGGTGTCTGATATTATAAACAACACCAGTAGAATTTATAGATCGCCCAAACAATGTAGAAGCAGGTATGAGATGGTCATTGTCCCCAGGGAAGAAGGTAAACTTCTTTACGAAACGACTCCGAAAAAGCAGAAAAAGCAAAAGGGCGCTTACAAAATGCCACAGATTGCAGAGGTGAGGATTGTCTTTCAATTTTTCTGACAGTTAGAATTATATTACAGATTTTAAATCTTAATATTATTTTTTTATGTTTGTTTTCAGCAACAGAGTAAAACTAATCGACCGAGGACTTCTCAGTTATATAATCAGGATAAGAATAACACGTTTACGTCTATTGCGTGTCTGAGGTATGACGCCGTGAAAATGGTGTCGAATAAAAAAGCGCCTACTACAAAGCCTGTTTGTATGAATCCTTCGCTGAAGAATCCAAAACATGCGGCAATTTTGGCTGAATGTGGAATTTTGTACGAAACGCCTTCGTCCCCAATGGAAATCGCTGTACGAAAAGCCGACAGAATCGCGAAAGAGAAGATTAAAAATGCGGTTAGTACAGCATGCGGTTATTTTACAACAGCTAACATCTGCTTTAGTCAACTTTTTTTTATTAAGAAAGAGACTTTACATTCGAAATTATATTCATTTTTACATTTTAAAAGTTTCAATTTCAACTTTTATGTCCATGATTTTCAAAAATTGGTTTGGGATTTTATTAAAGGTTCTAACGCAAGAACAACAGCAAACAGCGGCTCGACTCGTTCAACAACAACAGCAACAACAGCAACAACAATTGCAGCAACAACAAATTCAATTGCAACAAGCTCAGTCGTCAACCTCAGGAGCCTCACCACAAGTCCATCAAGTAGCACAATCCGTAGCAGTAACGACAACAACGACAACCGTTGCTCTCACACCTATGAAACCCGTTACAACGATTGGTTCCCCATCTGGCACTCCCACAACAACAACGCTCGTTAAATCTCGACCAGGGACAGCACTCGCCATGCAAGAATCTCGTTCAACACCAAGTGTTGTGAGTCTAGCAAATATATCCACTCCTCCGAGAATAGCGACTGTTAGTTTAGTCTCTGCTGCTCAAAATACCACTGCCACAACGCCAAAGAATCTCGTTGGTGTGACGATGGCATCGACTGGAGGTAAACAAGTTTCCCCAACACATCTGCAATATTTCCGTCAGCAACAGCTTCTCAGACAGCAACAGCAACAAATAAAAGTGCTTCAAGCTCAAGGCGGTGGTGCACAAAAAGTTGCTGTTTCAGTATCTGCAGCGGTGGCAGCGCAACAACGAGCAGCTTTGATGAAGCAAGGTGGTATTCCAACTAGTGGAACTGTTCAAACTGGTGGAAAACAACCAGTGACAAGACTTTCGGAAACTGACATGGCTGCCTTGTTGAAGAGACAGAATGCAGCCGCGGCTCTGCAACAGGGCAAAACTGTGGCGCAGGTTCAAGTTCCGACGCAATCAGGACTGACTCCAACGCAAATTTTTGCTCAAGCTGGGCTGCAGATGCAGGCGAGTACTTCAACTGGGACACCTGTAGCTGCATTGGTGAAGGCTGCTGGTATGACAGGAGTGAGAGCTACTCCACAGCAGTTAAGGCATCTTCAGCTTCACCCTCAGCTTTTGACTCAGAGGAAACTGCCAGGTCAGAAAGTCACGACGCAGTTGGCACAAGTTGCAGGGAAAGGAGGCGTTCAAACGCAACTTATTCTTCAACAAAAGCCAACAACTATGACTGTTCAACAGATTCAGGTGATGAAAGGCGTTCAGCCGTCGGCTGTCCAACAGTTTACTCATGTGAGTTGATGTGTTTTATTTGTTTTTACTATATATTCTTTATAAAAAAAAAGCGATAGGAAGTAAAAAGCAACTTCAAGTTGAATAAACAAAATTCTTAGTGAACTCAACAGAATTCTCCTCAATTCAAGAGAATTCAAATGACTCGATTCTTTCTGGGATCTAATTGAACCCACGTCATTTTCTTTGAAATTTTTTGAATCAATTCTAGTCATCAACATTAATAACTTGTATATGTTCAGGTCTCGAGTGGACAGGCAGTTTCCCAAGCAGGCCAGGTAGTTCTTGCCAAGCCTCCACTACAAACTCGAGTGATTCCTTCAGGTTTGAAGCAGACGATTCAAGTAGTAACTGCGAGCAGTGCTCAGTTACGACAATCGAGTCCTTGTCAAGGAAAACCTGTCGTGGCAACTGCTAGAGGTAGTCCTAGTCCCAGTCAAGTAAGACTCCAAACTATAACTCATCCGACGCACTCTCAACAAGTGCAACAACAGCAGCAGCAACCACATCAGAACCAACCAGATTCACAATAACATAAAAACACAACACAATGAAATTTTTCTCATCAGTGAGAGTCGTTTAAAGGAAACGTGTTTCTATTAGATGAAAAATCTTATCAATGGTTTAATAAGAACATTCCAAAAAATGAAAGCATCAATCAGTTATCACAAACATGTGTATCGCTCTATCTGATGACATTTATTGAAATTTGTAATTTAAGACTTTAATTCATTTCAAAAAGAGTTGGTTTAATTATAAAACGTTGTCAAGTTATTACGTTCAAAAGTGTAAATTATTCGGTCCCTGTCTGACTCTTTTATAGTTTATAAATTGAAAACTTGAATTTAATCTTTAAATTTAAAATTTCAACAATGAATGAAAACTATAAGCGTTACAGGAAATCTTAATAATACAGACTTACGTTTTGCTCTATTTATTTTGAAGGAGAATTTTAAGACTGCTTTTTCCCGGAGTAGGGGTTCAGTCATTAAAGTTTATCATAGTATCTTTCAATAAACACATTCGTCGTTTCTGTGCACATTCCTACGAAAAGCGGCATTTCGTAACTGCTTCTACCGCAATTTACTAAAAAAGAAAAGAAAAGAGTGAAATTCTCGTAAGAACATAATAACTATACTTCTTTCTTTTTATCGCGTTGTTATCTCTTCAAATATCAATTCTCTGGGCAAAATTCTCGTTGAATACTGCAGTTATTTTTTTTGTATACTTATCGATTACTAATTTCCTCGGACCTTCATTTTAAAAAAGAATCATGTGAATTCTATCGCAATTAGTCCAACTGACTAAACGAAATTGACTTTCTTTATAAAATATATGCAATTATTAAGAAATCTAGCCTCTAAGTGTTTCAATGTAAAATAAAATTTTAATTTTCAAATAACTCATGGCAAAAATTTGCTGTAATTATCTAAAATAGAAAAATAATTTGTAGTAGGTAATTTTAACTCTCTTATTTTTACTTTTCTTAAAACATATAATTTACTAATTTTTTTTAATGTGAGATAAGTTATAGATTTGAGGATTAAATTAATTTTCCTGGCACATAACAAATTCTCTGTTAAAATACTTTAAATAAAATTAAAGAGTATGTATAATAGTAACAATGGCTATGTTATATAGATGATAGTAAATTGCGTTTAATATTTAAGTGCGTGAACGTTAACGAAAGTTATTTAATCATAAAATCGTCTCAGAAAAAAGTAAAAAAAATATATATAAAGTAAGGTTAAAGTATGAATTAATTGGCTTGCAAGAAGTGGCTTTTCCTGTGTCCATGTTGATTTTTGACTCAAATAGATACTGTGTAGCATATGACAAAAATCGGGATTTAAGTCATGTAATGTAACCAATTTTGTGCATAAGAGTATACATATGTTGTGTGCACTTATTAAATAAGATAATATTGTGTAATATATGAACAAGTTTTTAAGAAAAGGAAGTAAAGGAAACGCACGTTTAAAAATGGTTGTTTTTATTTCGTGATTTTAATTATCTCTTATTTAAGATAAAAAATAATAGTATTCAAGTAAGATAATTCAATTTAATTTAGTTCCGCTTCTGATTTCAATATAGGCAATGTAATGTGTAATTCTTGAAACGGAAATTGATAAAAGGTTTCTTTTATTTGTCTCCCTCGAAAAACATTTCTCCATAAACCCTCGGAAAATTTCAAGATTTCAAAACTTTTACAGATCTTTGCTTAGTCAATTACAGATAAAAAAGATTGCGATTACAATTGTGAATCTCAAAATAGAAAACCTCGTTAATGTCTCTGAAATGGCAGATTTGTTACATTTTAGTACATGTAGCAATCTATTTTTTTATTACATAGATCATGTTTAAAATTAAATCTCTTATTTTTCCGAGGTGCACTTGCTCGTAAGGAGTAAATTGATAAGATCCCTTGCAACGTTATCTATTATAACTTTGTTGGGTAAAAATTTTGATTTGCTATCTATGGATAAAAATAAAAACTTATAAGTAAGTAGGAATCAGACTCTGTTATCTCACTTGAACACAGTTTTGAGATCTATAATTGATTACCAGGATTCCTTGATATCAGATTTGCTTCCTTGCAGTCATTAAGGAAATAATATAATTAATGTCTAATCTTTTTCATAACTATACATCTCTTTCCTACATATATAAGCTCTCTGCCTTGGTGAATTTCAGTTTACAATTATTCTACAATCTTGAAAATGTATTTGATTTCTATAATTCTTGGCATCACGATTGCTATTGTGATTTTTTGGCTATATGCAAAATATAAATTAAATTACTGGAAAAGAAGAGGAGTCGAGTCTCTGCCTTGTGATTTAATTTTTGGAAATTTAAAAAATGCTGTACTTTTTAAAACTGCACCAGGATGGCACCTTGGGGAACTTTACAAAGCCGCAAAACCTGATGCACCATTTCTTGGATTTTATATTTTCCATAAACCATGCATTCTTCTCAGAGACCCAGAGATCATCAAACAAATTCTTATAAGGGATTTCGACAATTTTTCTGATCGACATTTTGCTGGATCCCAACAGAAAGATAGTATTGGAATGAAAAATCTTTTTGGATTAAAAAATCCAGCTTGGAAATACTTGAGGTCGAAAATTACTCCAACTTTGAATCGAGGAAAAATGAAACAAATGCTCCCTTTGATGATGGAAATTGGAGAACCTATGATGAAGTATTTGGATGGTCAAAGAACTGATAAAAGTGGAATTAAAACAGTTGATGCTCAGGATTTGAGCTATAAATACACTACTGATTTAATAGCTTCTGTAGCTCTTGGAACAAAAATGGATTCATTTCATAAACCAGATGTAGAGTTTTGCAAATATGGTGAGATTTTGAATAACAATTTATTATTATTCGTCATATTAGTAAATTATAATCTCAGCGTTTATAAAGTGTCAATAATAAGGAAATATTTAAACAATTATAAAGCAATAGCAAATTTTTTCTTCAAATATCCAATTTTACTTAATAAAAAATATAAAAGTGAATTAATATTTTTTTTTGTTTTTCAGTTATGGAATTTTTCCATGGATTTAAAAGAATGGTGGCACTAGTAACCGTCTTCTTTATTCCAGAAGTTATCGAATTAATTGGTACAATGTTATTTTTTAATTCCAGCTTTATAAAAAAAGTTTTCTGGGATGCAATGGAATCGAGAGAAAAAACAGGAATTAAAAGGGGAGACTTTATTGATTCTTTAGTTAAATTAAAGAATGGTGAACAAAACTCAGATTACAGTGCGTATTTTCAAATAAAAGAATATATTTTTTTAATTATTATATTTATCAAAAAATATGAAAAGCCCTGTTTTATTTATTATTTTTCTTTCCCAGAATTTGAAGGTGAAAACCTGTTCTTCCAAGTTGGAACATTTTTTTCTGGTTTTGAATCAAGTTCAACGACAATGTCCTTTACATTGATGGAATTAGCGAACAATCCTGAATATCAAGAAAAAGCCAGAAAGGATATTGAAAACGCGATAGAAAGAAATGGACTGACTTATGAGGCATTCAACGAAATGAAATATCTTGACCAGTGCATTGCGGAAGGAGTGCGACTACATCCTCCAGTTCCCACTATTGATCGTTATACGCGACAAGACTACAAGGTATAAAATATTTTTCACTAAAGCAATGTCATATATTAAAATTTAGTTTCTAAATTTATGATATTCCATTCTAAATTTGATATCTAATATCTAAATTCTAATTGAATTTTGTTTGTTCTTTAGATTTCAGGTACAGACGTCGTAATCGAAAAAGGAACCGCTGTCTATATTTCCCTCTATGGATTGCACGTTGATTCAAGATTTTTTGAAGAACCTTTAGTTTTTAATCCCGATCGATTTGAAAACAATGCAAAAATCTCAGATGCCTACATTCCCTATGGAATTGGACCAAGAATGTGTGTGGGTAAGAAAATTGTAATTATTTTTTAAAAATTTCATTCACAAGATTAATGTTTTTTTGTTAACTAGTAAAGCAACAACAAATGTTGAAATGGTCCTACCTTAAATTTTTGAATTTAAGAGCTTAATTTTCTTTCCAGATTTCCAAAAATTATTTCAGATATTTTTGAAATCAAATTTTATAATTAAAAAAATTCTAATTTTCTTTTACTAATTTATTTATATTTTTTCAGGAATGAAAGTTGGCCAATTACACGCCAAAGTCGTGTTAGCTATGATTTTGCGTGAATATGAAGTCAAAAAATTAAATGACCATACAAGTATTTTAAATCCCCGAGCAACAGTCACAAGTGCTGCTAATGGCATTAATCTTAAATTTAAAAAAATTATTAGGTAAATATAGTTTTATGTAGGTATCTAAACAAAAAATTACTCCATATATTAGGGTTAAACAAATTCTTCAAATGTGTATCAAAAGTAGTGCTGGATTTACAAAAATTTTTTTAATTTACTTCAATCTTATGTCTTTATTTATTATTATTATTTTGTTTTTGTTGAAAACAGTTTCTTAATTCGGTTCTTGAATAGCAGAAGTTTTAAAATATCTCCTGGACCTATATTCTATTTATATTCATCAAATCTATCTTTCATATATAAAAATGACTTACGCAGTACTTATGTGTACTTATACAGTACACATATGCGATCATTACATATTTGTTTTAATAAAAATTATCATTTTATGTATTGTAAATGTGTGATTACAGTACATATGTGTACTTATACAGAACACATATGCGATCATTACGTATTAATTTTAATAAAAATTATCATTTTACGTATTGTAAATGGGTGATTCTTTGTACCAAGGTCATTTTTGATAAAAGCAATTCGTTTTTGGTTCATGTTATAAAAACGAATGAATTTACCAATTTTGAAACAATTCAATAAATATTCGCAAAGATATTATACGGAGAAGCAATAAAAGAGACCTTATTCATATTGAGAATCATCCAAATCAAAGAATGCATGATTAAATTTTATATTACATATTTTGAAAAAGGTTATTTAAATAATGAAGATATTAATAGTAAATTTAATTAATAGGTAAATATATTATATTTTGATTATATCCATGATTATGATGATTATATACTTTTGGTCTAGGGATGGGACCTTACCCGCCTGACGGGTAAATTTACCAGTTTTACTGGTATTGACG
>JAUEJJ010000046.1:391399-406970 GCA_032164275.1 Synergus coniferae
GGATCCTTTTCGAATCCGAGTGTTCTCAATCCTGAAACCTTGTTTGACAGCTTCACGTCTCTTTTCGGTCCAGGATCCCAGATTCAGAAGAATTTTGACCCGATCATCCAGGTACTGTGTGGTAAGAAGAGCGCAGTGCATATAGAGGCTAGAAGAGAGCACCTTTTGTCCGAGCTTCGCAATAAGAACGTTCAGGCGGCTCTTCGCAGGGTTCCTCCCAGCAATGAATACCTTTTTAATAAAGGCGATCCCTCTTCGCTTATCCAATCTCTAAGTGGCTCTCAGAATTGGTTAAACACGCCATCTTACATATCCTCAAAGAAGAGTTATAAGGGAGACTCTGCTTCCTGCAGCTCATCATTTTCTCGAGTGCCTCAAGCTCCAGCAAGATCGTCACAACCTTACAGATCCAGTTTCGAGTCTCGCCATAACAGTACTAGCACGATAGGCGCATTCCAGAAGCCGCAGCCTAACCCTAATAAGACTTCTGACTCCTTTCGAAAGAAAGTTGAAAAATGACAATCAACCACCACCTGTATATTTTCAGGTGGCCAACTGTCTCTTTTCCCTAAGAGATGGAGAGGCATGGGTTCTCTTCCAAACATTTCGAAACTCATCTCTGGCTTCCAAACCGCATGAACCTCCCTCAAAAGAAGGTTCAAAAGATTCTGGACCTATCCCGAAGGGTGATCTCCCAAGGTCTTTGCTCCTTAAAAGAACTTCAGTGCCTACTGGACCAGCTAAATGTTGCCAATTTCGTCAGAGGGCGACTTCATTGCCGCCACCTTCAGAGGTTTTTAACCGGTTTTCGACAGCGCAGACCACGACAGAAGCTCGCTATAACTTCTCAGGCGATTTAAGAGCTGAAATGGTGGTAGACAGCCGTGACTTCTTATACCCTTTTACACAAGCCTCCCATAACGAACTTTCTCACGATCGACGCTGCAGATACAGGTTGGGGAGCCCAGCTCGATGGTCTCCACACTTCCGGACCATGGACAGAGTCCCAGAAGAGCTGGCACTGCAGGTACGGATGGCTCTTTCCATCACCATGTCTCATACCCAGAGTCCTCGTTCACCTGAACAGATGCAGAGGGCAATTCCTCCTAGTAGCACCCAAGTGGGACCAGACCTTTTGGATGCCCGACCTATTGAGCAGGAGCAAAGGAACCGCCAATAATGATTCAGAACCTAGAGAGCTCTCTCATCGACACAACTACGAACCAGCCTCCTCAGCAGGTGGAACGTCTCACATTCCAGGTTTGGAGAATTGGGTGTGGCAAGACCTCATTAGAGACTGGTCCCCTCAAGAGCAAAAGCTGATACGAAGCAGCTGGAGACATTCAACCCTTGAAACCTACAAGGCTACAATCAGAAGGTGGCTTCACTGGTCTGAGAAGATGGGAATTAACCCCAAGTCTCCACAAAGCCAGGACGTAGCCAGATTCTTAGCGGACTTGTCAATTAGCGTAAGCCTGTCCTATAACATCATCCTCCTTCATAGAGCTGCTATCACTACCCTCTGCGCTGGTGCAGACCCGCTTCTAAGTCAACGACTGACTTCCTGGTTTGACAGACCCTCAAGGCCATTTCGATCTCTAAACCTCGTGAGATCAAATCCCCTATCTGGGATGCTCAGATTCTCCTCGACTGGCTATCAAAGCCTACGGACAACTTGTCTTTCTTCGAGACTTCCAGACGTTCAGCAGCCCTACTCCTACTAGCCTCTGGACGACGAATCCACGACCTGACATTCTTAAGAATTTCAGGAGACTACCTAGATAATCAATGAAATGAAATAATAATGTGGTCGGTCTTCGGTTCTAAGTCAGACCGAGCTTATTCTTTCAGACAATCGGGTTGGAGGATTTCCAAGCACCCGAATATCTGACTATGCCCAATCACATGGATCAGAGCAATGCTTAAGAGATCCGAAGAAAGAAGAAAGAGTTCTAACGTCGATGCCCTTTTCATAACCATAAATGGAGATATCAAGCCTGCGTCTAGAACTGTCATCGCTAATTGGATTAGATCAGTTCTCAAAGAAGCCGGAATAGACGCCTCTCCAGGAAGCATTCGTTCAGCGATATAGCCTCACGAAGTTAGCTAGACGATCGACCTCCCCGTCCAAGACAGTTTGGATCGTGGCAACTGGAGATGTTCCGGAACTTTTAAGAAACATTATTACCGCAAAGTTTCAGGTAACGATCAACTCGATCCTAGTTTATCTTTTCCAAAGTTTTCTCCTATTTAGAGAAATGTTAAGTTCAGTGTCAAGTGTCTACATTCCTTTTGTTTACATTTACATCAATCTTGTTTATGTACTAACTTTGTTCTACAATCTATACTATAATGTATCAATAAATAATCAGTAATTGATACTAAAAGGTTTTCTACAGAATTTATAACAGCTTCAAATCATCACATAGCGTTGAGTTCTCTAGTAGATAACAAACACTCTAGTAGATAACAAACACGTCTCTCATAAGGATGCCGTGTATCGGCCAAAAGCACATAATACTAGCGTTTTGCATTATAACAAAACGCGTATTATGTGCGAGAGCCGATACACGGCATCCCACTAGAGGCCTGCTGGATGGCCTAGATCCCTAGATGAGAGCCGCTATGAAGTAGACTTAGTAGACGGCGTTGCCGCACTTACCGGTGAACATTCAATAGAAAGAGATGGACTACTAGATAGAAAGAGATAGGTAGATAAAGGCGTATACGCAATAGCTTCTCTAATAAGGATGCCGTGTATCGGCTCTCGCACATAATACGCGATTTGTTATAATGCATTATGCAAAACGCTAGTATTTCATGTTTCATGTTGTATAACATTAGATATTTTTCATTCCTTTTTAGGAAATATTTGAATTTGAAAATTCGCGCGAAAATGTAGCCAACGTATTGAAAAATAGGTTTTTAATATTGATTAAGAAAAATTGATTACTTATTAATTGAGAGTAAATTGAGAGTAATAATTGATTGAAGTATTGAAACGAAAAATGTAAAAAGTACGGAATTTATAGAGTTATTAATTCAAGAAAGAAGTTTTATAACAAAGTAAGAAATTATTTGTACTCGTGTTATATTGGCAATACTGACAAGGCTAAAAATGGCCGAAACGAATGGAACACCATTTAGGCGGGAAAATTTGCCAGTTGAGCTGACATGAGCTGACAGATGCAACTATTGCAACTGAGAGACTCGCGTTGTTCGGAGTGTCTTGAGTAAATTTATGGTTTTTACATACATACTGATGTTTATTTCGTGATCTCTATAGTAAACTTCTCTTTTATCTCTGTGACTTTAAAGTGCATTTAATTTTTAACCTAGAAATGGAAAATCCATCTAAAGAGTCTGTGATTAATTCTGAAAATCCGAATAGAGTAATAGACAACACAGAAGATTCGGGTTTCTCCAGCATTTCAGAGTCAATGGGTATGTTTTTTTCAGGATTTGTATTTGTTCGTACGTATTATAATAACGGTTATTAGCGCTCATGTTGTAATCATAATAATTTGATCAAATGTTATCTGATAATAAGGAGTAGAATAAGGAAACGGCATGCATACTTGTTCCACTGGGTGTCACTTTTCGGCAAATTATATTTTTTATTTATCCAATTTACAAATTTAACGAAATGGTTTTATAAATTTCTAAACCCGCATCCTAAATTATTTTTCTGTACAAATTTGTATTCGTTTTTGAATTTAGACTGTACCTAAATATTCCGTTAATATTAATTTAATCATTTTTATTTTATTAATATTTATTTCATAATACAAAAGATTTTTATGAATCCAAAGATGGTAAACTCGACGATGCACCTGACCCTATTCTGTTGGAAACACAGAGGAAGGAGAAAAGAAAGCGAAAAAGACGGCAAGAAACAGAAGAAAAGCAGAATGCTGATGAAGAATACCTTCGCGAAGTTCAAGAAAATCGCTATAAAAGTTTGATGCATCTCCTAGGTGAAAGCCAATTTTATTCCCAGTTCATTATGAAGAAAATCGCGGATGACTCTGTAGAGCCAAAACGTGGAAAGAGAGGGCGAAAGTCTAAGGTCGAGGCAAATAAAGAAATGAAGAAATTTCCTCTAAATAACGCTAAGAAGTCAGCTGCTAGTAAGAAGAAACCACAAGAATACGGGTCTGTCGATGTAAGTTACCTTATTCATTAATTAAATATTAAATTACTAGATCAGCTATATATAATAACGGAAAATTGTATTTTCTTTCTAAAAATGCTACTTAGTATCGTTTTACAATTGCAGCCAAAAATCAAGGACAAAGCAAACTTGAGCAACGAAGAAATCGAAGCAATACTGTCACAAAGTTCTGACGAAGAAAATAATCCGCCTGTGGAAGAAAAACAACTATTTGTACATCCCAAGTATTTCCAGGGAATTTTGCACGAGTACCAACAAGATGGTCTCCAGTGGTTAAAAGTTCTTTATGAAAATGGATTAAACGGTATTTTGGCAGATGAAATGGGCCTTGGAAAAACGGTGCAAGTAATTGCATTGATGTGTCATCTTATCGAGAAAAATCAAAGTGGTCCTTTTCTAATTGTAGTGCCGTTTTCTACGGTTCCAAATTGGTTGATAGAATTTGAAAGATTCGCACCTAATTTACCAGTAGTTTTATTCCATGGCAACTCGCAGGAACGAAAACTGCTCTACAAACAAATTAATACCAGTACTATTGTTGGCATTTGTAGAACGCAACCAATAGTTATTACTACTTATGAAGTTCCCTTAATGGAAGCAACGTTTTTGCGTTCTAAAAACTGGAGATACATTATAATCGATGAAGGACATAGGATTAAAAATTATCATAGTCAGCTGTCTCAGTAAGTTTAGTTTGGGAAATAAAATTAATCTAAAACCGTTCAATATAATTTTAAAAAATTAATAACTTAAACGTAATTTTTTTTATTATAGAATATTAAGATCCTGCAAATCAAGCAATCGTCTCCTTCTCACTGGAACTCCACTTCAAAATGATTTAGCAGAGCTCTGGTCTCTCCTGAATTTCCTCATGCCAGCATTATTCAAAAAACTGGATGTTTTCGAATCTTGGTTCGATGTAAAGGAACTACAAGATGAGAAAGGCACTGAGAAATTCCTGAAACAAGAGGAAGAGAAAAAGATTTTGGCTTCTCTTCGAGAGATATTGAAACCTTTCATGCTTAGAAGAGTTAAAACTGAAGTGAATTTGCAGATCCCAGCGAAGAAAGAAGTTATTGTCTATGCACCTATCACTGAACTGCAACGTGACTTATACAAAGCTGTTTTAACCAGAGATATTCAATTGCTCCTCGAAGAAACAAAAGAACCAGTGATATTAATGAATCCTGATGGCTCAAGACCCAAAAGACGTTGCGTTTTAAACAATTTGAGCAATTTGAGCAACTATAATAAAAGCTTCAATGATTCAGCAGGTGCTTGCTCACCTTGTCCTTCTCCGACACCTTCAACTAGCAACGAGGATTCTGAAAACCTGAATTGGAAATTGAATTCCACGTTCGATTCAAAGAATCTGAGCAAATGGAAAGAATACACCACAATTACGGAAAACATTTGCGAATATTTGGTTCGAATGAAGTTTGGAAATAGATGTAAGTTAAATATTTTTGTGGTCATAATTTTCCGCTGCAAAAATAGGAAAAGTCAAAGTTTGTGTAGTCCAGATTTAAATCAGGAATTTAAGTATAATTAATTATTTTATTTTGAAATATTCTAGTTATATTTTACTTTTTAAATGTTAAATTTTAGTATTTTTAAATGAACCAAATTTAAGAAGAAATTCTCCTTTTGTTAGCAATGCTCTACAAGAAAATTGTGAACCATCCATACTTGGTTTACTGCCCTATGGATTACTCCGGCTTACCAAAAATAGACGAAGACTTAATTAAATCTTCTGGAAAGCTTCTCGTCCTTGACAAACTACTCGCAAAGCTTAAAGCTGCTGGACACAGGGTTTTGTTGTTTTCAACAATGACTCAACTTTTGGACATGATAGAAGACTATTTAACTATGCGAGACTATGTCTACGTTCGGTTGGATGGTCATACTAATCTTGAGGACCGAAAAGAAAATATAAAAAGCTTTAACAATGATCCGAACATTTTTCTCTTTTTAATTTCCACAAGAGCTGGAGGTATTGGTCTTAATTTAGCATCTGCGGATACTGTTATCATGTACGACAGCGATTGGGTTAGTACATTAGTTTAGAAATAAAATAAACATTTGTCCATAATGATTTGTTATAATATATTAGAATAATTAGTATATTTTTATTTTAAAAATATTTAATGTAAGTATATCTTTTCTTTTTAGAATCCACAAGCCGATATCCAGGCGATGGCTCGTTGTCACAGGATCGGCCAGACTAAACCAGTTGTGATTTACAGACTCTGTTCAAAAGGAACGATCGACGAAACAATTGTTAAACGTGCAGAGGCAAAGCGTAAATTAGAAAAAATGGTGATTTCCAAAGCCTCAGATGTATCATCAAGTCTCAACAATAAAGAGACGCTTTTAAAACTACGAGAGCTTCTAGAATCGAATGAGAGTGAAATAGTCTTTCCTAATAAAGATGGTATGTATTAATAAATATATTTATTTATTTACAAAAAGCGTAAAGAAGCAGATATAAAATAATTTAATTCATTGTTATTCGTTTTCAGTCTTCAGTGAAAAGGAACTTGATAAATTACTCGAGAGAAGTGATCTACTTAGGCAATAGAATTCTATAAACTCGAGATAGATGTATTGTTTAATATTTATGTATTTATATTTGTGTTTCACTCTCTTTTAAATTCACAGGCTTGACAACTTGTACAGATTTTATTTTTATAACTGAAAGGTGCAGTTGATTTTAATAATTATTTATATTTTAATGTGAGATTTTATCACGAATTTTTAGTAATAAAATGCTATGAATTGCAATATTTGATATTCCCGCCTTCTTCATACTAACCTTGATTTTTGCGGAAGCCGCCATGTTACCTGCACATGCGCGGTTCGACATGATTTTACCGTCTGAGCTCTGACCCCTGACCGCTCTGACTGTCTCTAATACACTCAAATCTCTCAAAATTAACTAATTTGTGCTAGAGACTCTCCTAAATCTTAACAAAATTCCTCTCTGAATTCTAAACTATAACTCAACCTAAACTGACGTATGTACATGCGCATTCGGTACGTATTTTTAGAATTTCAAACTACGCGCGCATAATAACCAATCAGATGTCGAGAGCTTAACGCATGCGCAGTTGAATAAATTAAGATACGAGAGAGTTGCAGTTAAGATTTGTGAGATTAAATAGTTAAGATTTATGAGAAATTAAGATTTGAGAGATTAAGATTTGAGAGATTTGAGTGTACATACTTCTGCATACTTCTTGACATGCATGCAGACGAAAGTTAAAAAGTAATAAATATACAGTCATTTTTATTTTCAAAAAAGGTATATTAAAAATGTTAACCCGGAGAGTTGCTCTTTTGCAACAATATTCCTGTTTGAAAAGCATCTATTCACGTAAGGCGACGCAAGCGAAGATTGATCCTTCAGAATTAGCTTTTCCTATGAAAACTAGGTTACCTATTCCTAAACCGAAAAGTCCGGGAAACGCACCTTTTGTTAAAGAATTTTTCCTAGGAAAATTTAATAGTGATTTCTTAACATATCCTGAGGTAAGTAAACTTAGTAATACCGAAAATTATTCTAAACTTTCAGCCTGAAAGCTGATCCACTTAATTCACATGTTAAATAACCTCAATTTTCAAGTTGGGTTTTATTTATATTATTTTTCGATTTAGTGTTTATTGTAATTCTATAGCTAAGTGTGAAAATTGACGACTGAGTTAAAATATATATTTCAAATTGGACTTACAGCCGCAGACAGATGAGAGGCATAAGGAATTTTTGGAATGGCTGAAACCGATTGCCGAGTACATGAAAACTGTCGATGCAAAAAAGGTCTATGACAGCTATTCATTTTCTCCAGAAATGCGCGAAAAGCTCAATGAGTTTGGAATCTATCGTGGCAAAATACCATACGAATACGATGGAATGAGTTTATTAGAGTCAGAATATCTACAACTCGTTGAGACACTTTCAGTTGTTCCAAAAGTGGGTATAAATCTAATCACAACAAACAATTATCCGGTTGAATTACTGACGAGAAGTGGTACAGTAGCACAAAAGCACGAATACCTTAGAAAAATTGCCAGCGGTGATTACGTTCCAGTCATTTGCGCCAACGAGACTGAATGCAGAATAGATCCAGAGAAAATGCAATCAATCGCTGTTCTTTCAGATGACGAGAAGTCTTGGACATTAAGCGGCCAGAAAACATTCGTGCAACAAGATAACAATGCCAACCTTTTTATAGTTTATGCTCTTTGTCAAGTGGGTGGTGACAGGAGAAAATTAAATAATACTATCTCAGCTTTTATCGTTGATAAAGCTACCCCAGGTGTTGGCGGCTGTATACCGATAAAGTCACCATGGCTTGGAAGTGAAAATATGTTCTCAGTAAAATTTAATAATGTCACTATTCCCTATGAAAATTTAATTGGAGAAATAGGAGATGGGATTAAAAACCTAGAAGAATACTTCTCATCTTATTTAGTGTGCTCGGCTGGGGTTTACATCGGTATTTTAAAAAATTATTTAAATGCTTTGATCAAACACGCTATTAATAATGGTATGTACGAACGTGAATCTGTGAAAAATTGTATCTCAAAAACTGCCGGTTCGCTTTACGCAATGGAGAGTGTTGCGTATTTGACAACTGGTTTTATGGATTTGTTTGAAGATCAAGATTTGATCATTGAGCAGGCTATAGTCAAAGAGTTCTGTAGCACAGAATGCATCAATAGGTTACAAGATGGATTTAGGCTCTTGGATACGCATCTTTGCATGGGAACTTATCCCTTGGAACATGTAATATTTCTTCTCTTTTATTTAAATTATGTATTTTTATCGTTTCAGATTTTAATATTTCACTAAATTGAAGTAAATTTAAATAAAATGAATAACAATTGTTAAATTTTTCTAGGTGATGAGAAACCATATGTTCGGAATGCAGGGCAATGCTGATTTGAAGACTTACATAGGATTATTAGGCCTCAAGTACTCTGGAACTTTCCTAGTCGATATAGTCAAAAAGAACAGGAACCCATACGATTATCCCCATTATATGTTGAAGAAATTTTTTGGCTTAGAAAAATCTTTCAAGCGTCTTTATCTCGCAGAAAATCTACATCCTTCTTATCAAACCCACGCTGCTTTTCTTGAGCAGGCCTTTGGTATAATGGATAAATGCACTCAGACACTGTTAATGCGTCATGGTGTTGAAGTAATCACCCATGAAATGGACGTCCAGCGTATAAGCGAAATGGCATCCCTCATTTATGTAGTCACTGCACTCTTAGGACGAGCCTCGAGGGCTTATTGCATCGGTCTTAGAAATGCAGATTATGATATGAAGGTTGCCTCTGCTTTTGCGTATTATGCTTGGAATAGAATCAAATTTCTTGGTGAAGAAATTGAACAAGGCGATTATCTCAATGGTAATTTATATCATTTAGAAGTTTCTAAGCAAATGTACGAGAGGAAAGACTATTGCATGGAGCATCCTTTGGAGAGAAACTGGTAAACAGTCACGTATTTTTAATTCTAATGCATTTCTTAAAATTCCGACTCACTTTTTCACAGTTCGAAACTCATAAATAAAGTTAAATTTAATTTAAAATGTAAAGTAATGTAAAATAATATTTTTTATTTGAAATACGGAGCATCGAATTTTTTGGAGACCTTTTTTTTTTATAAAAATGTAAATTAAGATTGTATTTAAATGTCCTTTAATATTCAGTACTTTAAACGTAAGATAAAAGTACTGGTAGTCAAAAATTAGGAATTGTGAGTTTAATAACACTTAAGTAAGTGTTGCATTTTAGAAGTAGTAGTGAATCGTGTACATAGTAGAATATAAACTTAAAGTTACAGCAATTTGTAAGGTTACTAATGAAATAAACAGAACCAGGAGAAAATGTTTAAAACTTTCCTTTTATTTAGATTTAAAATTAAATGAATGAAGAATATAAGTAATACAACTTGACTGTTTCTAATATAGGATAAAGAATGATTAGAAAATCCAACTCAGATCACGAAAGTATATTTATTCAAGTATGTAACAAGAGGTTGTAATTGGTAAGTGCTATGTAATAAATTGCGTTAATTTAACACGCAAAATCTAAAATTTATTACTTACAATTATACAGAAACTATAGGAATGTCTATTTTAAGAAAATCGCAATCCGATAAAATTTTCCAAGCGTGCACTTTTTACGATTAGAGTAACTGCTGGATATTTAATTTCATTTGAAAATACATACTTAAAACAGTGGCTGAATAAATGAAGAGCAAATAATAATAAACGTTTTACTATTATTAAAATCCTTTTCTACAAAACACCTGCCATGAGATAGGAACATTTCTAAATTTTAATTAAGATTTCAAAGATAGGATTTTTTGAAATTTCCATTTGTAAACAGTCCTCAAATCATGCTGAATTTTTAATAAATAATTTCGATATACTATTTAAATTCACATATCACTCGCAAAAGTTTTTTATACTTCATATTAACTATTTAATTCATATTTATTTTAAATACGAACTAGACTTCGTACTGACTATATTCTATTTATTTATTCTTCAATAGACAAATAAATATTTAAAAATTAGAGCAATTTCTCTACTCGAATCTCGCAAAATTGTCAGACACTAAAAGTATCACGAATTAAAATGTAAAGTTTGATTTATTTGATTAATCAAAATTGTAGAATTGGAAGCGCAACAGAAAGGAATTCCTCAGAACAAGATTCGAAATACTTTGTACTCAAGAGAATGCTTGCAGAGAAATTCCACGCCTTTTTTCTCCCAGATCCATTGTACATTGGACGGTGCTTTTTTATGACGGCAATACGTAATATAATAATAATAATAATAATAATAATAATACAATTTTCTTTCTAATAGTTTCATATAACTTGGAAAACGTTGAAAATTGTGCTACTAAATTATTACAGTCTTTCAGCTTGAACAATCACGTGCTCTTCCCGATAGGAGTCAGTGGGTGACCAACAACTTCTCACACATGTAAAGATCAAGACGGTACCAAATTCAAGTTGGAAGTTCAATTTTAAATCACTTCGTGGTTGCAGTCTCAGCTTGGGAATGATAGTTGGAAGAACTTGAAGTTCGAATGTCATTTCGTCGCCACAGTGTCTACATCTGCCCACACAACCACCCATTGGATAAAGTAATAAAGGAGCACTGTTGTCTCTGGAATACCTACAGAAAAAAGAAATTATGTATTCGATTTTTCATCGGAGAGTAAACTTTAACTCTTCGTATTTTAAAAATAACTTCTTAGATTTTTATGAACATTTTTCAATAAATTAAGTAACTCTTTTAAAATAGAAAAGTTAATTATTTCAAATAATTATACCTTAAAATTTGTCCAGGATTTTTCTGTATCCGCATGATGAGTTCGTGGAACATTTCATCACCATGCTTCGGAATACTCTTCTCGTACTTTTCGGCTCCACCTTCTGACATTTTAGAATCTCCGCACGACTCTGGAGCAACAAGTGAATCTGGATCATTTTGCTGATATTCTGAGAAGAGATCACGTACATGCTGAGATACGTCCACGTTGGAATATTCTTCGTACATTGAAATAAAAATTTCTGCAAAGGTCAGTGAACTTCTGGAGTCTGCATGCTGGAGTGGCAAGGGCGTAACTTCGTGTAATAAACTTATCAGGTCACACTGAGGTTGAATTGGAGTATCAATGTACACGACTTCGCTTTCTTCACCTTCTATTTCTGCAGTTGCATGGAGGGAATCGACTCTTCCAACAGCTCCACCTCCTACTGGAGATTCCACACTTGCTGGACTGAAAAAAGGACTTGTGTTTAAAATTGAGTAAGTGCATTTGAATTCACCCACCACATTTTTTTGCGCATGCGCAACTACGTGAATCAGAATTTTCCTATTTTTATATATTTTACTTTATTTTAGAATCTAGTCATACATATTGATGTAAAATTTAATATTTTAGATAGCTCTTTTAATTAATTTAGAACCTATAAGTAAAAATAAGTAAAAATATAAAATTAAAACTTGAGGTTTGAAACTCAGTTGATCAGTTGATCAGTTTAGTTGGCTGTGCCAGTTGAAACTTGTTCGTCCTAAAGTGAAATTGTTGCGTTTAGCTCGGGGTGTTTTATTAAAAATCTATAAGATTTAAGATGGTTTTGGGTCAAATCTGGTCAGATTTTTATCTATAGGTAGACAGTGCTTAATATTAAAAAAAAAGTCCGAAACATTAAGACGAATTTCTGCTATTAAAAAAGTTTTTTACTTTCGGGTTCAATTTTCGATGGCAATAATGGCGCGCAAGTGATAGACCATGGATGTAAAAATAGATTATGAATGGAGTTCTAGCTTGTCGGGTCTGTGCCGAAATAAGTAAGGGGGAAGTAGAAGAAAGTGTCTCATCTCTGGTCATGAGAATTGAAAATGCCTGTGTGGCGGCGCTAGTGTAACTTTGCTTTACAAAACCAGAGACAAAACTATGCAATTCCATAGGAAAAATATTTGAAAAAGACAGAATAAATATGATAAACCGTTTAAATTCATTTTTCATACATAGTATAGAGTTATTTAATAAATAAGAATTATATGCTTACTTATTATTTTGAATAATATATGGAAAAGGAG
The DNA here is from genome assembly GCA_032164275.1 of Synergus coniferae. Taxonomy (NCBI): domain Eukaryota; kingdom Metazoa; phylum Arthropoda; class Insecta; order Hymenoptera; family Cynipidae; genus Synergus; species Synergus coniferae. The sequence goes on from JAUEJJ010000046.1 coordinate 404,207, forward strand.
GTAGATTCACGTTATTCAAAAAATAAAAATTTTATGGATATTTGGGATTTTTATACATATTATACAGCAATAGAAAATAAATAACTAATTCACAAATTAAAGCAAAAAATTGCGGAAAATATAAATTTCCGAATTACAATCACTGATAGATAAAATAAATATGAGTTACTAAATTCTCACAAATATAACAATTCACTTATTTATCAATTTGTGATTTTGTTACACACTTTTATCTTTTCGATGTTTTATATTAGTCCTGGTTGTTCAAATACTTACTTTTAAATATAATGAAGAATTAACAATAATAAATATTTATATTATATTTATAATATTATAATAGTATATTTATGATATTATATTTATAATAATAAATATTTTTATCTTTGGTTGGAATATATCAATCACATTTTAATCGACATTTTTTTTTCGAATTTTCATAATTTAAATTAAAATTAGATGTCAGCTAATTTCGCTAATTTCTTTTTTTGTAAATTAGTTTTTATATACATTGCAAAATAGAATGCGACAGCTGGTAATAATCATGATATTCAGCAAATTGTATTTGATTTAATTTAAAGTGAACATTGAGTATGACTTTCTGCTCTGTTTGAAACGATGTATGATTTCAGGGTTGGAGCTGGTACGTGTGTGCCCTAACATGGCCTAAAAGCTTAGATGCCGGATGCGTTCCGGACGTAATCCCTAGGTTTAGGTTCATTTGCACCGGGGCAGTGTAAATGAAAACCGTGGAGACTGGAGAGTGTGTTTGTGTGATTGTTGTTTTGAAATTTTAAATATATAACTAGGGAGGTAGGTAGTTTCCTCTGGTATGAATGACTAGATTTATAAGTAGGTAGTATGGGATTGAATATCTTCGAATTCATTAAAAGACATTCTAACCCAGAGATTGTTACAATTCGATGTACATATTATCTCTCGATACCATTATGCGAAAAGTGCTCAAGTTGAACATTCTGATTATGAATATTTTCAAGCATAAAATCGAAATCGTGAATTCAGAATTAAAAGCCCCAAACATGAAGAGGGAAATTTCTTTCAATGGACATTTATTTCCGAATGAATGTTTCTTGATATGTAGCTTTAAAATCCATGTCACTGTGCTGATTTTCTCCTCCTTTTTGCATGTACACTAATATATTTTACTTGTGTGAAATTTTGTCAACATTTTTTTTAAGCTTTATCGATTTTCATTCTACGAAATAATTTTTTTAAATAACAGAGCAGATGTATATTAAATGTACTTTCGTACAAATTAGTTTTATACATCTCATATACATAAACTCCATTAAATATTTTAACTTTCATTTGATCTTTAAAATGTTTAGAACTTTCTAAATATTTTTCTTCTATTTATGATTCTTGTTTTGTTCAACTGGTCAGAGAGAATATTATTGAATTAATGAAACCTGGACCATTAAATGCATTTTGGGCAATTAATCAAGTTAGGGGCTTTACAAAAAATTAAGTTTGAAGCTTTTTAATACACATATATTGACTGATTATTGCTCACCTGTTAGCATTCGGATCGTCAACCCTTAGACCTGAAAAATCAACATTCAAATCCTCCTTGAAGCTGGAGTTTTGAGTAGAAAGGCTAAACTTGTTTGGATCACTTGGAGGCATATTATTTCCATTTGGTTCAGAAGTATTATCATTCCAAGTATCACCCCAGTCATCTTCATCTGGCAACCAACTAGTAGTTGGTGGAGCTGCTAAACTTTCATGTTCCATAGGCTCGGCATCAGTAGTTTCTTCCAAAGATTGAACTCTTAAACAAGTCCAGCTTTCATTTTGATTCCAGCAATTAGGATTTGTACATGCGAAGATGTACAAAGTTCGATGGTATTTGGAATTTTCTAAGGGTGCATAAATTTGCAGTGCTAGGATTTGATGTAAACCACACAGCCTACATTGTGGACATGATATTGTTTTGTCGCTGTGCCAATCCTGAAAATAATATTTCAATGATAATATAATTTATATTATATTTATATATTATTATAATATAAAATATAATTTCAATAAATAATCAATCAATAAAAAATAATTTCAATGATATTTAAAGCGTGACATTCTTGACCTATAAATTGTAATTAAATAACGATTGAAAGTGTCTTGAAATTTCGAAAAGGAAATTTAGATTTTCTCCTAGCTTAAATACTTTTCGAAGAAATATAAAAGGCTAAAGTAAACCATTCCATTTTTAATAAGTATAAGCGTAGAGGGAAGGTATAAGTATATTTTTAATATGACTTACCGGTTTACCACCTATTTTATCAGTAGTAAAATTGACGTGACTTCGATTTTTGTCGGTGACATATTCATCTTCAAATCCGAGATGAACTTTTGTCTGTTTATCAAGGGCCATTTAAAAACAAATTATTCTTAAAATTAACAACAATTAAAGGTTATTATTTCTCGTCGAAAGGCAATTTATCAAGAAATGATCTCACTTTTGTCTTTGCAAAAATAACTTATTTTTTGCAAACGATGCAGCTGTGGTTAATGTGCATGTGCATTTTCTGGGTTTGCGTCACTAGGAATTCACGCTTGCGCTTTTTCCCTGATTTTATCGATTTTCCGAGCTATACTTAAACCAAATTAGGTACAACACACGGTGGTAACTTTTTTGTCAACAGAAAACTATCTTCCTAAAAAGGATTTGTTCTTCGTAATTTGACAGATTTTATAATTCGAAGATACGTTGTGATGTTAAGATTTTTGTAGCTTACGTCTTCCACTG
>JAUEJJ010000046.1:413030-425802 GCA_032164275.1 Synergus coniferae
GCTGCGCCATCAGTCGGGATTACCAGGTACTACCAAGTGGGGGTCATATATTTACGGCCATCTTTGAAAGAGTCGGATAGGGCCGCTGGTTGTGAGTTGACTGTCTGCACGCGCCATGGCACGCGCGGCACGCGCAGTGCGTGTTGTCTTTCTGTTGGAGAATTCTCCCATGGGCTGTAATTTGGCGCGCCAAATTCAAATTATCATTAAGGGGTGGGCATCTGGGCACAGATAAATTTTTATTTTAAATTAATTTAGGTGAAAATCTATTAGGAAATATTATTAAAGGTATCGTATTTTTAACAATATAAAATTTATTTACACACATATATTATGTTACAACATAAATATCTGAAATGAAAATTCGAAGGGTTTTATAATACCAAAGCTCTGATAATACATACATCTCTTTTGTTCTTCAATGTGTTAAATTGGACAAGAAGGAACTAGTTACTATCAGCTTTAGTGAAACGCAGAAAAACTTGCTCTAAGGAAGCTGACAGTATTGTAAAGTCTACTATACAAAGATATTTATATTTTAACCCGTTCATTAACTCGTACATAGTTTTCCATGGTGTTTTAGAATTCGTGACGTAGTAGGTCATATATCCCTGAAATGATATAAATTGTATTTATGAAAATTTGATTTCAAAGACACTATATTTGAATTAATTTGAAACTGATGTACTCTTACCAGATGTTCATCTCGAAGTTCACAATTTAAAGCATTTTCAATATCCGCTTTTATAGCCTCCACTTGATCTTGTGTTCGTTCAAGATTTAATTCTATATTAATATTATAACCACTGCCAAAACGCTGTTTTAGTTCTTGACTTGACCCAATACAGACAAGACGTCCTTTTGCCATTATAGCCAAACGGTTACAGAGTGCTTCACATTCCTCCATGCTATAGAATGAAATGAATTTTATTTTATAGAACGGAATTTTCCCCCATCTTACTCAACAATTAATTAGAATTTTTTCACTAGATGTATTTTTTTTATAATATGAAATAGAAATATATGGATTAAAAAAATATATAAGTTCAATATTCCTCAAGTAAATAAATGAAAAGGTCGAATTTAAAATAGTTAAATACAAAGATATCAACCTTTGTGAAGTAAGAATTGCTGATTGACCGGCTCTTAAAAATGATTTTATCATATTCCAAAGTGACTTTCGAGATGCAGGATCTATCCCAGTCGTGGGTTCATCCAACAATATCAAATTAGGGTGACCAATAAAGGCCATGGCAATATTCAGACATCTTTTGTTCCCTACACTATATGTCTTACTTGGACGAGAAGCGCATTCGCTCAAATCTGTAATAAAAACAAATATGTATAATTATATAGATCGTGAAATATATATTTATAATTTGATTTTTGGTTTGAACACTTACTAAGTCTATTAATCCATTCTGCTACCTCAGAATCTACTTGATGTCTTGGCACTCCTCTAATTAAAGCAATTAATCTCAGATGGTCTCTTACATTAAGCGAGTCAATTAAAGCTGCATTTTGTGGACAGTAGCCCATTTGTGAGAGATACTGAAAAAGACAAATTCGAGAAGAAATTCTAAATGAATGTGGAAGCATTTAGATAGACATACTATTCTTGTTCAATATTAAAATATTGATTTCACAATATACCTCACTTCTTTCGGTGAAAATATCTTTTCCTCCTAAAAACATGTCACCTCTATTTGGATTCTCTTGGCCAGTGAGTATTCTAAAAGTTGTACTTTTTCCTGCACCATTCACACCCAGTAATCCAAAGCATTCGCCAGATTTCACCGAAAAGTTAACATCCGCTATAATTGGCTTAGACTTATAAGATTTACTTAATTCATGGACTAAAAATGTACTTTCACCCTCAACTCTGGCATCTGACATCAGCTTGTTGGCTTTCTTTGAAGCTTCTGCTGAGGACATGATAGTTTATATATTTTTTATTGTTTTACAGATTTTAAAAATATTGACAAGGAATTATATAGAGACTTACTCTCAGACTTGAGTTTATTGACTTCAAATCCCACGGAATATTTTTCTTCTCTTACTTGATCATCTACTTCTTCATTACTTGCTATTGGTTTTTTATTCAATATTCTCGCTAACGCTCTTTGGAATAGATTGAGTTCTATTGCTGCTAAAATGCCAAAGTATATGAATGGCGTCAATGATAAGTACGCAATACTTTCATCTAATGCTACTTCCGCAGCTGAAAACCTGGGATCTCGTCCAAAATATGGTATGCTCTTCTGGCAGGTTCCATTGCCACACTCTAGGTCTACCAAAATTATTAGAATTATTGTGCACTTACTTAGTATATATTACTAAAGGGACAATTTATTATTATTTTCAATTTTGCAAACGCTATCCTTGCAAAATTCAAAAAATCACTTTTTTTTCAACACCCTAAGGGACATATTTCTCTTCATGGATAAAATATCATTCTTAATGAAATATACCTTCACAAAATGTGTTGAGTAATCTATCAACAATTTGATGTCGTGCCAAATATCGACAATGGGCGTTTCCAATTCCTGCGATTAGAAAAGAAACTTGTCCATGAAAAAGACTGATATGTGGGATAAGTTGAAATATTTTCTTTTGTACCTCTCGAAAAGATAAAAAAGTATTTGGATCTCTTGCACAGGTTTCATTAGGACTACAATGAGGACGCATTTCCCAATCTATGACCCATGCGAATCCTTCAATAGCGACTGGAAAATAAGAGAGAAAAATAAGAATTGAATAAATTACATATATTATTTCGTAATTACCCTCATGGCATCAATTTGCAGGATACTTTACTACACTTACGGAAAATCATAGGCACAAAGCTCAAAAGAGAAACAATAGTTGTCTTCGACATCTTTGCGAAGCTGAATATGTAGACAATTGGTAGAGCACTAACAGCGAATAGTAAAAGTAGTAACGCTATCACAGCTGCAAGGAAATTTTCATTTAAATAGCAAAAAAAAGATTAACTTGATAATTTAATTTTTTTCTATTGACAAAATCTTACCGAGCTCAGTTGCATTAAAAATCCCGAGATCGATTGCGCGATCCATGAAGTAAAATCCAATCAAGCATAACATTATCGATATGAAGAAGACGAAGAAGTCAAAAGCAAATTGTGTACCCCAGTATGTTATAGAAGATACCCCAGCCATTCTTTGAAGATGTTTCACTCCAGAGGAGAATTCTTTTGCGGGTTGAAGCACATAAAGTGCTATAGCCGGATACAGAAAGCATGTAAGCAAAAGACTTAGTGCGGATAACTGATATTCAGAAAATGATCTGTGTTTTGGAAGCAGATGATCTGATATATAGATATCGTAATCATCTCCAGCTAATGATTTTATAATAGCATTTGATATAATGTTCACTCCTATAGGAATGCTCAATAACACTGTTTCTGAGTAAAGAGCATTTGCATTAACTGTTTTTCCGGATATGTTGAACTCTACTGCTGTGACCAGTTGATTTTGGAATGTAGCAACATCCTTTTCCGCAAATTGCACAATTTCTGAAATATTTCAAGGTTGAACGGTTACAAGATGATTGTTTCTTTTAGTGGATTTTAGAGAATGGATATGTTATTACTTCCAAGTACATAAAAAGTTCTTGCTCATTACCATCGCGTAGATTCATGTTTGAATTTATGTCAATTACGATCCCTTTAAAACTGTCTACAAAACTTTTCACATTATGGCGTAGGGTTTCATTAGTTGAAGAAACCATAACTTGAGGATGATTGTACAGTGACAGGGTCAAATATCTGGACTCGTGTATCTCATTAAGTGATGAGTAATTCAGTGCCATTAATAGAATACTTATTAACGGAAGCAACATCTAAACAGAATATGTAATTTATAAGAAAAATATACAATTTAATTTGTTACTTCTTTTAGTATGAAAGATATAGTACGAACAGTAGTCAGAAGTGTACTCATGTTTCTTCTAGCCTTCATGAAGTTCTTCTCAAGTAATGCAAGTATAGTTTGCAATAGTAGTTCTCGATCTTTTGACCTATATGATAGATTTACGAAAGGTCGAGTCAAGTCAACGTCATCTTCCTTTTTCGTCACCCTGCGTAACGCGCATTTATTACATACAAATTGCGATTCTTCTTATGATAGAAGCTGTTGTATTTTTTGAAATTCAACCTACTTGAGAAAAACTTGTTCTATCGTAATCAGAGAGACATTTATGCTTATCACACCAAGTTCACGCTTTCTATTTTCGATTTCATCTAAACTTTTCGCTAACTGGTCAGTGTAAGGAACACACAAAACCATTGTTTCCTCTTCTAATCTCAGAAGTTGAGTTTCTTTGCCAAATTCTTGTCTAATCATTTCTGTGTCACACCATGTAGTTGTCGACAATGTAACTTCTCTAATTCCTTGACCTGTACAAAATAAAGATATAGGTAATTAGATAATTAATTTTGCAAACCAATCATTGTACATAGTAGAATAATCGTATATTATAATAATATTCGAAATATGCTTTGCAGAAACATATGTAACCGTATAGTTTCTTCAGAAAGATTGGTGTTCCATAGCCTTTCAACCTTCCCATGTGGAGAATTGCGATTTTGTCACTAAGTATATCTGCTTCTTCTGTATCCTTCGTACTGATCAAAATCGTTTTTTTACCCCTCATTCCCTGGTTGTTGAACAACAAAATTTTACTTTACATTCTTATATAGGTACAATATTAAATTGCTTGAATATAAAATTATTACCAGCAACATATTCCAAGTATCCCTTTTGCTTTCAGCATCCATTCCAGAAGTGGGTTCATCAAAAATTAAAATCTGAAGTTGAAATTTGAAACGTGTTACATATAAATTGTAAAGCATTTTAATTAGTACTTACTTTAGCATCACTTGTTATCAAAGACAACCCTAGGCACAATCTTCTTTGCTGACTTATGGATATATTCCTCGGAAAACAATTACGTTTTTCATAAATTTTTAGCTTCTTCAGTAACTTCTCGATGTGAAAAGACAACATTTTGAGTTCATTCTCTGATTTATTAATACACTTAAGCTGCAGGAAAAAAGATATTCATTAAATTATGTACATATACATTATACATATTATTATATCCAACGTGCACCTACTATTCCAAAAAATTCCATTTGTTCTATCACAGTCAAATAAGGGAAAAACATGTTTTCTTGTGGACAAAAACTTAAATCTCTTGAGAAAGTTTCAAAAAAGTCATTTATACTTTTTCCGTTTATAAGTACAACTCCTTCCGTAGGACTAGATAAACCTAAAAATCAACATTTTGTTTATGAATTCTCGTTCCATATACGTGATTAATCAAACATAATTGATTTTAATAATAAATACCTGTTAATATAGACATCATTGTAGTTTTCCCAGAGCCATTATGGCCAAGCACAGTTGTAATTTGCCCTTTGTAAATATCCATGGAAATTCCTTGCAATTCTTCCTTTGTCTGAAATCAAGAAGGTGAAAATTACATTTCACGCGCATGTACAAAAGAGTATTTTCGTTTTTGCACTTTGCTTACACTTTTATTCCATAAATTTTGCTTGTACGATTTTCTAATATTGCGAATTTGTATGCCAGGGCTAAGGACACCCTTGGGTGTCTTTTCAAAAGGTTTCCCATCATCGTTAGCATAATTAAACTCTTCCAATTCCTCATCTAATTCTTCGTAGACTCTTGTTTTCTTCTATAACGTGATAATCACTTTTCATTATAACTTTTAATTAATTAATCAATCATATTTAATATATATATATATATATATAATTTCTAAATTATGATTTATTCTTTGACGTAATGGAGAATTTTTCTAAGCAAAATGTAGGTCAGATTTTACACGTACCTGTAAAAAGTAGAGTGGATGTTCCCGCATTCCGAATTTTCCGGGGAATACAGTATAAACGTGAATACATAAAATAAAATGTAGAGCTGTGCCGATAATCGAAAAGAATATCATGACACCAATGCTGCCTGCAGCTGAATAAGAAGAATCTGCAATTTGGAACATATTGCTCCATTGAACTCCTATTACTGAAAAAAAGGTTGTTTTTATATTATACACAATATATTATCTCTTTCAGATTTGACAGAGTAATATTATTTATTAAAGTCATACCCAGAGTTTCATAAATATTCATTTCCTGAAACATTCTGAATAATAATATATTGGGGAAAAAAATCCCCAAGTACGGTATAATTGAATATACAAAACTATCTATTAAATAGGCTTGGAACAAAGAAGTTCCTCCATATAGGATTAAAATTGTTACCATCATTGTTAGAGCTGTAACACATAAAAAATATAGGAATATCCTAATATTTGCTAATCTAAAATACAATTTTTATATAGCTTATCATGAAACAAACTTAAAAGTACTTACATTTCGAGAAATAAGCGCCGATGTGCATTCCAAAGGCAATAAGATGCGTGACGTGAAAAACAAGGAAAATCCAAATGATAAATGAATTTCCATAAAGTAGAATTGGGTTGTTAAAAGCCTCTGTCATCACTATTATTATTATCATTGTATAAAACAACCCATATAAAATACCACTAACGAGCCAACTGCTTAAGTTGATGTAAAACTTTATTCCATTTAGCGCCATTAGAATCTACAAGATATTTGTTAGTTATTCTTATTTTTGTTTTGAAGTATTTCAACTTTATGCTTTACCAGACTTTACATTTATACAGTTAAAATACCCTTGAAGAAACAAAGATATTTATAAGCTAAAAAAAGATAGACTATACTTAATTTAACCAGAATTAATAGTAAAGATTTAATTGTGAATTTTTACTAACGTTGACTCCTATATGCTTTTCACTTGCGGCAAAAGAAGCTTCTAAACATAGTGTTATAATAAACATAACAACAGCTGTTACGGAAAATATTACTCTTGATGCTTCATCACCTGTGTTTAGCTTATTTCCTGAGTTAGGCATTCGTTGTATGGATATCTGTAAAAATCAAACCCGAGAGAGTTAGAAAAATATATTTATTTATTATTTCCCTTAAAGTAAATTTAAATAATGAAATGATTTGAATATTGTCCACGCTATTTTTACTACCTCCGCCGTTCACGTGGGTCATCTGTGTTCACCCCCTCCTTCGCCAATACAGTTTGCAATAAAAAAATAATTTGAATATTTTAAGTTATTATTATTCAGATCCTCTACTTTATCATTCAATTATTTTTGAATAATCAAAACAGTCTCGACAAAATTCGACTTCGAAAAATTGCCCGAGTCACAAACGACCTACGTGGACGGCGCGGCGCGGCGGAGGGTTAAATATTGAAAGGATATCATATTAGAATTTCTGTAACCGATTTGCATGAAAGTATGCGGATATGTATCTACGAAATAGGCGGAAATATGCAATAGATAGTTTGAAAAAAAAAATCCAAGTTTATCTCTGGTCACATGAATCAAGTACATAATTATTACAATCGTTAAATGTATGAAATACGGTTTATATGAATTTTTCTAGCTATTCGTTTCTGTCTTTTCTATGTACGTTAAATTTCGTTTAATATAAAACAAAGTCGTGAATTTTTAATATATCAAATCATAATAAATCCACAAAAGCACTCCTATAATCACAATTATATTAATAATTATTATAATTAATTTAACAGCCACAAAATAAATAAGCTAATAATAAGTAGTTATTATTACCTCGCGCGTAAAGACGGAATTTGAAGTTGAAATTGTAATAAAAGCTTCATCGATGCATATTTGAGTTTGCACGTATGGAACGTAGCCCAGAAAAATATGTTGGACATAGTAAAAATTATAATCTCGAAAGGCACCCGCTAATAAATTACTTGGAGTGTCGTAAGAAGATCTTATTGTATAATCAAGATGTTTCCGTGCATAGGGCTCATAATCAGTATCTTTAAATATAATTCCAAGAATTTTGTCACCGTGATCGAAACCGTTTTCGTAGGAATAATTTGTCAACAATTTTTCTTCTGATGAAAATCCAGTGACATCTGCAAATCAAATTTATTTTTAGCCGAAATTTAAAAATATCACTAAAAACTCAAAACGACCTTGAAATTGTGTCTTTTTTCAACTCGTTATCGCATTTTACATACTTGCAGGAGGAATCGAGAGGCATTCTATTGCATGCTTCATTAGTTTCATTGTAAAATTATTTTCTGGCGCATAGTACAGAAATACATCTTCAAAGTCTAAAAGACTGTGCTTCGTCTCTATAGGGTAATGTGTGACATTTTGCTTTTCCTTTCGAATCCAAGGTGCAGATCTCAATTTTTGTAAAAGCAGAAATATACACATAGGTAACAAAATTTGAAGGAACAATGTTATTTTCCAATATCTCTTTCGAATTAAATAATTTTTCCATATTAGCAATCGAAAAACTCTCCACTTTTCTTCCATGTTGCTCTCTATATACTCACTACACCACAAAAAGACTTAACTACTTCAAAAGAATATTTGATAAACTTTTAACAATTTTTCACTTTGTAATTGACTTATTGCAGTGTCTCTTCACCTCGAGCGCATATGCACTACTGAACAGAGACTTCTCGGACAGATAGCCTTTATCTAGAAAAGTATTGCGTATGTCCAGATTAGGGTCCAGAAAAGTTGCACTTTTCGATTTCATTATTCAATTTATAATTTTATCAATGGGATTTTTGGAATCTTCATATTCTATTGCTGCTCAGAAAAAATGAGTGATTTCGAAAAGTGATCTTATTCGCAAATATATGCCTATAGTTCAAAGTTGTTGCGTAAGTTAATATTTCAAGGTTGCTGCTACACATTAAGAAATTAGCTTAATCGCGGGTGTTGCGATGAACAATTTTGTTCTATTAAAATCAGTACATTACATCTCTTGTCTTACGTTAGACTGCGGTCAGGTCAGAAACTTGTCAAAACATAGCCACTTGATTCTACTGGATATGCTGATAAAAAGACTTACATTATTGTAATGGCGAGTGAATAGTAATGCATGCGGATGCAGCAATTAGCAATGAAGATGCAAAGTGGATGTAAAGAAAGTGTGTGACTGACCTCCAGTGACAGTCAAATAAAACAGTTGTTATATTTTCAATTTCTCTTGAGGGCCAAAGAAACATTTTTTAGGAGAGTTTTCTCAAAACAGTGTTGGTACACACTTTTTTCCTATTTTTAATCATTCTAAAGCAAAATGCGATTAAAATCTGGACACAATATTTAAAAATTTGTTTTTATGTACTATGCTTGTTAAAACTTGTTTCTGTATATATTTTTCTTTGATAACAGATAATATATTTATCCAAAAGTGGATTAATACGTTGCGAAGAATTGGAAAACTTTACATTAAAATTACATATGTTATTTTCTTCTAATCAACACAAAATTTCAAACTATATTAATGAAATTTTGAGAGAAATAGTTTAGGCAATTTCTTTTAACTACTTGGGGGAGGAACCTCTTCTCCCCAAATTTTATGACTACCGTCGCCTCTCTTCAAACAAGTTGCTTTGACTAATTCTGGAGATGGTTGCTTTAGATCATATGCCCATCCAATTTTAGCAAACATATCGATCAAGAAGGTTGTAAAGTTTACACTGTAAATTGGAAGTTCTGCTGCCTTGTAATCCCACGGGAATATATGATGATAGTTATGCCATCCTTCTCCCAAGGTTAAGATTGCAATGGTTTTATTCTCGACTGGTGATATACTCCTGAAAAATTATTTTATTTGATTTTTTTTTTCTTATAAAATTATAAATAGTATTAGAATTATATAAGAAAGACAAAACTGATGAAAAAATTACATATCGTATGGTTTCGAACCCCAAAAGTGCGCAACACTGTTCACAGTTGCTGTTAGATTTCCTTCCAATATAAAACGCATGCATACTGCGAGCAATGATAAATGCCAATTTTCATTCCAAAAATATACTGGCACAATGGCTGGTATGATTAACGAACACATTAACATTAGTGGATAATAAAACCTTTTAACATAAATATCTTATTTAATTTAAACAGTAGAAATAGATACTTCTTATATGAATACTGACAAATTTATGTACCCTTACAAAAAAATGTCATAGCAAAATAAGTATAGGCCTCTGTAATGATTTTCCTATACAGTGAAACCTCGTTCATACGAAATTGAAGGGGACAGATAGAAAATTTGTCTTATAGAGGTTTTCGCTTAAAAATAAAACTCGTAGTAAGAGAAGGTTGAGAAAAATTTATTTAATACATGTAATACTAAAGTGTTTATAATTTAGAAAAATAATCGCAGTTATCTGACTTTGTACTAAATTATCACAACTTGCTGCGTCAATGACATTTTCTAATTTAACAATTGCAGAGAAAACACTATCATCAATATTGTCACATTTTTCAACGAAATTCCGCCAAGTAGAAACGGCGCGGCGGCTATGTATGGCTAGACAATAAATTCTGACGCGCTTTATTTAGTATGTATCATAGAGGTAGAGAGAAGTGATAAATTTCGTATTATAGAGGTTGTGAAGAATGAAAATTCGTATTACAGAGGTTCGAGCAATGGATTTCGAATTCGTCTTATAGAGATTACATTTTTGCATGTAAAAATTCGTATTACAGAGGTTTTTTCAAGGGGAACGCTACTGAATTCGTCTTATAGAGGTTCGTACTAACGAGGTTTTACTGTCCTCAATTTTCTGTAATTTTTCGCGGTTATACGAAATTTATTATAGGAAAATCATTATAGAAAAACAAATAATTATGGAAAAGTCATTAGATATTCTAATAAGTTTTAATTATTCCTATAATTATTTTTCTGTCTCGTGTTTGGTATCATATCAGTATTTTAATATATTTATTTCTATTATTTTATCGGGTTTATAGAAAAATCTTAAATAAAATAGAAAAAAATAGAAACTTACTTTTCTCCGTATGTCAGTATTGGATCCGCTTTCAAATCATTTCTATCAAGTTTTGAAATTTGTATATGAACTTGTCGATGTTTCTTCAAGAGTAACCAACCGATATGGGAGAAAAAGAAACCTCGTTTTGCATTATAGGGATCTGCATCCGTATCAGTGAATTTATGGTGGACTCTGTGATAATTAATCCATTCCATTGGTGAAAGCTGAAAACGTGTAATTATGCATAATTGATATTTTTTAAAATTTGGAAAAATGAATTAATATCGAATTTTTATACCACGCCGTTTGTACAATAACATAAAAGTAGAATCAGTCGAAGAGGCCATTTGGCTTTATAAGCTCGATGTGACCAGAGACGATGAACACCTGCTGTTTCTCCAAATTTGGCCACGTTTGCAGTAAACAGACCTGTAAATAAAACAAACGCGAGAAATTAGTTTTATAAAAGGGAGGAACGGGATTTTTAAGACGGATGCAACAATTGAATAATAATTTAAAGGTATACTTACACCATAAAAAGGTCATTTTACTCGACAGATAGGGAAAAGTTATGAACCCGTACAACCCTAAAACGTGAACTGCGACAGTAAAAATTACGTAGGACCAATTCGGTTTTGTCTTGAAATCAAAGAACCCCATCTTCTTTTCTTCATTATTTGCAGTAGTCTTAATATTTGATTCCATTCTTGTAAGTTTTGTCGCTAAAATTACCTATTTCAAAGTAAGAGTTGAGAATGTCGTTAACCGATTATTTATTTAGACATTAAAAACCTAATATTAATCTAGCGATTTCAACTACTAACAATAAGGAAATGCTTTTCATGTTGATAGCATGCATAGTCAGCTCCCGTAAACAATTTATTATTGCATGTTTTACAATCTGCCTTTCAAAGTTTTATAATAATGCTTAGGATATTTTTAATTTGACAATGAGTATTTTTTTTTCTATTCTAGACACTAAATCCGAGATAGTGAAAAGTAATTAATCATAATGTACATTCAAATTTAATTGAACAAAACAATTCCTTATCAGTCCTTATTATTCATACCTGTTTTTAATTTACTTTTTTTCGTTGAAATTATATGAAAAAGGTATTATTACAGTATTGAAGAGAGTAAGAAATAAAAGTATGAATAAAAAAATCAATTTTTATAATACGTACTGATACTGAGTAAATTTGAGTTTGAAGTAGCACTGTCCAGTATGGATTGTTATTGCGTGTGCAATACCTACTGGTTTTCATAATTATTCATATCTGTAGTTCGTGTATAATAGTTTTTTTTTCAGATAAGAAATTAAAGAAAACAATTTGAATAATATTAGTAAGAAACTATTTTTTTAGAGTTATAATAACATAATAAATAAAATTTAAGCCTCATATTAAACAATTAACTTTCTTAATCATAATTGGAAAGATATAAAAAAAGAAAAAATCATTCCACTATGAAAATGAAGAACATGTATTACATACATAATGTGAGACTAATACAACTTTTGAAGTACAAAAACGCAACTCTTTAAATTTTTTTCCATATCCAAAATATCAAATCAGCTGAACGAATTTTTTGAGTATCAACAGCTGATCAAACAGTATGAAATATATTTTTTTAAATTAGTCTTAACTGAAATAGTATTTAAATTAAAAATATACAGATAAAACCAACGGGCTTATTGGGTAGTTTTAAATTACTTTTCACTATATGAACTTTTCAATATCGTGGCTTCGTAAAAGCTGATAATGAAAATTACACAATATGTAGTTAGTTAGTTAGTATATTTTAACAAGGGCAGCACCTTCGCTGTTCAGAGCACTTAGCCATTAGGCCTTTGTACT
>JAUEJJ010000046.1:434684-463055 GCA_032164275.1 Synergus coniferae
GAAATTAATTAAATATTCCATTATATAGAGACCGAAATGTGATAAGGGTTGATGTTTTCCGTCAAATTACATGCATAATGTGTAAGGACGTGTATCATAATATCACATTACAGAACAGTGTACGAGTATATAAATAGCCTGCGAATTAGTCTCTAGAAGGTGGTTCTAATCTTTTCACGTACGTGTTGCAATGCTCTGAATTTATGCAAGAGCAGGTGATTTTCCAACGATCGATATTATTCTTATCGTGAAAATGCGGGTCTTTTTTATTCTAAATAAATGCCCTGCTCTCATAAATATTCCTTCCTGCAAAAAATGCACTCAATGCAATACACTAATACTGAACAGGATTTATACAAAAATAATGCTTCTGTCATACCCTTTTAGATATTTCTTTTTTACTAAATTACAAAGAACTTGTTATATAAAGTTTCATATCTTTAAATGCAATATTATATACTTATAAGTCGGTAGAGTACTTATAATTTGTCATTCCTGGAGCGGTGAAATAAATTAGAAAATAACCACAACTTGGTTGAAAATATATAATAAATTATTGCAGTAATGCTCATCAATCTTCGTCAAGTGAGTCGAAGGGAAGAGAAAAATTCTCTCCAACGAGGTGACGAATGTCCTTTGCGAACGTTTGAGGGACGAAAAGTTCGCACGAGATACGCGTAAACGCATAAAATACACCATCGTTGAATACGCAGATTTACAGAAAGCCTGTTCAGATTTCAGAAATTTATGTTCCATCACGGAAAAAATTTATTCTACCATTCTATTCAAATCCATAAATTGTCAAAGTTTTATTACTTTTTCCCTTACATAAAAAAAGTGAGTAAATGCGGGTATTAGAATGTTTGAAATAGATTTCTTGAAGATGTATTCGAAATTTGAAAGCAACATAAAAACTCTGAAAAATTATAAAATTAATCAGCATTTCAAGAATATAATGGATTGAGCAAAAGTTTTTGACTTACAAGTTTTTCCTATGGTTTTTGTGGTTGTGAAGGTCTACCAAATGAGGGTCTACCAAGGATATTTTTTCAGGTCTATAATCCCTACATAGCAGAGGTGAAATAAAAAGGAAGGAAGTTGCCACGAGAGAGAGAGAGAGAGAGAGAGCGCCTCCTGTAAATCAATGGCCATCCAATAACCGTTTGGGCGATAAAACCGATTTGACGTTAAATCGTCGACGGAACGTCGATTGTGTGTGTGTGTGTGTGTATGTCTGCCTGTCTGTCTACAGTAGATTTTTAGTTTGTGTGCACGATAACTTTCGGAAGAATTGACCGTTTGGATTAGCCTTTGGTATACTCTTTTAGTGTCCTAAAATAAAGGTCAAGTTCGTTAGCCAGCCATCATGGATAAAAATTCAAAAAGTTGGAGCAGTGAACATTTTTGAAACCACTTTTTTTTTAATTTACAAATTCTATGTATGGATGTTCGTAGTACTCAAAAAGTAGAACAATTTATCCTTATGATTTTTTTCGATAAAAAATAATTGTCAGACTTATGACATTTCGAAAATTCAAAAAAACGAAAAAGAATGACAATTTGAAAGCAAACAACGCACGATATGAAAAAAGTCTAGAGATAAAAAATGTTTCCTTTTGAACGCTCTATACGAATGGCATAAACAATTTTTGAATTATTTTGAAAAAACGAAAATTAAAATGTTTTGAGCCAAATAACACGAGATATAGAAAAAATGATAAGGAGCATAATTTATGGTCTTTAACAGATCTACAAATCTTCCTTTGACTATTTTTTGATAAAGTAAGTATTTTTCGTTTTAATCGTGAAAACTGTTTTTAAAAAATTAAAAATGAAAATTTCCCGCCAAAAAACGTGAGATATGAGAAAATATTACAAAATTAATATAAATAATCGAAGCTTGACGATCAAATATTCCAGAGTACGAAGCGCTGCGAACAAATCGCGCGAATGTCCTGATGAGAAAAGTAAATGAGTTCTCCTTTTCGTTTAAAACTAAAATAATTAAAACAAAAGTATGTATGTAGTATCAATAAATGTAGCTAAGCGTTCGAGTACCCTGAAGGGCGCAAGCGCCCGAAGCGCGACGTGTTATGAGAATGTGCCCGCAAAGCGGGCAGATTTTTTAAAACACGTTCGTAGTACACGAGTACACCCTCGCAATTTGATTTAATTAATATCGCACCTTATCAACTTGAACCAATTAGCGCGGAGAAAGAAACAAGAATGATTGAAAGAAAAGTGACGTGGGAAACTGCGTATGAATTTCTAATACATTGTTTTTTTATAGCAAAGGTAGGATTAAGCAATTCGCTATTAAATGCTTAAAGTAATAGCAAACTGGTTATTAAAGCTTTCCCTTGTGCCAGATTCAAGACCCGTTATTATCGCTTCTGCAATATTTCCAGAGCATAAATAAGAAATATGTGAGGTCATTAAGTAACTTCGCCCGTACAGAAATTGGCCCATTTAGCCCTATTTAAAATGGGGCGTTGACGAGGCCCTAGTCGGGATTTCCATTTTAAGAAAAAATATTTTAATATAATTGTAAATTTATAGAACAATGATATAGTTATTGTCAATTCAATCTTACATTGCTATTCTGGCCTTCAAATAATGCAATAAAACCGAC
Organism: Synergus coniferae; assembly: GCA_032164275.1. Taxonomy (NCBI): domain Eukaryota; kingdom Metazoa; phylum Arthropoda; class Insecta; order Hymenoptera; family Cynipidae; genus Synergus; species Synergus coniferae. The sequence goes on from JAUEJJ010000046.1 coordinate 437,317, forward strand.
ATATAGTTGATAATGAAATGGGGTATTAGAGAGATTTCCATGTCAAAACCATACATAAAAAGTGAATAAACTTTTAAAGAAGTGAAAAAGTGACAAAGTGGGTAGCGCGTCGAGTTTTAATTCCGCTCTTCCGCGCGTCTTGCGTTCGAGTCCTGGTGGTTTAGCATTTTCGGCAATATCAAAGAAATCAATTTTTCATTGATATGGAGTATGTCTTAGATAAATGGAAGTGTAATAGTATACATTGATTTCATTTTTCTTTTTGCAAATACATATCTGAAAAAAGTAACAGAATTTAAAATCTTTTTTTCAATTCAAATTACAAACTTTTTAATCATAATTTAAAAATTATGAATTTTTGAAGAAAATTAAATAGTTAAATAATAAAATATTATAAATAATTAATCTAGAATGGTTTTTTATTCTTGATAGGGTATTGAGCAGTTTTCCCTACGTGGGGCGTTTTCCAGTGAGAGCGTGACGCGCCTTGTGGGATCCTTGCCAGTTTTCCAGATAAAGACCACACTAAAGGTAGGGCAACTGACCAGGACCCCAGTACAATCCCACGACAATTTCTGCACGGGCGATTCTGTTTATTTTTGTTTGTTTCTTCTCATATTATCTTACCACACATTCACCCTGCGTGCTGGATAGAAAAAAAAAACATTAATTGTTTTTCGTATATAGTCTCATTTTACAATTTTCTTTTTTCATTTGTAGTTTATTTCCAACATTAAAGATTTTTTAATCTAAAGGAAAAGAGAACATTACTTTATCGTTTACTTTATCTTTATATGAAATATATAATACATATATCAATTTATACCACGTGATATTCTTCGTTTATTCGTGATGGATATTTCGAGGAATTTGATAGTTTAGGTAAACACTTTTTTTCATGTATGTTCTGTGAATGGAGAACTCCTATTGATCGATTAACGCGAAAATCGTGTGTGTACAAGATACCAACAAAGTAAAAAGTGATATATAACATTACCTTAAATTGTTCGCTTTTGAATTTCTTACGTTTGTTTATTTGTTATTTTTAATTAAAAAGTGGTTTTTTTGATAATGAGACTAAACTCAAGGAAAAAAGAAGAATAATAGATTGTAATAAAGAGCTTTTGTTCAAAGGGAAGAATATACACTATATACAGTTTTATAGAGACTCTTTATATATAGTCTATGGAAGGGAGCTGAAAATGATTATAACATATACACGCATGAAATGTTCGTTATTCTGATTTAGTATATGAAGAAATAATGAGATAGGCCCCAAGAAAGATTACAAGAGGGAGGAAAGAAATTACTCGTGATTGGATGATATTTTAATTCAGCGTTAGGTATAGTAACTTCTTACAAGTAACTAAGTTACTAACAGTTATATTCTGTTTAACTTTCTGGGTAATTTAGTTACTATTTTCCAGTAACTTTTAACTTTAATTTCAGTTATGTTGAAGTAACTTTTTTGTACATCTTTTAAAAGACGTTTTTGAGTTATGGGAGAAAATGAAATAATTGAGAAATGGCACCAGACGGTGACCAAAAGAATACCGACTCGTATGCTGCAGTTCATACATACTCGTATTGTTTGTATCACGAAGTAGCAAGTCCTTCGAAAAAATCTATACTTTTAAACTTTAATAAGACTTATTATTAAATTTAAAAAGAACATTTAACAAATGCCTATTTCTCTTCCAATTAAGTTTTTATACATTTTCACAATCATTGTAAATGGTATGGGCCCTTATTTTAATTCACTGTAGTATTACAATTTATAAAAAGGTACTATAGATCGGATTAAACTATGTATTATAGTTGGACTATAATCCGTTTTGATTTTCAGTGTAACGTTTATTTGTTGCTACAATGTCATCGATAAAAGAATCAACTTGCTTTTACAAACGTAGCAATTTCTGCAGTTCAAGTTATTAACGGTTTATTTTCATTGCAGTATACATTATAAAATTATTATCACACTGAAGCATTTTTTATGATTTATCGATGTTTATTACTCTCGACTCTTGTCATGTTTTATAGCACAGAACAGTTGTAACTTGATCTGTATGCATTCGATCAAAGTTTCATTGTAATATTTGATAAACTTGTCTAAAAAAAATGGAAATTATGACTCGCGATACAAAGCGGTGGAGTCTTGTTTTCGAGTTTAAATCTCTGAATGAGTATGGTGGTAATATTTTCGGTAGATTAGAGGAAGTGAAGAACACCAATCTTATATGTATTACTCGAGAATATAGCGAGACGATTAGTGTCTGCAGGGAATGGCCATAAATACTTTTAGATGTAAAGATGTAAGAGCCAAAACCCTCTTATTGCCGCTCTGGCGGATCACTATATACATACATGATGTGTTGTTATAAAATAGATGATGGCGCGAAGTGGACGGATGATGTCCCTTTCCAACGTCGTTGCATCTTTGGAGAGAAACTGGAGTAATGTTTTTCCTGCTCCACTTCTAGTTTGAGCGCATGCCAATAGTAATAGTCAATTTTCATGCGTCTCTGTAGTATAAGAGGGTTGAAGCATGCAGAAATGAGAGAAATCGATCATTCTGAAAGAAAATGATCTGTTGTCGCTCCAGGCATGTAAATGGACATATGTATGTCTATATATTTGTGTATAAAAATACAATTCTTATGCATGACTTTGTACCATGCATGAAATGAAATCAATGTCTGACGTATTCATGACTTGTGCACTTTGGCATGCATTGTTAGGATGAAAAATGCATGATTCAGTTTTATTTGCGTGAGTTAATATTTCTAAAAGATGTATATATAGTGTAATTTTACAGTGGGGTTATATTATATTTACAAAAAAATACTTCGCTATATACTTTATTTAAGGCGAAATAAATGGACCGTATTGTGACAAAGTGTGCGGAAAATTTTTTTAATTCGAAACAAACATTCGAGTGTCTGGTAATAAAAATATAAATCAAGGAGAAAAGAATTGTAGGGATTCATATATGTAAATATAAAGCGGGAGATAAAATTTATTTTCATATAAATTCACAGGGAATTCGACTTATTTCAATCAATCTACGCGTTTTTGCATTTCTTTTGTGTGTGCATTTTGATGTATGCAAATAAAGTTAATTGCGCTTTGCAGGAAAAATGACATGTGGTTATTTCAAGTAGAAATTACATAAGTGGGAATTGCCGATGTCTGACCAGAAAAGGAGTTACTACTTGCAAGGGGAAATATCAACAATATGTCAGACGTGCATCTCCACAGAAATTACTATAATGTAACTCCTAATCAGAACCTTGACAGTAATATTTTCGCATTGCAGACTGCTGTAGACTTGGCTTAAAAGTGTCTTGCTCTTTTTTTTTCTTTTGATTTTGGGCAACATACATATTAGTCTGACATGCAAAAGCACTCCCTTCGGTCAATCGATCTGAACGAAACAACGAGTACTTGAAAAATGAACCTTTTGTATTAGCGTAAATACGTTGGCGTGACTCTGAGGATACCGTCAGGTCGTAAGTTTGTGTGCACTGGGCACTGACGTTGAGATGCACGTAGGTAAAAAGTAGAGCAACGACCGGGAAGTCTGCAGACTTGGTTGGCTCCAAGCTGTCGGGGCTCGTCGTATTGCACCGATTTGCGGGGGTGACGGGGTTTTTCTTTTCCAGCAGACAATGCGACGTCGTGTCGCATCGTACCGTGTCCGGTCTAAAAACCTCCTAAAACTTCTTTTCGTTGCTTCTTAACCCTTTTCTTCTCATTCTTTTTCTGCAGTCCTCTACTTCTCTTTCTTTTATCCTCTTTCACTCGATTTCACCCTCTTTGCTCATTCTTTTTGCTAGTTTTATATGCTCTATCCATCCTCAGCATATCTTTTCCATCCGTATTTCAACCCAACTGCCTGCAACCTATTCACTGATCACGATATTTCGCTTTGGAATAGCAAGGAGATGTCACCGCGAGGGCTTCTTCTCTGACGAAATAAGCCCTCAGGATTGAGAGTCCCCCTAAAAGAAGAAATGTCTTTACCGCTTTTCCTTACGATTGATTTGCTGAAGTTACCATATATCCTATTCTTTTGAGATTTATCGAGTGGTCCAAGAAAGTAGCGACTCTTTATGTTTCTCCCTCATGCAGAAGCTCTACTTCACACGTCGTCGTCGTCGTCGTCGTCGTCGTGGGGAAGATCATGGAGGGGAAAAGTCTGCTTTGTAAGAATTGTGATTTTATGGCGTGGAGAATCTACACTACACTGCACACTTACACGGAAAAAATAACTGATCCAAAAAATGGAAAAAGGTTGCGAAATTTTAATAAACTAGAATGGCACTTTAGGACAGAGCTAAAATTTGTCAGAAATTGGAAGAGTTAGCTTTATAAAGTTTGATATGCAGTTTGTGAAATTTTAACAAAGTACTCGTCCACATTTTCGTAAAGAACGTTGCCGATTCGAAAAAAAATTGATACGTTTTTGTTTTCGTGTTGAGTGTGTGTGTGGACCGCGCAAGTTCATATGTATTATATTTAATACATAAGTCTTATATAATGCCTAATCTCGAACACAAATACATACAATATCCTACACATAACTATAACTAATACATATACATATGTATAATGCTATTCGTTCACGCAACTAAAGCATGCTACACGTTGAGTCTGCTTGTTCGAATCGATCTTATATATACTAAAGTTATGAAGTGATCACCACTTGCGAGAAACTGACTAGCGATGGGTTGAAATTTTTCGAGACCCCGATCCAAAGATGAGACCCTTGAATTTGACAAGCTATGAAAATTAAACAAAGCGTACACAGTTTTTCAAATATTGAAAGTCTTTGGAGAAAAAGAATTTCTTATGCGAGAAAATTTTTGGGTGCACAGCGTAAAATTAGCTCAAAAAAGGGGAAATAGGGTGATTTTTTTCACGAAAAAGAGGAAAAAGGGGAAAATTTTAGTATTCATTTTTACATGTAGAAAGAAGAAACAAATGTTCTTTAAGAAAATGTTATATTTCCATTAATTTCTATATAATCATAATATTCTATTCAGTTAATTTTCTAAATCTACACGAAGCATATTAATTATTGTTTTGTTCATAACGTAGACTAGAGGAACACAATTATCTTAAAATAGAAATTTAACTTCTGCACGTTTCTCTTAGTGCAATCTACGAATTTTATACGTTTATCTGAAAAATAGATTTATAAAAACATTTTTTCTTTCACAATTTGGAGAAATATACACATTGAATTTTTAATGTAACTTGTATATATATATATTTATTTATTTATTTAAAAATCCATACGAAGTACGTTAAAGTTATTTTGGCCCACAAATGTTGGGAAAATCTAGCAAAAATACATTTAACATTTTTTAGTCCTCGCAGAAAACGAATATATTTATTTCTATGTAAAAAGGTGGAAAAGGGGAAGATTTTTGCGAATAGGGGGAAAAAAGGGAATTTCTTTAAGAAAGAAGAATTCCTCTAAAAAAAAGGAGGAATACTGTGCATCCTGGAATTTCGAAAATGGGTTTGGGATAATTTATTATTTATATTATTTGTAATATTTATAATTTATAATATAATTATTTATATTATTTGTCATAATTCTTGATTGATAGAATGGTTTTAATATTTCAATATTAGAATAATAATAATATTATTATTAATGTTATCAATAAATGAGAAAATAATAAACTAAATAATAAAAGACCATTGGGACACCATTCTGTCACTAACACAACCAAGAAATCGCGAAAGTGAACTGAACCCGTTAGCATAAAGCACTTTGTGGGAAATAATTGTAAAACTCTTTCAGACTCTTTCGTTGACTAGCAGTTCACTTTCTCGTTTCTGGGTTTGAGAAATTTTCTATTCCAAGTATTCCAAAAAAAGGATCATTCTGTTTTTAAGGAATTGATAGTTGTTTTTAGAAATTCTGACAAAATATAGAATCAAAATTGGAAAATTGCTGTTCTCATAATGAATGTCAATAATTCGTAAACATTTTTCCACATATTCGTAGGTCTGATCCACTTTTTAATAAATTTATACGAAATCTTCTAAAAATTGTGGTCTGTCCAAAATTGACATTCTATTTTATTAAAATTTCGCAAACTTTTTCCATTGTTTGGAACAGTTATTTTTTCCGTGTACAAATTCCCGTGAACAGGGGAAACAAGAATTGCTTTTAACATGAATAGAGGGACTTTTTTTCGTTTTGGATTCAAGCTCATTTTTTCGAACAAGCTGCATTCACGAGAAATCAAAAACAAGAACATTTTTTGACTTTACATGTGGCGTTGCGATGTAAGGATTGATAAAAAATACACTGAGAGAATCTAATCATTAAACTTTACCGAAATACTTCGGTGCATTTCAATAATAAATGCTGAAATAGTTACCAAAGATTGACGAAGAAACACGTGAAGTTTTAACGAGAGTTCGGTAAAATCTCGTTTATTTTCGGTAAAACTCGGGCGAATTCGGAACCAATGGCAAGGAAGAAAACAACATATTTTTCATTTCTCATTTGTTTCCCTTCAACACTAACATTCCTTTACGTATACATATTAAGTTACATATTTAGATACAATATTCAATTATACACAAATATATTATATTTTAAAAATCTGAAACAGAGAAAAATCATGTTAGAAAAATCTAAGCTACTGGGAATTGAACCCGCGTCTCCATCGTAGCAGTCTAGTATTTAATCCGCTCTGCTACGGGAATCTATAAGTTAATTTCTAACGTACTAAATTTTTACTGCGCGCTCGTTAAAGTTTTACGGACTTTTTGTTGTTTTATACCACTTGCTAGTTAATAAATATGAAAAATTATGTGAAGCATTATCGAAATGTCCCTTTGTTCCAGCTTTACCGAAATTTTCGGTAAAAGTTAACGATTTAATTCTCTCAGTGTATCTATTCAAATCTCGTGTGGTTTTTTGTAACGCAGATAAAATTAGAAAGTTCTAAAAAAAAAAAATAAAGCTTTTTCCAGGAAAGATTCGAGCAAAGATAAATTAGACGGTTGCCATACTATCTCATTTCCTCCTAGCGTGAAAGTACACTCGGAACTTGACATGTGATCGATTATTTGATGCCGTGCTTCCAGAAAACCTTCGGATGCTACTCAATGAAAATTAAAACCAGTTATGCGAAATAATCTCGTAAAAATAAAAATAACCAAGCACTAATGCAAATTGACTAAATTATATTTGTTAAAAGAAAATATCACACTTTCGATGTCTTTTTACGTTTCCATTTATAAATAATATTAATTTTAGATACGGTTCGGAAAAAAGTTAAGCTATAAAAGTCTCTAAAAAAAATTATTTAACTTCCTGTCAAGTTTTCTGCATTTTTTGTAACTCAGTTCGCTTAATGAAATCTTCACCAAGATAAATTAAGGAAAGCGAGAACATAAAAGCTTCGAAGTTGTGTTAAAGGACGATAACGTGACGTGGACCTGACCGTATAATGAATGCCTACCCTTGTTCGTAGATACATCTAATGCCTTATTCATAACTGTGCAGCTTGAAAATTGCAAAGGAAATGTGAAAGGCTAAGGGAGGATTTACAATGTGAAAAGGCCCTGCGGCTAAGAGAATGATTAAAACATGACAAGACATATTACAGCAGCAAAATTTTCTAAGGATAAGTTGCAAGTCTCAAGAGTTTCCGAATATAAAATTCGATTCAAATGCAAGAAAGTTTGCAAGTATCTAAATTATCTGCGTTTCATATTCACGTTCATTTGGCAGGTCGATTAGTGACTCAAATGATTTCACAGCAGCTGGCGAGAGTCAAGAGCAATCAAATCTCCGTACACGTGCTCATTACGTGTACCCAACTGCACACAAGTAACTATAGGTACGAGAGGCATTAATATAGGAGGGCAGAAAACATGCTCATTTGGTTCATCTAGTTTGCTGGAATTCGATTTTCAACGAACGTGCAGTATTGTCCTTATTCGAACACAATATCGTTCATCAATCGTCCCCAGATAACGCTCTCGTTCACGAATCGATCTTTTTAACTTCAATTGCCCTCGTCCAGATCGAATCACTTCTGAACTTCAATTTCAGTAGCATCGACACATTCGACACAGGTAGCTCATGATTTTGATTCTTTTCTTTTTCTCGCTCAAAGAAGAGAAATCATGTTTTAACAGTTCTCCAACTTGTCTTTAAAATAAAAGGAAAACTTTATGCAGGGAGGAAAAACTGTCCCCATAGGATTTACACTCTGACGCATAAAAGCTTTTTTGATTAAAATCAGTTTTTTACAATCTAACTTTTACCCTCCTTTTACTTGAGATATATATGGCAACATCACTTTTTTAGATAGGAAAATATTACACGTATGTGTATGAAAAATGTAGAACACAGTACATGTATACCGCGGTTACACACGTCTTTACTGACCCCTTATCAAGGACAATAAATATGAACCCTTAGGTGTCTGGTTCCTCCCCAGCAATTAGCCTCGAGACGCTTGTCAAATACTTAAATGAAAACACGTACACACGTCAGACTCAGAGTTATATTTATTAAAGTTACATTGAGAAAAATTCAACTCAGCACTAAAAATCATAAAAGCTAGGAAAGAGAATAAACCTAAAATAAATCAAAATGAATATTTGCAGACTTCTCTCTGATTTTAAATGAACAGATGCGAATCTGATCAGAAATTTTCAAAGATATGCTAATCAATCTACTCTTAACTAGGAAAATCAATCTTGCAAATTGAGAACTTCGATAAGTTATATTTAAACGTAAATGAATCATGAAAATTCAAAACTTCTTCTCATATTTACATTTCTCTTGTAATATAATATATCTCTTATTATCATCAATTTTAATACTTAAAATCTTATAGAATACCAGATAGTGTGAATGAAGAATAATCAAGTTTAAATTCAATTTTTAAAGGATATAATAAAACGATTTATCGAATTTCTCGTATCCTGTTTTGCGATCTCACCTCGTGAGAAATTTGATTAGACTCTAAGGAATAAGGGCACTGGGATTCGTCCCTTCCCCCTTTTCACCTTTTCCTCTTATTTTTTTTTCTTGCTCAGCATTGAGGTCCATTGAGAAAGGTCGATCTTCATTGAAACTTAATAGATTTCCTCGCGCAGCAATCTAATTTACATTTCCGGTGGCGAGACTCTGCTTCGCTCCCCAGTGTGTACCCTCTGCTGATTTCAATCTGCAATGGAGCATGCTGAGTGCAGACCTCTTTTTTGTATTCTAAAATTTTATTGACACTGCATTCAATAAAAAATTTCAAAGTGAATATTTGAAAATGAAGAGATCGCCACGTACAAAAGATGGAATACAAAGTACTTCCTTGCATTAAAATCAGTCGAAGCGTTTTTACGAACAAGACAATTATAATAGGTTCATTCAAAATATAATCGATGTTCAAATTATTACCAGTGCATCCCAATTAACAATTCTCAGATGTTTCTCAAAATTCATAAACGTACATCTTTAATTCAAAAGGTAACAATTAAAGTTATACGTAAAATTGGCGGAGAGATTATTCGATAGCACAGAAAATTTATGGGAGGCGGAATATACATATGTATTTAATGTGCCACTAACGTTTCTGCAGGAAACATAAACACCAGTAGGCAAAATGAACACTTGTGGCACGTTTATATTCCATCCACTAAAACGAAATACGTCAAGCTGTCAGCGAACATTATCTCTTTGTCGATTGTCAAACTTTAAATATGCAATGTACTCGCCTACCATGTTCACCTGCACCATTTAATCCAACGGTACCACATACCATAGCATATATGTATAACAAACAATAAGAATCATTAATGTTTCGACACATACAAAAAGACAGTGACATATGAAATATTACTTATATCTTTTCTAAAAACAGTGGTGTAATAAAATCGAGGCGTCCATGCAATCCTTTAAAATGTTCACAATATCTTTTCAAAATATGTTTTGAATTTAGTCAAAATCACTTGAAAATCATGATAATGATTAAGGAACCACTTAAAACTTCTCTTCAATTATTTTTCCTGACAACGTTTTTCCTCTTCCATAAAGCTTATAAAGTAGAATCAGTTGATGTAGAGGGTCAAATTCACTTTTTATTGGCAGGCAAAATGTACTAATCTACTATATCTTATGGGTTAGAGGCTCTAGAAAAGGTGTCAACGTGCCCTTTATGAGAATTCATTCGATCCACGTTGACCTCAAGTCAGTGAGAAACTATAAATGTTAGTGTGAAGGGCGATGTATGATAAATTATCCTAGTATTTTTCTATGCACAGTAAAAAAATCGTTACCTAAGTCGTGTGACAAAAATGCTTAAAATCATTCTTTAAAACTCATGCATGAGTTCACCCTTTTCTCATGCCTATGAAGCTGTTCTCAAAACATGCACGAGTCTAACAAGTCCCTCTTATTCCCCTTTGGAGTATAATATATAATATATATGTACTATTTTACCATATTTCAATAGCTTTAGAATCAATCTAAATACATATTTTTAATGGTCGAATACGCATAGTATCAAAAGGGGTAATATGCTGGAAAAGTTACTAGCCAGCGGGGTTAGTGGCAAACAACTTAGGGAAATAGAAAATTTACTCTGAAAAGAAAACAACAGAGTGAATAGTTGAATAAAATTTCGAAACTTCGAGATTTCATTACGGGCCCGGATACAATAAGAAAAATTAAAATTTATAAATTGATTTTCTAGACGTCAGGAACCAAATTCACGAACCGTACGTATTATGTATTCGAAATACAAAATTTAATCATTTAATATTTAGAATAGCAATAGAATAGTGTCTTGAGATTAAGTAGTGGAATATCGCAAGGAATCTGGATTCGTATTCGAAACATCAATGAGTGATAATCAAATATTCCTGCCAATATTCACTAATAAGGAGTAGATAAATCTAGAATTCTCTGAGAAAGAAAATGCGGAAAAATAAAAGCTCGTACTTTCAATAATTTACAACATCGAACAGAATTCCCAGTGTGTGTCGATCTATGTTTCATTCTCTCCACGCCCCTGTAAAACTACATATCATGACACCCACAAATTCAATATTCTTTATGTTCAATTTTTATTTTCTCATTTCTGCAACGCGGACAAATTCTATTAAAGACGCTTACCCCTTACTTCAGCAGATATTGTGAGGATTATTGAAGATCGAGGAGTTCTTTCATTGCGTCTATGATTCGAGATAAAAGGAGAGAATAATGAAGATAAAGCGAAACGTGAACGTCTTCGGCCATTAAGATCTAGCAAATCTCCTTTGTAGTCGAGATTGCATGGCAGAGAACTCTACTATTATTTTTAATTAGAATAAATTATACCCTCCAGGGATTCTGATTTTTTATTTAAGACGTCTTTAATAATATCTTGAAGTTACACAAAAATTATGTATAATAATATCTCAGACGTGGAAAACATTTTTTTTTCATAGTTTCTGATTAAAGTTCATCATCGAAAACAAAACCTGTCAGTGATGTGTATATTATGAAACTGGATAATCCTGAGTTTATCCGGGTAAGACTTCCTTCTTTTCTGTGATTCTTTTTCCACCCTAGAGACAATCCTGGTTTTACGGTTAGTCTATTCCTAGAGAATGAACTGAATCTCTCTAGACTTCTTTCTGCCATCTCTCTGTTCGATTTAAATTTTCATCCAAATCGGTGCATACTTTCTTTCTTCCTTACTTTTACACTCATATTTCTGAAAATGCTTTTGCATTCTCGCAATTTATCCTCAGTGGAATTTAACTTATAAATAAAGCGACCATATTTTTTTAAAGTCGACTTTTAAAGTCGACGACTCGGGGGCTCTATTCTCGAGTTCGTTCGAACAATTTTCGTATACGAATTACTACTTTTCTATCTTATTACTCTTAGTTACGTGATTAGAAAAAGATAAACAGTACATTCGTATAAGAAAATTGTTCGAACGAACTCTAGAATAGAACCTCTGTATTTTTTAAACGGCGGCGCGTAGAGATAATTTTATTATCGCGAATTTCCTTTAATTTTTAAACACTGTCCTTCGGATTTTATCACTGTGTCCTGTTGAAGGGAGAATTATTATATCGAAGAAACATACTTTTTTTCTAAAGTGAAATCCATTTTGCGTTATCTGACTTATCTAATCTGCTTTTTCTATTAGCCGCGATCGAAGTTCTTATCACAAAAGTGCCTTTTGCTGGGAGACATATCATACACCTATACGTAAAACTTTGCACGCTGAAAATGAGGACAGTGCAAGTTATTGATGTACATTCAATTTCATCCTCATATTGTTCAGGGTCGAATCTCTTTATCTTCTTCGTCCACCCTTCGACGATTCACCGACGTTGATAACAGAACACAATGTCTGTGCATAAAGTTCCTATATTCCAGTGTACATATAACCGATCGATTAAAACTCTTTTACTTTGAAATAAACCCCATCCATCTTAATTATCGCTATTTTTGTATTTGAAATCGATGGGGTAAATCCTTCACTTGTTTTCGATATTTTTACCCGACATTGGATAAATATTTTTTTCTTTTCTGTATCAAAATATTAGCGGACAAAATAATAGTTAAATGTATCAATTTAATTAATTTGAAAGTTGAAGAAAGTAGTATATATATATAGGTCAGTACTGCTGAGCCAACTCCCAACCGCGAGTTACCTTTTTATTACTAAGGCTTAGTAAGTTGTAATTTTAATCGAAGTTGTACTGTCGCAGTACACTGCCAGTAATAAATTTCCACCTGATGGGATACTGCTAGCCATTTAAATGTCTGCAGGAACATAAGTAAAGGTTTAGAAAGCGTTTTATTTTTCATTTCTATAGGAGAGATCAAATATAATCGTGGTGACAGTCTTCTTTGTGCAGGTTTTTCTCATTCATTTTTAACACAATACGCTTGCTGAAAAGATGCGCCTATATGTTTTTTTCAAGAAAGCCGATTCTACATTCAATATGAATATTTTCTGTGATAGTTCCTTCGTGATAGAAGAGTTTGAATGTGAATTTAAATTTAAAGCCAAAGTGAAAGTTATTCTTACATTAAACATATAAAATCATTATATTATCACAATAATAAAACAAAATAATATTAATTAGATATTTTAAATTAGCTTCGTGTACACAATAGATTAATAAATAAATAATAAATTCCACAATAGATTTAAAAGGATATAATTGCATGAAATTTATGATTTTCGAAAATTAAATTTGCACATTAACATGCATCTGAATATACAGATTTTGTAATTTAATAATCGTGAATGAAAATTTGGTTTCGGCGTTGTGATGCGATATGCGTATCGGATAGCTGAATGTGCGATAAAAGCTTCGGTAGAAAGCTGTCAAATAAATAAAAGTGAATCAGATAAACAGGCTTCCTACACGAGCTGACGCGCTTGTTTCAGCAAACAGCCTTTCCACCGAGTTCCATTAATGGTTGCTAATTGATCTTGGATTGACAGAGCTTGAAATTCTACTTTATATTTGGTTATACCAACTGAATGCATTTGTACTTTTTTTAGTTAAATTTAACTTTGAAATATGAGTATTTCTATCATTAAATACTGAAAATTTGGTTTCTACTAGAAATAGGAATATTTTCATATTATTTAGAGATTGGAAACTTAGTAGGAAATCGATAGCAAATAAATATACTTCACTAAAAAAGTGAAAGAGATTAACGCTATCAAGTAACTTAAATTTCAAATATTGGTATATTTCCCTTTTTTTAATTATTTCAGCTTAGTCACCTCTTCAATCATCGGTTTAACTCATTATTATAGCTCGCGGAAAAGGATTTTTAAAGTATTTTTGTTGCAATCTGTGCATCGATCTTATATATGTAATTGTGTGCACTTTATTTTTTACGCGGGTGAAGATTGGATTTTTTTGCGTCCATGAATGAAAATGGGAAATTGTAAAAGTAAAAGAATTTTGAATGCCAGTAGATTGTGTCAGTTATATAATATTATCGTTTCGATTCAAGATTGGATCTTTAAATAAAATTACAATTTTTGATTAAAAACAAATATTTATATAAATAATTGAACCAACGTATAATAAAAGGGGATTTAAAATTTCTTGGTCCAAGTGCAATGGCTCTTCACCAGTTTTTTTCAATTATCCAATTATATTTCAAGTAATTACTTTGTCTTGGTTTTTAAATATTTTGTATTGTTATTTTTTATTATTGAAGTTAATAATTTTACTTTTTGCGTTATTATTTTTTAGAAATGATAGTCCACTTCGAAATCATGAATTTTGTTATCATATGGTATATGGAATACGTCAAGTCGACCCTAAAAAAATATTTTGACTAAAGTTGTAGTATATGATGAGAATACGGACATCAGGTTCGATTCTCGTCACGTATAATAAGAGAGGGTGATTTTGATGGAATCTATCAAGTTTGTAGCTGATATAAAAATGCGTTACGAAGTAAAATATGAATATTAATAGTCTTACTTTTGTAGATAGCTTTGTTCCTTATCTTAAAATAGACAAATACCGAAAAACACATATTGTATACAATAGAACAAACACAATTGTCGTGAATTTGCAAATTTAATTATTGATCTAGAAAAGAACAGTACGAAAGGGTTTATAAATGAGAGAGCAAATGTGTACTGTAATATTTTTCACAATTTTATTATTTTACTGTGACCTAATTTGAAATATATCACGCGAGTATAAAACACGGGAACTTCAACCTTTGACTCACAATCAGACTATGATTCGGTTATGTTTGAAGTTATATAAAGTCTCTGTGATGAGAGTATGAAGCTTGTGAAAAAAGTTTTGTAGTTCCGTTTAATTTTTTTCTGACATAATCAAATAAATAAATATAGAGCTTTAAGTTTCTGAAGCCTTCAGTTTTATGGAGATCATTTGAAAATAATAGTGTTAATGATTTTGAGTAGTAAAATGCTGGACATAGACAATTATTTCCGATTCATAGGGTTTTTCTTTTTAGTTTGAACATTTAACGAATCTAATAATATAAAGGCAGAAAAAGAAAGACTGGAAGTCACGCGTTTTATGTCTTCTCTTCATGCTTTACGGGTAAGAATTTCATTGTATTGGTGCGTATACCGTAAACTTTATGACGATACTCAGAAAACTTCATTTTCCACCCGACGAGATCCAGGAGAGCTTTGTTAACAGTGATCGTCGATTATATATAGCGACTTATTTCTTCATCTTCCGCATTCGGAAACCCCATCAAATTCGATATTACACACCACTCATGTTCTCTTTTATTAAACTTGACGTCAAATTTCCCGCCATATTTTATCCTAATCTCTCCTCTCATGAAATCATTTTTTTCATCGTCTAGTCATTGTCAATAATACATATTCTTCCCATATTTCTGATAATTCCATTTTCTGTAACTTTATAAGAAAAACGTGCAAAATAATGATAAATTTGTGGTGAATATTCGTTCCTTATTAATAATTTTTATGTTCCGAATATTGAAGAAATAGTCAAATAGAACATTTAAGAGGTATTACTATATATGTAGGTGAGAAGTTTGCCTTGGTAAACCACAGTCAGGTGTAATCTAGTACGAAATTTCGAAAATCGGATTGTTTGTGACCTAATTTAGCTCCCAACTCTTCTATATACATATATCATGAATATTAATTCAATCAAAATGACACTCTCTTGGTGTTCGATAAAGTTAGGTTGATATTTAAATTAACATCTCATTTCGAAATATATACACAATTGTATAAAGACATAAACTTTAAGTTTATTTTCTTTTTACAGTATTTTTTATATATTTAATTGACTCTATGAAAGATATAGTAGAGCGAGTAAAAAAATAGCAGTACTTATACATGCTTGTCTGAAGCAGATTATGCTCGTGAAACAAATTTCAAACCATCTAACTTGATCTTTTAATCTCACTTCTTATGAGAGATAAAAGCTTTTCAGTCCTTCGTAAAAGAGGCAAAATGATATTCTTTATAACAGGTATTGCAGAGACAAATTTATTGTATACTCTTAAATTTCCAAGCATTTTTTCATAAATATTTGAATGTTATAATTCTCCTGAAATTAATACAGGGTTGATCGTAAATTGCAAAATGATGCGACGATAATTCTAGGTGTGAAACACGGCTGGAAGCTGTAAATTGAAAATCTATACTGCACTTTGTGTATTGCATTCGCAGGTACTGCAGGTCAAATATTTCACAAGCAATTTTCAATGTGACTTAAAAACTTTTAAAGATTCGCGCTAGCAATTAATTATATTAAAAGTAACTACGATAATACTAAACAATATCGAAAAAGTTTTTCAATACAAATGCATGGGGCACTATTATGGCGGAAAACATTTTTATATTGACCTCTGGAAAATATAGATAGATGCACTACAGAAATAGATTTTCGTGGATTGAAATTGAGAGGCTAGCAGATTGTTTTTGATGACAATATTAAAATGAACAAATCAGTAAAGGGAAAAAACGTCACTGGCAGAGTATAATGTTTTAAAACTTGTAAAATATCTTTATAATCGAAATTTTTAAAATCTTGTTTACAAACTTAAAGTTGTTTATTCTCAATATTAGGAAAAGAGAGATTTGCAGGGTTTACAATTTCGACAAAGCTGTGTTTGCGTTTAAGAAAAATGTAGGTCAAAATATAGGTCGGTGTCATTTCCTCGGGAGAGAATTGCTATTTTACACTGCGCTTACTCAGCTATACACTTTGAAAGAGATTCAATTTAAAAATAAAGTTAGTTTTGTGATTTTCTCAAAAAGATAATATTGCTAACTTTAAAAGTGTGTGTCTCTTAGTGGGAGTATTACATTATATTCACGACAATATTTTAATAAACTTTGAGCCGCAATTTTTCAATGACGGTGTATCAAATGCAGGTATATTACTTGAAATTTGCGAAGGATCTAATAATCCTAGGAAATGGTTCAATCGTCCGCATTATTTCCGGTAAAGGCCGGAAGGACTCAGTTTGGATCAAAGGGGGAGGTCAGAGGGCAGAGGGAAATGAAGCGATCGACTGCCTTGAAAACACGACACTTGCCTTGATCGAAAGTCAACCGCGTTGACGCAAAATGAAATCTGCAAATTTTAGCAAATTACTCCGTTTAATTTACTGCGATTTAATAATTATCTAATGAATTCACACAGATGTTTGATTTTCGTTTTGTGGCCAATATTCGGAACATTACAGTTTTTATTGGGCAATATGAACTGTCCGCATTTCAAAAATCTTTTTTAAAAGAGGCGAAAGTTGTTTTTTATATTTTTAGTCATAAATGTTGAAAATTTTTTTTTTTAATCTAATACAATTAATTTTTTAAGATAGATTTCTGAATAAGCAGATTAATTTTAAAGTTTTTAAAAACCTGTGTTATATATTACGCATGTATTACTATAAAAAGGCATTATCTATAATTTTAGTCACCGCTCATGAATAAAATATATCTCTCCTTTGAATATTTTGAACCTATCAACGGAAGTTTGTGGCACACATTTTTATCGGTTATACATCCTCCTAACTTCTGAAATTCTTTTTATATATTCGAAAACTTTATTAATGAAAATTTCAAATTATCACAATAAACGAAATTATTATCTTTATTAATATTCAATCAAACTGTTTACAGACTGTTTAAATTATTAGATTAAATTTAACAAATTGATATCGCATTGAGTTGTACAATGTATGTAAATTAAGTGCAAAGAACAGAAAACTTTCAGTTAATTAATACAAGTTAATCACGACTGCACCAACTGTTAGAGCGTATAAATAAAATAAAGCGTTTAAAAAAATGTATAACTTGTGTAAACTTATTTCACTGGTGGGTGTTATTATTTTAAATGAAGTAAAGACTCTGTTTCTTTATTGTTTATCGAATATGTTTAAATAATATGTTTAAATATTATATGTTTCTCTTTAAAGATGTTTTTATTTTCTTTTGCATTTATTTTATAGCAAAACAAGCTTCGCGAAGATAACTTTTTCACTTTAATTGAGTTTCTTTACTTTAAGTAGTAGCTCAGCTATACTATAAGTTTTATAGAAATTTATAAAGCTTTCAGCCGATAAGTGCAGTCTTAAGAAAAGTGAGCCATGAAAGGTTCAGAACAATTCAAATTATAATACTCATTAATTTTTGTGCGACTTTATAAATTAATTTTTAAATGAATCCAAGTTTTTAGATAATGAAGTATAAAAGATATTGGTCAACTTTGAACAAAAATTTTATGAGTTTATATCGATTTAAATTACATACATAGTATTCTTCATGATTTTTAGACATGTTAACAAAGTTTTATTGAAATACATTATACATAGTACCGATTAGTACATGTTTCGAGATATTTTATGTATTTAATAAGAAAATGAAAATAGTGACAATATATATCCGTTGCACCAAAACACTTTTTTTTATTATCACTTGCGGTGAGCATAATAACTCTAGAATGACTCATCTAAAATTAAAAGACCAAAAAAAATCATTAGTATATTCCTATACGGAGTTCTTGAACGAAGGGATTTTCATTTGGACCAAACTTTCCATTTTTTGGATGAAAAAACCGAATTTTTGGAACCTTGAAAATCGTATTTTTTTTAAAAAAAAACCCTCGCCACTTTTAAAAACATAAAAATTTCGCTAAACTCTTGGTTCACAAGCTCCGTATAGGAATATACTAATAAAATCTTTTTTGTTTTTTGATTTCAGATGAGATATATCATGCCTGATCATGCTCACCGCAAATGCGATGATAAAAAAAAGCCGTTTTGGGATAACGATCACATTTCTCCCAGTTGCCAAGATTTTCTCATTATAAAAAGTACCTCTTGAAACGCATGTATACTAATCCATACTTCAAGTGTAATATCAATAAAATTTTGTTGACATAGGTATATAAATCATGAAAAATCCCTTAATCTAATTAGATAAAATATTTTAAAATATAATTTTGTCCTTCCGAAAAGTTAAAACATATTGTTTTCAACATATAGAAAAACTTGAAAAAATCTATTATACCGCACAATGAAAAGTTAATGGTCCACGCGCATCAAAAAACTTAAAGCACATATTTCAGATGACTTCTCAAGAACTCTTGAGTGCGCACCCCATTGAAAGAAAGGTAACGATAACACAGGACTTACCTGTGCGAGAGTGGGGGGGGGGCGAAGAACCTCCGAGGTCAACAGGTAGTAATGTAGCGACGTAAACAGTAGAGTTGCTTGGAGGTGAAGCGCCGCCGTTACAGTCACAAGTCAAAGGAATGAAAGGATGTCACAGGTGCTGGACCAGTGGAAGTCGCACCAGTCAACCTGGTAACCTTGGTAGCGTGTTTTTCTGTAACGTGGGATTTTCTTCTTCTTTGTTGTAAGTGTCGTTTCTCGAACAAGTCAGGAAAGCGGACGAGCTAGCTCTGTCCGGTTCTCTGGTGCTGTGCCGGGTGCTATCCTCAGCCAGCGTTATCATGGCGGCTGCGCTCTGCTCGACTCTAGTGCAAACCTCCACCTAGCTTCCTTGTTTATCTCTTACTACTTGTACCTGAATGCATTATTGCCGGTATTAGTACCTACATGACCTGCTGAGACGAAACCCGCACTCTTCAGCTGATAAGCTGAGGTGGATAGAGCTGAAATCTTGATAAGGAGGATGCGATGGTCTAGTGCTGGAAAAAATGTCATTGACTTCCTTAACATTTTGTACTGTCTTCTAACTTTTTTTAATTCTAACGCATTCTCTACTGTTTCCTTTCTTGTTACAGGAGTGAAAAAGACGGAGGGGTGAGGGGTAAATGTACATTATAATTGCACAATTTTGATGTTTCCTGAATGGACTATTACATTATAAAACATCAGGAAATGTTTATATTGTTATAGTTGTAGTTATTGGAAGTATAGGTACATACATAATATGCACCAGTGAACTCGCTCAATGTTACTCTATCAAAACTTTCTAGGCTGAAGTTTCCAAGATATTACTTCCATCCGAATCTTATACTTATACACAAGAGACATATTGAATTTATGTGCAGGACTTATATATAATCCTCTGAATATGTCCGTAAGAGAGACGAGTTTACTCTAATTTGATTTTCAACTTGTTAAAGATTTCAACATCAATCTCAATAAACTTAGATTATCATTTCAAGTGTACTATTTAGTTTCGTATTTTTTATTGTTTAGAGTGCTTTCTTTTAAATCTGACTTTTTACGTGTTTCCTAATCCTCATCACAGAGACTTGACGTTCTTGAATAATGTCGTTTCCTATAGTATTTTCCATCCTGTTTTGAATAGAAGTTCGTTACTAAAAACCTATGACTGACTTGGAACAAAACTTAGCCGCATGAAAAACGTAAGATCTTAAGAAGATCGAGAAATCTCGTACGTGTAACGAATGAAAGGTTTGACCTCGTTTTCTTTGTACTACTTTGAAATTGGGACGGATTCTGTCCTGAGTCTGGTCAAAAATAAGTTTTTCAATGATATCAAAGACCATTATTCTTAAAATCCTTGGAGAAAAATCCATGAATCTTCCAAGTGAAAAGTTTTGTTAGTTTCTCTAGCAGGAAGCATTTCAAATGAGGAGGAAGCCTCGTAAGTCTGAAAAATCAAAAAATCTAATCAAGAATTCCCAGTGTGTTAGCATAAAATTTAGTTTCTGTGGTATTGCTCGCAGAAACATCAATTATTTTCACTTAGCTTATGTGATAAAGCGGTAACATTTACTCTAAGCCAGAGGCTTTCTGCATCTAGTAATGCGTATATATAGGTGCAATCAGCAACACGTGTATTATTTCGAAGGCTCTCATTGTCAGTGGTTTCCTCTCTTGCACGTTGTGGCGGCTGCACCATCCTGAGACCTGAAGTACCAAAGTGAGCCAATCAACTAGCAGTAGTCATGGCTGACCTAATAGTCCTCATACTACTTGGAGTCAGGTTATTAGTTACGTCATAAGATTGAATTTCTAGACTGTTTTCTATGACCTACCACAATAGATATCAGATATTCAAGTGAGTTTGCACAAGTGATTTTAGAACAAGAAAACTTCGGAATTACTTTAGAAGGAAAAATTTAGAATACTAGTAACTCTGCTCACGATTAATTTCTTGTTTTTGCATTCCTTTTACTAAAAGCAGGACGTCATAAATTTGTCTCGTATTTTTAAGATATTTTGAAACAGTTTTCGAACTTTTTCAATTTTTTTTTTCAGTTTTTAATATTTAAAGACTCAAAATACATTTTGCGATACTTCAAATCTCGTGGAATATTTTGAATCACACAAAATATCTAGAAATATATTTAAATCTCTGAAAATTCGTTCAAATTCCTTAAAGTATAAACTTAAAATGTTTTTAAAGGGTCTTAACAACGATATGTTCGAAATTTTCGAGATTTATACAAGTGCAGATATTATTATTACTTCTACTTCTACTTTTTCTTTGGAGATAGCTTAATTGAACACAAAAGTGCATATTTGCATATGCAGAGGACGTTAAATATTAAATTTTGAAATGTCACTCGCAATAGATGTTTCCTTGCCAGACATGAAATTTCAGTAATGTAAGGATATACATTATTGTTGGGAAGTTCCTCACGCATAAGCTGCATGCAATGCAGTGTTTACATTTCCTGTAATTATGATTTGACGAGTAATATATATGACAGTAGATATATTGAAGCATATAATGCATATATCTATATATACACATACATAAAATTAATAATGGTTCTACTCAGTTTTATTAATTAAGAAGAGTTTTTGTAGGGAAAAAATATTCAACAGAGATTCTGGAAATGGATCACTTTGTGGATAAAAAGCTTCGGGCGAAAGACTGTCCTTTAGTGGACGGTTTGCGATTAATTACCCCTCAAGAGGCTGCAGACATTAATTATGTATACAATTGAATAAAATTAATGTACACGAGTAATGCAAAAAATTATTAATTTCTATAAATATAAATATATAATTTTACTCCTTATTTACTGTTGAAGATGTTGAAAATGTTGATCCTTAATTGTGTGCAATGAATCTCAAGTTATTTACCTGTCGAGTGAGAAACTGCTACAGTTCTCCTTTCTGTTTCTCTCGCTTCGTTACATAAGACTTTCACTCATTAATGTCTCTCTCGAGAAAATTTTAACCAAGCAAATTTCATCTACCTTCTTGAGTTCGTGTTTCTCACTCAATTTTCCTCCGCGTGACGTTTTTAATATGAAAAGAATCTTGAGTGAGATACATTGGAATTTAAGAGAATTAAGCTCTCTACGTAATCGAAAAAGTGACTATTGCCTATTTAAAATTGTTTTTCAAAATAGTTATCTTCTTTTTAACCTTTTGAACAAGCTCTTGAAATGTATGATCAAAGTCACTGATGAATTAATAATTATAGTAAACTAGTAGGATGCATAAAGAGATACATTTTTTTGCTATTTAAACTTTATTATAGTTCGAACACTTTACTTGCAAACTTTAAATTTAGTTAAGGAAAAAATAACGGAATATGTATAACAAAACATGATCCTGACTGAAGAGTAACCAACAAAGTTTATACTCTTGAGCAGTATTTTGAGCCGTTTAACGAGTAAAGTTACAATCTTGGCATTTATGTATTTCTATATATCTTCTTTCCATATGTATTTTCAAACTACAATATCTTACTCACTAATGAGAATTAATTTTAATTGAATGAAGTAACTGCAAAATTGAAAAATGTCGATAATTTGAAAGTCTCCTAATTCAAAGCTTCAATTATCGTCTAAGTATTGAAAGACTATTAATAATTAATGTACTTAACTAAAATTTATAGCTAAGCTACTTAGCTTTCATGCTCTATAAAATTTCGCCTGAATTTTCAAATATGTAGAATGCAAACTCCGATTTTGAATAGCATTGCCGACGGCGATATTTCTTTCTTTCTACGTGACTAGGAAGAAGTTCACAAAACTTGGTATGTTTTCAGAATACAAATGTTTGTGTTCAAAGTAGAATACGTAATTTTATACACGGGAATCTTTTTATAGTTTAGATACAGGCAGCCTGAGAATGTGCTAATATATTATTGTCAGTAATCGCATGGCTCATTTATTACTTTCATTATCAAAAATTTTCTTTACAAATAGTAAAGTCTTTCTTTATTATATCTTTTTCTTTACAATATTTAAACTTAAAAATATATTTAAAAAATGAAGCCTCAGAAATATTGTTTAGATGTATCTAATTCCAATCTAATTCCAATAAAGGGACATACTTGATGAAATATATAGGTAGAAGCCATTGTGTGAACAAATCACAGTTTCCAGTTTCAGACAGTTCAATTTCAATTCCATTGTTAAAGTATATGGATCATGTACCTTTTGATGCAAATCAAGCAGCTTGTATTCTGTTTGACTATATATATGATGCACATGTTTTAATTGAGATGAACTAATCGAAGGTATTCATTTTCAATTCTTATCTAAATAAATTAATATAATAGTAATTCCGAAACAACATTCCTCAAATCCGATGCGTTCTAAAATTTGAAAATTTGTGGAAAGATCTTTGTGATATATTAAAGCGGGCCTTTAAGAAATTTTCAATGATAATTCTCTCTCTCTCTCTCTCTCTCTCTCTCTCTCTCTCTCTTGTTAGAAGAATAGAGCTAATTTCTTCTTTCAATTCAAGGAAACATTAATAGGAACGTTCTATTGTGTAGCCACATCTATTCATCGCCCATGATATGATAAGAATTAATAAATTGTTCCTTCGCATGCTGTAACCCAAGAATTTCTTGGGATTTTGTTTCATTTTCGATGAATTCAGTGAAGATTTGCGTCAGATGTTAGAAATGAGAAGAAACCAGCTGCGTTTCCGTTCACTCTGGTCTGAAATTGTAAACGGAAGCTAGTGTAATTTTCCAATGTGCAGACTGGCAATTGTTTTATATAAGCTATGAAGACGCTCTGTTTATGAGAAAAGTTTTTGCAATTGTACTGTTTAAATCCAGAGAGAGAACGCTGGCACGCAAAACATAATTTAACTGCCAGGTAATGGAAGAAGAACACTTAATTGTTTCTGAATTCGGGCAAAGTGGAGGTTGGCCGCATTTTATGGAACTCTGCGAGTGTGTTACATCCGGTGCAGATTAAGGGTTACTGAAATCTGTTGCGAAAAGTTGATATGCCTCAACAATGTGCGAACACAGTGTCATTGCGTTCACCATAGTCTAGTACTAAACTTCCTCCTTTAAAAACATAATTCCTCGGAAATATATATTTGTTCCGAGGTTTTCCTCAGTTGAAGAGTTGATTCAACATTTTTCTCCTCATTTTGGCAAATAATAAGTATCAACTCCGGATCGCTGGGCTACTAATCTAAAACTATTTCTAAAAGTTTGTAAAACCAAGATGTGATTTTTCTACCAGACGATAGCTGAAGAACAGGTTCGAATTGGGAAATCACGTGCAGTCTCTCTTCAGTGCTTGGGAAACAAAGGATAAATGCGGTATTTCTCCCGCTTTTTGTCCCTTGTTTTCCGAGTATTGAAGAAAGACACACGATTTCCCAATTCGGGTCCTGCCGAAGAAAGTTTAATTCAGTTTGAGAAACTGTCGACGAAACAGTTCGTATAATCACGAAGAACGCGGTGTCCTGTACAGGAGTTAATTCGATTGCCTTGTTACCTGCACGATAACTCAGTGGTAATCAGTCAGCTGGGAACAAGTCTCCCTCATGTTATTGACTTTCTAACTTCCTAGAACACATCCGGAAACGTGTGAAACTGATGAGAAGCTCCCTCGCCTTCTTCTTCTTATTGGGGTCGCCGTTCATCGAACACAAAAGCAAACAAAGAAAAGTTTATCTGACAGTTCTCTATTTGAGAAGTGTATAGGGATGAGTAGGTGAATGGCAAGTTGTAATAGAGAAAGGAAGTTAGGGATGATAAAAGAGTAAGGGGGAGGAGAATAATACGAAAACCACATCTCGTGCTCCACACTTGCGACGAAGTAATACATCAGCAGGTGTTGCGAATTTGCGTTTCCACGAAAATCATGACGTTGGGATGTTCGTATATTTCTGTCGGAAAAGAGTAAAAGAGAAGTGCCTGAAATATGGCCGAGATTTAAGAGCTAAATATGCTGTATTTTACGACGCCCTATTTATTTTCTGAGTCTGCTCTATTCAGATTCTTGAGAAAATGACGTCTTTGGGACATTCTTTTACAAATCGTACAGATTTGGACGAAAGTTGACCGACCCATTTTTGATTGAGCTAATACTTTTTTCTACGGGTTCTTTATCGAAAAAGAGAAGATACGTATTTGAGGATTTTTTTATTTTGCAATTTTTTGAGAAATAGGAAGGGTTGAAAAATTGAGAAATTGAGTGGACTATTTTTTAAAAAATGCGTAACTCTTGTTCTATTTAAGCTAGAGACTTTATTTATTTTTCATTTGAAAGGTGAAAGAACGAGCTTTAATAAAAAAATGATCCCAAAAATATTATTAACAAATTGAAATTATTGTTAAAAACAATAACATTTTTTTATTGACTTTTCACTAGTTTGAACCCCATGAATTAAGTTCTTAGTATTTTTATCGTATTCTACGTGTTTCTGATCGAAAACGATTTATTTAAAAATGGTGAAATTATTATTACTGTCGGAAAAAACTTAATGTGTCTAGCACTGTCGAGCGCGGTACCTCACACCGGCGCACGTA
>JAUEJJ010000046.1:483782-497542 GCA_032164275.1 Synergus coniferae
AATTCATTAAATTTACTATATTTAATCAGGTTTGGACGCAAATAGGAGCACGGACGCAAATAGGTGCATTTACCTTAATTCACTCCGTGTATTTAAATAAATAAACCAGTTTGCTCATTCTTAACATTATTTCCAATAGTGTTATTTAATCCCGACCGTCACATCCGTGTGGAAATTTTGATTTGACGGGCAGGTCCATATTTGTGAATTATGGCCCCGATCGGGTCCAAATCGGGGGGTTTCGTTCCCAGTCTGGGCCATGTTTGGACGTTTCTACATTAACACTAAAATGTCAAAAAAGTTAATTTTAATTTCTTGTAGTTGCAAAATAACTAGTGGCATGGTCTTGCCATGTGCCTTATCAAAGTACTCAGCGCAAAATAAAAAGCATGTGATATACATAGAATGCCTCATCTGACTATAAAGCACGAGGCTGATAAGGATTATACTTTGTTGTTTTAATTTCTAAAAAAACTAGATCACTAAATTGTTTATTAATTAATTTAATTGATAGAAGCTTAAAAATATAAAAACAATGAGTTTTAGTATATATCAGTCAGTTCTTAGTATTCTATTGTATTTTTTCTCATATTTTTTCTCCTTTTGAATTTGTTGAAATATACAAATTTATCTTTTATAAACACTTCTGATATTATATTACTTGATTGTTTAATATTTCGCATAGCCACGTGGCTGTTTATATGTGTTATGTCTACGTGTCCTTCGGTTGAGGATCAACGCATCAAATTTTAGTCAGTTAGTCAATCGCTCGTTGCTCTCTAATGAGTTATAAGATATATGTTGATTGAAATAAAAAATCTTTTCAACTGATTCACAAAAAACAAAGACTTGTCATTTATTCATAAAATCTCTATTAAACTTTTACCATATCCCAATAGAATTTTTACATATATTATGAAATACCCATCTATAATTATCTTATTTTCTATTATGTAAAAAATTGCATATAAGAAACTAGCTTACACCTAAAAAATTCGACCCAATTAAATGTTATTGTAATTTTTTAATAATATTCATAGAACAATATTGGACAATCAAGTTATGCACGTTACTGATTAAAGAAAAAATAAATAAATTCATTTCACATAAAACACATGTGACTTAGTACGGCATGTGATGGTGAGTCAAATCGCTATCTTGAACGTGAGGAATGAGGACTCAGAAAAATAATTTGATCACCATCGCGAAAATTTTTTTAAATTTAAAAGCTATATTGAGCACTTTGACAAAAAATTGTACGCTTAATTGTCTAGGTATTATGTCTTCGTTATATATTTAATTAATGAGTAGCACTTAATGTACCTAAAAATCATCCAAAAATAATAGTATAACAGTATTTTATTTAATTTTTCCAAAAAGTGGAAAATTTGATGAAATTATACGTAATTTTCCTAGTTTTTTAAGTTCAAGTGAAAAATTGCGCGGAAGTGAGTTTTTTACTGGGTTCATTGCACGCACGCAATTTATGATATAAATATAGTTTATTTTCAAGTCCTAGCGAATTAAATTCACTTTTTTGACTAATGAGAACAATTAATCCATTATATGTATGTCGTCCGAGTAAACAGTAAACACTTCTATTAAAATGAACATGAGACACACGTGGTCGAAAAAAGAAAGGAAAAGGAAAAAGGGAGACAGAATTTCAGATGGGACGTGTAATGATACATATGATGAGTTGATGACTTATGTTTATGACTAATGGTTCATATGCTAAAAATGTTTTGTGGCTCTTGTCATGCAATCAACTTATATGTACGTGCTCTCAGGCATTTCTTGATTCAAGCTAAAGATTGTCGTAGGTCGTAGCGCTCACTTTACGGATTTTCACAACATTTTTAAATTCTTAAAATTTATTCTGGAATATTATCTATTCTGTAATCTACATAATTAATTTTATATATTATGCCAAAAGTTACACTTTCTTTTATGACGCTTTTCCGACTATAAAATTCGTCACATTTTAATCAGACAAAGGACAATGTTCTAATAATACGAATTGCATTTCATTGTTCAAAGAATTGTAAACAATTTTGAACAATAACAATAAGCTTTCCGTTCTTATCAGTGTTTACAGCCTGATTAAAGAAAAGTAGGTGTAGCTGTAATAAGATTTATTTGTTGTTTAAGTCAAATGTATGAAAGATAATACAAATAATATGGGACATCAGAAAGAGTTTTCCGGCGATTGTGCATTGTGCAGTATTTCATCCAGAGCTAATTTGGCTTTATTGTCTTTGTTGTTCAGCGACGCTTCATGTGACACGCCTGTCGTTTTTAGCACGTGACTCCAACGTGCTCGGAACATGCATTCGATTCACACATAAAACGTTCACATTGATGTTTGCCTGTAGAGAATCCATACACATGAAGTATGTAC
The DNA here is from genome assembly GCA_032164275.1 of Synergus coniferae. Lineage (NCBI taxonomy): Eukaryota > Metazoa > Arthropoda > Insecta > Hymenoptera > Cynipidae > Synergus > Synergus coniferae. The sequence goes on from JAUEJJ010000046.1 coordinate 486,184, forward strand.
GTGCAAATAATTAACGCAATTCGATGGCTGGGTAAACGTAAGTAATGTCCGGAAATAATGCTAAGAAATACCTAGTTTTGTTATCAGTGGAACAAACTGGAATATACATAAAAAGCGTCCAATTATGCAATAATAATGTTCAATTTATCCATGCTTCAATTCAGTAGTAGATTCTCCAGAATCTACTGTGCGCAATGTTTGTTACTTATTTTCTTACAGTAGATACGGACAATTATAGTCAGCCATACGTAGTATGATGCATACGTCGAAATGATTCAGGATAGATATTTTACCTTTTCTCATTATTTCTTCGCGTTTCATGTAATTATGGAATTCATATAATTTAATGAATTAATCAATTGAATTCAAAATAATGAGAACAAAATGATAAATGCCACGTGCTTGATGCCAACAACATATGTAGTATGTATATATGTTCTATCTACAATACATTAAAGATTAGATTTATTCTTCTAAAGGCGACAAGAAACAACTCGGAGAAATTAATCATTTGTTTGGTCGTCTCGCGATTTGCATAAACGACGATCAAGGTCAACTTTTAAAGTGATGTTTTACACTCTTTTAGAATTAATGAATTAATCCCAATCGGCACATAATTTAAAAACGTTAGAACGTCTTGAAAATGATATTTTAGAAACGTACGAAAAACGTCTTCGACATTTTATATGTAGATATTTATGCCTAATAGAAAATGTTTTTAAGACGTTCCAGAAACGTCTTTCAACTTTGTGCCCACTGGGATGAAGCAATAATCAAACTTAATCAGATTCCTTTTCTATTATGTTATTCAAGTCAGATTCGCAGTTTCAATATAAAATGACTTTTCGAGATTTGCAGTCACCATGCATTAAAGTAAAGAAGCTTTCAGATGCGCACAAAGGGGACAAGGTTAAACGACAGACGTGCATGATAGTGAAATAATTTTTGCAAAATTGATTTTGATAAAAGTAAATGTCACATTCAATTCAAGGAAAAGTCTACGACACTCATGAGCAGATAATTTCTCACATGATTTGCTTTTATCATCTTTTTAAACACAAAAAATGAAAATAATCTCGCATGTTTTAATTAGAATTCAAAATAAGCATAAATCTAATTCTACTCTTTTAACAAACAACATCAGAACACTGTATTATTTTTAAATCCCTCTCGCTTTTGAATTTCAATGACAAAAAATATTTTTTTTTTACTCTTTCGTCTTCGTCACAATCTAAAATAGTCTAATTGTCTAAATAAATCCCATAAATTGCAACCTGCGCTTTTCAGGTCCTAATTAATGAAATTAACACTTTTTTTAAAAGAGTCATTTTTATTTTTGTAATGTAAAATACTAAAATTGTCAACACATTCTATTAAGTCTTTTAAAAGTATTAATACCTCCTTTCAAAAATAACTCTGAGCCACCTGAGACTTAAAAGAATTGTGTAAACGGAAATGAAAAATATCTTTAAAAAAACAATACAAAATTGTTAACCTTTGTTACTGTGATTGATTTTTTATCATTTATTTGGAAATGTATCTTTGAGAGATTGAAGGTGACACAAAAAATCGATGTTAATAGACTTTCTTCAATGTCAAGGTAAAACTGACAGACTCTGGCCCTGAGTCAGATAATTTATGTATACATGATTCGAGTCGTTAACACTTGACTTTTTTAAGGCTTCCGAATTCACATACATATCATTTATAAATAAAGTAACCATTCTTTTTTTTAAGTATAAAAACTAATTCTCTATATTATTGACAATATACACAGAGATATGTATAACATGAGTTTTTCTCAATTTGCGTTGCAAAATTTAGAGACAAACGTTAAAGTGTCATATATTTTTTATAAATTGAAGAAAAATTCATACAATCGGTTTCTTCGTGCATGAAATATGACAGTGGGAAAATAATCATTAAGTTTATCTTCGTATATTGTCGATAATGGCAAAGCTGTCAACCTTCGCCCTTTTAAAGAATCTGTTTTTCTTAAGTCTTCGCCGTCTTCGCAAGAAATGTATGAGAAACTCTGTTACTTAAAATAGATTTTCAAATGTCATATTGAAAATCATGCTTATATTAAAATCATGCTGGATTATTGAATATTGAATATTAATTGTGATTATTGGATATTTTTAAATTGCTAAAAATTACGGAGAAGATGATATGCAAATTTTCCATTTCATATTAAACACAATTTATAAGTTATGGAATCTATATAGTTTAATGTCTTATTGAATATTGGGTTTAGCACATAAAGCCGATAGCTCTCAACGACGATGTTAATAGATTTAGAGCTTTCTGGATTTTATTTCTTTTTTTTTTTGCTGTGGAGAAGTTAATGCGCAACCTTAGAAAGAAACACGTGTTTTTCAATATTATTGTAGATCAAATGATACAATCTATCACATGTCGAAGCAATTAAGATATCAAAAGTATGTAGATATGATTTCAATTTGGTGAAATAATTTTATTTTCCATTGCAACATGTGGATAAAAAATTGCAATATATATGAGACTTTACAAAAAGGCCTCGGATCATTTTATTTTTTTATACTTGCATATAAACATATTTTTAAGAGTAATGGATAATCAAAAAATATTAATACAATTCAAATTATTAAGTTATTTTTTTTAACCAAGTGGCGCACTCTTCATATTTAAGTAGATCGATAATACAGAAGTCTGTACCTAATAATAACTAATATTTTAAAGAGAAAAGTATTATCATTTGGTAACAAGTAAAATAAAATATGTAAATTATGAATACTGTTATATAAATTAAATGTTTTGTAGTCTAAATGGTACTGAAACTTTTACCCAAATTCTTACAAACATGAAATTTGATGTCAAGATTCCTTTGGGATTAGGAAAATTTTAGAATAAAATTTAGGGAAACTTTTTCTATTTTAAAATTCCATTATTTGAAGTTGAAATACAAATAAAATAGTAAAGTTGTGTTTTTATATTCTAGAACAGGATGTGCCTACAATTATGATATGTGTAGAAAAAAAGTTTCCTCACAGAGAAAAACAGTGACCGGAAAGTGTTAATATTATTTTTATTGACATAATGATAGTACAGTACCCTTCATGTATGCCTTCTCCTGTGAAATTGGGTGTTGATACGTTTTTCAATATGGAATCAAGTTATCACTGAACTTCACAGGGGAAGGCATATATATATATGTATGAAGGGTACTGTACCTACTGTAAGAGATTTTTTAGAACTATACTGATGTAGGTCAATCACAGACATTGGTATCTGCTCTTCTAGAAATAAATCCATAGTGCTTACAAAAGTTTCAACAGAATGCCATTCAGTAGTGCATTCTGTTCTTTAAAAATTCTTTGGGGCAGTTGTGATACAAAAAGGGTCAGTAAATTTAAATATTTTAATGAATAGTAAATAAATAATAAATTTATATTATAACTATAATTTATAATTATAATTTATAATTTGTTTCCTTTCGATTCTCTCGCTCTTTATCATTATTTAATTGCTAATCCTAAACTTATTCAGAATCACGCGTAAATGGAATAAAACTCAAACATAAAAATTCTGTTAAAAAATTCGAAAAATTGATAAATTGCTTACGCTATTAATTCCACGTGTCACGGGCACGCTTAGTTTGAAACCTGAATAATTCCACGTGATTGTTTCTGTAAGGTTTCAGTCGCAATCACTTTTAACTAAAGTGATTAAAAACCGATGCCTTTTAAGGTCGTAAAAGGTGCCTAGACACGACCGTCATTCAGTTTCTGAAAGTAGAGGGTGAATAATGGATTTCACTCACATATGTTTCCCGGAGAACATCACCTCTGAAATTAGTTCCTTAAAGATTAGTTGAAGGGAACAATCATGCAGTAACAAAAGGACAGTGATATTACAATAAATTATTGATCAATTTCATTAGGAATAGGGTCGAAAGTATTTTCTTATAAATTATTTCCCCAATTTTAAAATGAAGCGATCTAAATCGGAAATTTCAAAATGGAACGTAATCAACAATTTACTGGGAAGAAATTCGTTGCATCTGAAAACATCAAAAAGTCAATCACTTCAAGTGAGTTTGCGCAATTTTATTTGAACTTGAGAATGTGAGTATTTAATAATTAGAACCATTTATCGGCCAGACTTCCTATATTGTTTAAGAATTTTACAAAACTTGTTAAAACTTATCGGCATTTTTTTATTATTCAGGACCGGGTAAACAAGGATGCGAAGAGATTAAAAATTGTGAATAATGAGTCTGAAACATATTATCCAAATTGTGATGAAACTGTGTGGACGAGGTCATGCGAGCACGAAGTAACAGAAGCAATTCCTGGAAAAATTACTGGAAATATTCCGAAATGGCTGAAGGGAACTTTGCTAAGAAATGGACCAGGAAGTCTTAAAGTTGGAGAATACACTTTCGATCATCTCTTTGATAGTTCTGCTCTCCTACATAGGTAATTTGTTCATATTTCGATTTGTTTTTTCCATTTAAAAATTGCTTGTAATAGCGAATTTTTGATAGCAAACTATTTTACTTTTGACGATCTAGATTTGGAATTGCTGATGGGAAAGTAACATATCAACGCAGATTCGTACAAACTGAAGTTTTTAAAAAGAATCAAGCAGCACAGAGAATAGTTGTAACAGAATTTGGAACGAAATCAGTGCCGGATCCTTGCCAAAGTATTTTCCAAAGGTAAATATTAAGATGCATACTAAATAAACCATGAAAAATATGTTACTCGAAATTTTGATGATTTTCAGAATTTCAGCAGCATTCAATCCAGCTGATAATACCTCTGACAATTCTATGATTTCGGTATATCCATTTGGTGATGAATTTTACACGTTCACAGAATCTCCAATTATCCATCGTATTGATCCAAAGACACTTGAAACATTGGGGAAGGTAAAATGAATATTTTCATTATTTTCGAAACTTGAAAAAGTAAAACTGTATTTGTGAATATGACTGCCGCATTTTTATTAAAATTCTAGGTAAATGTATCGAAACACGTTGCAATAGTAAGTCACACTTCTCATCCGCATGTAATGGCAGATGGAAAAGTTTACAATTTGGGAATGAGCATTTCATCACGGGGACCAGTTTTTACTATTGTTTCATTTACACCAAATACAATAAATATCACGGGTTCGTCGATTTTAGTATTTATTTATTATCTTATACTTTATTTATTCTATATTTTTAAAATTTACAACATCATTGATCAACAATTGTATAACTTTTTTAACTTTATATGATTCAGGAGAAGATAAAAAATCTATGTTTGAAACAGCTGCTGTTGAAGCAACGCTACCGTCAAGATGGGTCTTAAACCCTTCATACATGCACACTTTTGGTATTACGGAAAATTATTTTATTATCGTGGAGCAGCCTTTGTCTGTCGCATTAGTGACTATGGCCAAATGTCGTATAAAAAATGAACCTATGTGCACTTGTCTAAAATGGCACGATGGCGAAAGTGTCAGTAAATTATATCTTTACTGATAGAAGTAATTGTATATAACAATTGTGTTTATTATTTATTATATATTATTTACAGACTCAAATTCACGTGATCTCTAGAAAAACTGGCCAAGTTGTGAAGACTTTTACAGCTGAGACATTTTTTTATTTGCACATTATCAATCAATTTGAAACTTGTGATAAGGATTATGTGGTTTTGGATATTTGTGCATATCGAGATGCAACAATGCTCGACTGCATGTATATAGATGTGATAAGAGTAGGTTCAAAATTATTTCTCTTGATTTTTTCACTTTTAATGATAAGAAATTTAAAAAAGGTTTTCTAAATTCTTTTTTCCAGAATATGCATAAAAATCCTGATTATGCAAATTTATTTCGTGGAAGACCACTGCGTTTCGTGCTACCAATGAAAGATTCAGCATCTAATACACCAATAGAAGAAAATTTAATCACTGTCAAAACAGTCAACCAGTCGATGTTTAAGGAATCTGAAAACAATGAAATTCCGAATAAAAATAATAAGGAAAGTTTTCTTCAAAAAAATGCAAGTGCTCACAGACTGCCAAATGGAAATATTTTTGTGAAACCAGAACTTTTGTGTGACTTGGGATTGGAAACTCCTCGTATTAATTATGATTATTATCTTGGAAAAGAGTATCGATACTTTTATGGAATATCCAGTGATGTGGATATCGAAAATCCAGGCACTGTATGGTCAAGATATTGAGTATTAAAGAATAGGTAGAAAAAAAATTAATTTTCTTTACCTTCTTAATTTTTTTCAGATTATTAAAGTCGACACTGTGAATAAAACTAAAAAGACTTGGTGCGAGAAGAATATTTATCCAAGTGAACCAATTTTTGTTCCACATCCCGATTCAAAGGTAGTTTTTATATTTATTTTTTCTATTCTATAAATAAGTCTAAAAATATGTACCTATGTAGTTCCTTTTTGAATTGGTTACATTTTTTTTTAGAATGAAGATGATGGTATTATTCTAAGCTCTCTGGTTTGGGGACAAGGTCGAGAAACGGAAGTTGGCCTTTTAATTCTTGACGCTTCCACTTTCGAGGAAATTGGACGTGCCACATTTGTCACGCCTGGTCCTGTGCCAAAATGTCTGCATGGCTGGTTTACTTCCAAAGTTTGATAAACATGAATTCCACTTAAAATTACTATTCCTCTAGTGGAAAAAATATATTTCTTTTTCATAATAAACAATAAACAATAAAATACAATACATTAAAATTGTGAAATGTAAGAAATTGGACTAAATCACAAGAAGATTCACTAGTTATAAAGTCATAATTTTCTAATAAAATTTAAGACAAATAATTAATTGATATTATCTATGTGTGTAATATGTATGATATAATCAGAAATTGCGCGTATAATTTATATTTCATTACTTTTCTACTGTTCACAATAAATAAAAAAATGTACTTTTTTAATACTAGAGGGATTCTTCTAAATATGTAAAATTATTAAAATCGAGATTTTACTTTATTATATAAAAAGGTAGATTTCAATTTTGGTTAGTGAAGGTAGTCTAAAAAAAAACACTTTAAATAGAATAAATTACGTAGTGTCTTTTTTTGATGATACATTATTTACAGATGTCGCGAAAAATAAAATAATTTCTATGCAAGACTATTAAACATTAATTTACAATAATTATAGTCAATTTATAATTATTTACGTCAATCGCGCATTGTGGTGATATTTACAAATTAAATGAATACACCCAAGTGTCCTCATTTCATTTGGATGGAATGTAAATTTTACAATTTAGATATACATATAGTCAGGTATATCGACTTAAAAATATAGGTACAGAACTTTAAAAATCGAAAACTATTGTCTTATAAATCAGAAAAAAACTACCAATCAGTGCAGAGTAATGTGCCATTAAAATAATTCTGCACCAAGTGATTATCTCTTTTAAAAATTTAAAAACTAATGTAATTTTCTAATGTAGTAAAAACTTATAATGCACTTCACATTCACAAGTTTTCGCTGAAGTCATATTTTTTGTTTAATTTGGTTAGGTATAAAATATTCGTGAGGAAATAGGAATTCAATCTAATTAGGAAGTTTCAGAAAATTAAAATTTCTATGATAAATTCTAAGTAATCTGATAAAGTAACTCGTAATAATTAAAAATTTCTCCTAATTATAATGCAAATACATAGATTCTAAATCCAAAATTTTAAAAATAACAATATTTTTTTACAACGTGTTATGAGAACTTACTCTGCAGTTTTGGAATCAGTATTTAAAGATGCAAAACAAAAATAATGTAATTATATATTAATTTCTATTATGAACAGGTGACCTCATTTCGTAAAAATTGCACGATTTGAGCACTTATATCACGATTGGCGTACAAACTATGATTCTCTCTCACTTTATGCTCAGCGCCTTTCAATATAATCTCTCATAAACGTAAATCACTTTAAAAATAACATAAAATAACATTAGTATATAATATAATAAAAAATAAAATTTCTAGACTTTTTTTTAGCGCTTTGTCAAAAAATCACATTCGAAGGAAAGTGGAAGAAGAAGAAAAACTGTCTTTACTAATTGTGTGGGAAATTCTATAACGACCCGCATACTATTATATAACACAAAACCCAGATTGCAATCTTCTGGTAAATTATCATTTTTCTACACAATTTCCAAATTTTATAAAATTATTTCTGAAATTAGATCATTCTTTTTCTGATGACTTAAGTACATCGCAAGCACTCGTATACTTTGATCTAATCATCCTAAGTCGTCATTTCATAAAATCTGTATTATTTTCCTATCCAAATTTTTTAATCATATATATTTCATTTTTCATTGATTATTATCTGCGATTTGCATGCATACAGGGTACAAAAAAAGGGACACAAAGAAAGGGGAAACATACTCCTGTCATTCTTCCGGCTGCGAAACAAGGTTGTAACGCAACTATCACAATTGTGATCTGACGATTAATTAATAGACAATTAATATTATCCTTCAGACCTTGTCAATTTTTTCTATGTCTTCTGACGCTATTGAATTTGAAGTAATAGAACTTTGATTTATACTATTAGAGTTCGCATCGCTTCTGAAGAGGCTTGAGTTCGAAACTGTGAGATTTGATTCATTGTGCACTGGCAGAATTCCTGAGTTTGCGTCTTCAATTGCTTTTCTTAACTGCAATAAAGTAGAACTTAATTAGAATCGATTTGAAAACCTGTAGATTGTAAAGTCCTTTGAATAAAAGTAGATCTTACTTCCTTAAGTGCAACTACACCCACTAGCCGTCCAATGGCTGTCACGTAAGCATGATTAACTCCAACCATGCTGAAAAGACTGTGGACTTTTAGTAAAGATGTCCTTTCCACAAGCTGGAAAGGCGCTGGATCTATATGGCATCTCGAAAAATCAACTTCAAGTGCCATCTCACTTTCTTCCCACATTTTTTGGTCTTCTGCTGACATATCTATCACTCTCTCTCGAGGCTAAAATTGAGAAACACAACAGAGAAAAAAAAACCTTTTAGAAATGATATGAATGCTATTTGTATAGACATCACAGTTCAGTCCTAAAATAAATACCAGTTGAACTTTTTTAGAGGTAGCTGGACTAGGAACAAGCATCGGATGATGTGGTTGAGAATTGATGCCATCATCTTCACTGTTTCGTCGATCTCCAGATCCTAATTCTGGATCTGGATCAACGTCCTGTAAAGTGGCAGACTTCCTAAAAATGGCTTCGAATGCAAGCCTTATCCTGTGGAAATGACAAAAAATGTAAGTGTGTGTAACATAATCACAGCCGAATTGAGAAAGAAAAATTTCATTACCTGCTTTCTGCTCCTGTAACCGTTGTATATGGCGTTACAGCTGGACTTGCTAGTGGACTGAAGCCCTTCAGAGTAAATGAATTTGTCTTTTTCAAAATTGACTTCTTGGGTTGGGTGCCAAACACCGGAGAGTGGAATATGTGCTAAATTCAGAAGATATTAATTACCCAAAATAACAGTGTCAAATAAATAATGCTAAAGATAATAAACATTTGAAAATAAAATGGATTTTCTTACATGATCTGAACTATTTCCGTTGTTTCCAGACATAGACAAATCCGTTGCACTCTGCCTCTGCATTTTAAGAATATCAGGAGCTGGAATAACTTCAAATCTAGAAGGTCGTCTTGACCTTTCTTGCTCCTTAAGTTGTCTTTCCATTTCTTCTCTGACTCTCTCTGCTGCCTCCTTATGCATTTTTTGAGCCACCTGCAATCTTCTTTCTCGACCAATGTGTTTCTCTATCAACTTTATTAGCTCCAGCCTCTGAATAGATCCAAGTAGTATCATAGAATCAGGATTATCAACTAGTGGAAATCCTCGAAGCTTTCGATTTTCTTTCAGGATTTCCTTCAGCCGCTGATACGTAATTCCATGCCAAATGTATTTGACATTTCGTACCATGAAGTCTTCTACGTAAACATTATACATACCTACAAAAATAAAAATACACATATTAATTAATTAATATATAAATATAAAAAAACACCCGTCGCGATGCAGGATTTACCGAAAACCGAATTTACCCTTACCGAAAATTCCTCAATGAATGCTTTGGAAGACAATTATACAAATTTTAGTCATGTGAACCTCATTGAATGGTCCTTTGGCTTTAAAGCTACGAATTATTAAATTCGTATGAGAATTTAAATCCAAAAAACTAAATCTAAACTACTTACCAGAACTAGATGGTAAAAGATCTGGCAAGTAGGGTAATTTCTTGATGAGGATGATACTGTCATATATACTCGGCTGCAAAAGAGCAGCAATGGCGTTGCTAATTAAAACAGCTATCATTACAGGAACTATGTGAGTGATTTGCCCTGTCATCTCAAAGATGATAACGCTCACTGAGATGGTGTGTGTCACCGCAGCTGAAAATGCAGCGGCGCCAACTGTAGCATATCCACCTGAAAGTTGTTTCGTCCTTTACACAATTATATTTGTTACAGATACCATTTTTAAGTTCCAGACAGTGTGTATTGAAAAAAATGAGGTACAAGCAAAGATATCTTTGATACACGTCAAATTACATAATCATCATAATAATCACACCTGGAATAATTGGAGTTATGATACCACCGTAGCGTACACCAGTTGGAAACCACAAAGCCATTGCTTCTCCCACACATCGACCAAGGGCTGCGCCAATTTTAAAAACGGGGATGAAGATTCCAGAAGGTACAGGTACAGTGGAACTTATGATGGAAAAAACGAACTGTAAATAAAAAGATAATTTGAGTAACATAAGAAATACTGGTTTGAAAAAGCTGAAATATTCTTGCATCTATAATTTTGTCTATAAGAAATTCTCACCGTGAACAAAGTAAAACTTAGAAGTCCAACAAAGACATCTGTGTATTCTGTAGCCCAGTGTTTTACAACATTCACTTCCTCGACACTGAGATGTTCTCGTGTCCAGGTGAAGTTAGTAAAGAGTCCATGAACTTGGTCGTGCGTATTTAAATCGCCAGCCATGAATTGACCAAGACCCAAAGGAAAGGAAACTGACGAGACCATTAAGGCGACAATCCCAGGATATAAGAAACGACTGAAACAAGTTGATAGTCAAAAAATTAAATTACTAATATATTCATCTTAAGTATCTAGACATTCATCCTAAACACATTCAGCCTGATTATCTTGTTATTCCAACCTGGTATCTAGATATTTAGATAATAGTTCATGGTTAGATATTTCAGTCCAATCTTGTAATCCTATTATTAATACTAAAAAGGTAAAGTTCGATTCATGAATCTCTGCCAGCTCTACTGGATGGAATCATGCCACCGATCAGTGTG
>JAUEJJ010000046.1:501663-530971 GCA_032164275.1 Synergus coniferae
TCTTTAAACTTCAGGATAATCAATCATAACTAAATCATTAGCGCCTTCCACATATATGAGCATAATTATACTATAAAGATTGAAAAAAGAACAGACTGATGGTTTCGTATGCTTTATTTTATAATTTACATTTCGAGTTCTATGTATATTGCAAAAATTTATTGTTTTTACGTAACTGCTACTATAAAAATCGTCTTATGCGGCAATTTTAATTTATAGATTGTTTCCTGTCACGAAAACTACATATTTGTTTTCTAAAAATATTTTTTGCTCAAAATATTTAAAATGATAACATCAAATATTAAATAATATTAATAATATTAATTAATATTAAATATTATAATAAATATTAATATTTAAAAACTGCAACATGTAAACTTGCATCTTTTGTCATAACGCAGCGGCCGAAAATTGGCACTTACTAGTTGGCAATGAATCGTGCAGACTGCAGTCACTGAACAATTAGCGACATATCAAGGTCTCGTTTAGCCTATTTAATGTTTCCTCATGGTGATTGATTCTATTCGCAAAAAAATACCAAAAAAGTTGTATCTAAAAAATCATATTCTTATTACTTGGAAAATATTTTCATTCTTATTTGTGAATCGTTTCTTAAATTACTCTGCACATAGGATCAGAAAATATTGAAAGACTGACGTTGTTCAGTTTCAGTATAATTCTAATTAATATGGAAATAATCGTCTTATTTCTGAAAAAAAAGAAGAGTTGGTATACGTAGAAAATATATTGCGTCAGACGTTTGTTTATTGACCAACTCGTATGGTCACGAGTTTTAAACAGCAAATCAATTCCTTTCACGTGGCTGGATGCCACCTGTCCCAAGAGCAGAGTTTACACTCAAGGCTGATTCGCATACACGCGTGAAACTGATTCCCGAACATTATACGGTTCCTTAATTACGTGTTTGGCCGCTAAATCTTTCATTCAGTGTTAAAAACAGAACTAGTTACGAATATTCACAAAATTAGGAGTAAAGCTGCTTTGAAAATCACTATTTCTATCGTATTCTGCTATTATTCATAATTTATTTAATTTCTTCAATTACTTCTGTTTCTTTTCTAACACTTAAACTTATGTGGTTAGTGAAATTAAACTCAAACATATGTATTTTAAAATTCAAATGACATTTACTTAGAGATACATTTAGTTACTCAGATACAATTGTTGAATGTTTTGTGTAAATTTTGAATGTATTGTAAATATCGTCAGGTATTAAAAGACGAGTTTAGATTCGCCGCTAGAAGCATTTTGTCAAATCCAGTATCATCTAGTAATCTCTAGTGAGAACTGGCTTTCACTTTTTGTGGATTAAATCAAGTAAAATTTTAATAATGAAATTATCAGTCTTAAAAAAGTGCTTTGTTTAGGTATCCATAAAAAAGAAGCGTTTTGGAAGACAATTCGTAAAATTAAATATAACATATGAATTGTGAAACACGTGAAGTATCTATTTAACGAATATATTTTTTGTGAATTAAAATTTTTCATTTTACATTAAATATTTCTAGAGCGCAGAATCGGAAGGAAGAGGAGAAAAAAATGTAGTACGTAGCTATTTGAGAATTTGATAGTTGAGTTTGGCCGACAGTCAAGAACTTCAGAGGTCTGCACGACAATAAGTCTGCAAAGGTCACGTGATCGAATGTCGAGGCAGTGAACTCTCTTTTGAAATTTCCTTTTGAAAATACATCTGTATATCATTCAAATTTGATCATTTCTAGATTTGATTTTGCAATTAGCAAATTAAGCTTCGATACTCAATTGCAGTTAAATTCCATTAAAGTTCAAATTTTAAATACCTCATTATAAACATATTTATGGCGACTACTGATGAAATTTTCATGCAAATCGTGCACTAACGAATTTAAGGGCATCACTTTTTGATATGAATTTTCACTTAGACTACTTAGAGCGACAGATGCGGTGTATTACTGTTAATAATATGATCTGGATGATAACAGATATCAAACCTAATTTCATTTGCTTTTTATAAAAAGGCTAAACAGGTGTATTTATTTTCAGCATTGATCATAATTTTAGACTTGATGGCAGGCCAGATAACTTGCGTAACAGCTGCTTGCAATATTAAGCCCATTCGTTCCTCAATAATTGTCGAATACGAATAAAGTACGATGAATTAGAAAATTAGCCTTATGAAAATTTAAAAATGTTGAAAAGTGAGAAAATACATCGTGCAGAATTTAAAATTAATTTTTCTTACAACAGTGTTAAAGTAGTCAAAAGGATCGAAGTAATGCTGTTCCTCATCAAGATTGGATGGAGGACAAGGGTAGAACGCTTGAGAAGGTCTATTATAAATAACAAAAATATGTAAACTCTAAACATTTTCCATTTGTATTGTCTAATATTTTATATTCTTTGAAACATGAAGGAAAATATCCTCTCCACTTTCAATATTAAAGGAAAATTTACCTGGGTTGACTCCTTCGTTCCTTAAACTTGGTCATCAGTCTCGAAAATTCCTCCCACTCTTTATCAACTTCTTCTTCTGTCCCTTCTGGATGAATGTGAAGAAGATTTTCTTCCCTATTTTCCTTCTTTGACGTCTGACTCGCCATTTTTCTTTACAACTTTTTATACAAGTCAAAAAAAAACTCTTTTTTGTCTTATATTGAATTGACCTCAACGTCTATTATCACGTTACATACTTCGTTATCACTCTACCACAATCTTATGTATGTATAGACTTACGAGTACAAGAATTGCTTAGAACCTAACAATAAGATCCAAGCTGAATAGAAAGTTCAACTTAAACAATAAATAAAAGGGAAATCATTTTATTGAAAATATTTTCGACATTTAGGAAGTACGGGAGAGTAATAAGGCAATTGAAACTGGAATCTGAACTGGCACTTCCTGAAGAGGGACTTCCGGTCCTGCATCTTAGGGTTAAAAGAAGAGAAGACTAGTGTCGATATATGTTGGATTCGAGACTCGATGGTACAAGAGGAAGAGGAGGAGGAGGTGGCTCTCTTACGGCCAAATTAATTCGATATTTTTTCGATTGTGATAGTAGAGTATGCAAAAATGCGACGAACGCAATAATGAGTTGCGTTTGTAAAAATTAACCACACGCCATTGTCACTGGAGTCACTGAGTCACGCACTGAATGGAGACTGGCAGACCTCAGGCAGTGAAGCCTGTGGGTCAATTTATAAACTCATTAGCCTCACCATTACGAGCAGGCAATTTTCTCTTACGATTCAAATTGTCAGACGAGTATGAGTGAACACCCCAAATCGCGACTTGAAATGCTGAAAAATAGGAGGTGAAGTTGACGAATGGAGGGCAAAGATATTATTGCTGGGTCGAATTTAATTGAGTTTAATCGTCTTTCTGACCATGTCAGTAACGATAATTCGATTACTGAATATAAGTTAGTTACATTTAAGAGATAATTACAATTTCAAAACCCCTTTTCTCAACCATTTTTTCCAACTCCGTTTATAACTTCATTTCCACACGACGGGAAAAATGACACCACGTTTAAAAATAGATTTTTGACGTTACTTTTTACGTGATTTTTAACTTCAATAAGGTCTTCCAATAAAACAGTAATTGATGTCAAAAAGTACGTAAAAAATGACGTCAAAAACTTTTTCAATCTATGATGTCATTTTTCAATAGGGGCCAGTTATACACACGTTTTCAACACTGATAAAAAAAGCTCCTTTTCTCCCCCTTGGTAGTCATAAATTGTACATTTTACACCCTCTAGGGACTAGAAAATGACGTCATTTATAAATAATTGTACTGTATTGGGGGATTGTATTAAAACACAATGTACTTATTTTATTTTTCTATACACATATGAATTTTATTTCAATCAGTTATTTTCATTTATATACGTTTATATTTATATCTTGTATTACATTATAAGAAAAAGTAAATAATAAAAAGTGTTTTTAACCACAGAATATACTATGCAAGACATTTGATACAGTCTTCAAGGTTCTTAGTGGCTATTAGACTAGGATTAATTTACATTGCGGTTATTAATCCATATGTTTCAATGTCATTGATTCATTATTACTTAGCCAATGAACAATATTCCATACGGCAATCAAATTATGATCTCTATTTTTTATTCTAATTTTCAAATAGGTAGGTATGTACATAGATTCTCTATTTTTTAATAATTTTATTCGGGATCTAAGTGAGACTTCCCATGCTTTTATCAAAATTGTATTAATTTTGATTTCGAAACCTGGCTCTTGACATGAAGTGGGAAAAAATGCCAATACGAGCAAAACATTGAATTTTCAGGGTAAAAATATTTGCAGAAATACTTTTGATTCTGTCTCCAGTTTTTTAGGCATATTTATGTAAATTCAACTCAAGTGAACTGCCTGAGTAGAGTTGCGTATATTACATTGTCGCAAAATCTTTTTAGATAGATTTGTTGCGCCGACTGTACAAATACTATAATGGGCCACTTCCCTTGACGAGGGCTCGTAGGAAGCTAGCTGACTTCAAAGTCACGAGTTATCATTGACCAAAATTACCTCGTAATTGAACTCGCCTTACCGACTTGAGCCCAACTTAAATTTCACGTGAGATCGAACAT
Source organism: Synergus coniferae (assembly GCA_032164275.1). Taxonomy (NCBI): domain Eukaryota; kingdom Metazoa; phylum Arthropoda; class Insecta; order Hymenoptera; family Cynipidae; genus Synergus; species Synergus coniferae. The sequence goes on from JAUEJJ010000046.1 coordinate 506,273, forward strand.
GTCTTCTTCATCCGCTTCTTTTCATCACATGACAACACAATTGGACTTTTTTATCACGTATACATGATCAAAATTCGTAGAGAAAAGAAGTTTGCTCTTGGATTTTAAATTATAAAACGGGGGTCGATTGTTCAAATTCACGAGGCCAAAGCCAGCAATAGTATAATCTCCTTTTGAAAGATGAAATCTTTAACTACATAATCCAGATTGATAAGGAACAATTTTTGAGACAATATTCTTAAATTTTCTGAACACTACATACCTTCCTTCGAAGGTAATCCATAATTGTATGAAACAACTTAATTGGTGAGGATACGAGACGGTCTTCTTGAATGCTAAGAACTACTAAGGCTTGAACTACTAAGAAATTTCCCTATGAGGTTCCTCAGAAAAATTATTGCATGGTAGTAATAAATATCTTAGTTTGTTTTTTGTCAACTTGTTACCAGATTAAACATGTAGTGAATGAAAACGGTATCGAGAGATAATCCTAAAGATGCCGCCGCGCAAATTTACTGTCGTGATTGTGACGCAGATACTAAAAAAAATATAGAAGAAAATGATCTCACTTTGGAGGTACTTAAATTATAAATGTGTCCTTTTATTTTTCAGAAAGGTTACAGCTAGACAAACTTTCCTCCTACGTGAAAGGCAGAGAAATTGCACGAGTATTACATTAATGATGAAGCTCTCAGAAGATAAAATGAATAATGTCATAAGTTTAACTTCTTCCATGAATGGACCTCATTAAGTAGTTAAATTTGACTTTTAGCCTATAGTACTTTTCAGACAATAAATACTCAAGCAACTTTTTCATGAGTAATAAATTCTTAAGGAAATGGCCAATTCTGAGAATAAAAAAAAGATTCTTTCAATAAAATTTCTTATAATTGTTTATTTTCTGCCTTAAAAATTGAGGCTCGTTGAACCTATGGGTTCCATGACCCCATGTGGGATTAGTGCAGTGAATTATTTAATGTGAATTACAGAGGCACAAATGCATAAAGAGGGTGATTGCTTTTTGGACAGATCGTTTGTTCAATTAAGCTTCCTTCCTCTTTAGGTTCACTAATCGAATCATCTGCATTTCATAAACTCCACTTACTTTATTATTGTTCTTAAAACGATTTTAATTTAGCACCAGTTAGTTTTAGTTAGAGAGGACTATTTCTAATATGTTTATAATTCTTATATAATTCTTTACATAATTATTAATTTCACATGTATTTATTATAAGTTTTTTAAAGCTTATTTCATGTGATTCACAAGATTCCATATTGACCTGCTTCAATGAAGAATATGTATATAAAAAAATCTCAAAAATAATAATAATGCAGTGGTCAGCTGAGAGATAAGAGTTCGCGACTGAGTCTGTCGATAACATTTGAACTCATTACCATTTTATTTTGTCTTCCAATTATGCTCAAACAAAATATTCGAAATTTTAACTTAGGACTTTTTAAGAAAATATTTGCAAGTGAAAAACATATTCAAAATCATGAGAAAAAGTATTTTTTTCTTTCCAGAAATGAGAGATTATCAATATTTCAATTCCTTTTAATGTGACTACTTCTTTTGTTCTTTTCTCTTGATGAAGATAATCCTGTTTACTCGCACTTTCTAGAGATAAAATTGAACGTCAGACATCCCATGAATGCGCATTTTTAATTAGGTTACGACGAACCCCGACGATACTTGTTTTGACGGATATTAAAAGAAATTTCGTATAATTTTGTTCCCAATCTAATTCCTATCGAATAAGGTAAAATCTTATCTAAAAAACACCTACATTTTATTGTAAATTCGAAAAAGGATTTTTAATTTTCAGCTAAAGAGTTAAAAAAAAAAAAAGAAAAAGTATTGCGAGAAATAATGACCTTTTATTTACTTTTTTCGTATATGGCAAGTCTTTAAAAATGTTCTATGAATTTAGTAGTCGCGCCTTTCAAAGTGGAACACAACTTTTGCTCAACCTTGTAGTTTACTGTATATTATGGTAACAGATGGTAACATCATGTAACCCTGAATAAGACATACAAATACACATAGAATAGAAGGTGTTGACATTCAAAACTATGTTCGAAGGTCTAAAATAAAAGGAGAAATATATTGTACAAATAATATAGTAAATAACAATTTTGCAATGTACCAATCATTTTTTATGTAGACTTAAAAAAACTTAGAAGATTAATACTCATAGGTATTGTAAAGGTATAAAAATAATTTTTATATCAAATTGGAACTTCAAAGAAAGTAAAATCAAATGCATTACTTTTGACTATACCATAATTAGAAAGATAATTCCAGAAGTATTGGTAAGTCTGTTTTTAAATTGCAAAAAAAAAGAACAATTTGCATAACAATTTTAATTGGTAATTTATTCTTGGATAGAGTCCAGCGTTTTGCATATTTTTCCATTTTTAATGAGAAATTGGAAAGAATAAGTCGATTTTTATCACAGAAACAGAATTCCTTCACATTTTTATTGCTGCGCGTAAGGAAGCATTAATAAAAATGAGTTGAATAACCTTTGTTACGTAAATTGTATTGTACTTAGATGTAATTTAAAGATTTCTAAGAGATGCTACTTCCATCTACAAAAGAACACATCATCAAATGTTATGTGTATAAAATGAGATAATACATATAATCATTACGTCATAAATGCAACTATTATATCAAGAAATTGAAGCTTCAAGAATTGGAAATTCCTAAAATGACTTTCTCAATGAACAAGTTAAGGTTCTTATGAGAAGTCAATTTTATGTTAGACTGTGATCGAGGACTCGAAACATTAAACAAAAGTGTGAACTTTGACGCTGCACTTCCGTCTCATTGCAGAGGCAGAAACGTAGTCGAGATTTGACGTGCAAATCCAAGGTCGTCATCTTCACTAATGATCGAACCGCAGATCGTTGTTACATCACGCGAGTCTCGTTTCAATCTTTTTTAGATTATTCGCAAATCCGATCACCGATATATCGTAAAGTCATGAATATTGTAAACCACGTCGTCTGTCAGGTGTTGCACTCCCCCTTATGCGATGACTATAAACCATTTCTTTCATCACTTTGAATTTTATTTTGAAAGTTTTACAACTAAAATTTCCTCTATAGAATGTCAATTAATGTTAATATAAAAAGAATATCTGACATAAAAAGACTTCGTTACAATTTAGTGCACATTAAAAAAAAGGTTTTCAATCATCATCATGGCATACTTTAGGGAACAGTTTCATGGGCTCAACACCCATTTTCTTAGCGAATTCTTCCGCGTGCTTCAGCTGATTCTCATGATACTGAATTCCACCATTCTTATCGACTTTGGCCATAGCAATTCTCTCTGGATCTCCAGCCACCATAACGCATTTATCTCCAGCTTTTGGAAGTTCCCTCAGCTGCTGAAGAAGATTTCCCAGTCTGTCCTTCGATCCAGGAGCAAAGACTTCAGGATTAATTGCAATAAAGCAATGACCCAAATTTGCAATTCTCTCACTCTTCTTCCATTGTCGAATATTCGGGCCATATTCACTGCCACTGAGAATTCCACAGAGGACTTCAACCATTAAAGCGAGACCATATCCTTTATATCCCGAATGTTCTTCTAATCCACCAAGTGGCATTAAGAGAGCATTTTCGAAAGCGACTTTTGGATCAGTTGTGGGTTTTCCATCTGAACCCAGAGCCCAGCCGCCAGGAATTTCTTCACCCTTTCGCATTGCTAGTTCAATTTTTCCCAATGCGACTGCAGTTGTTGCCATGTCTAGGACAACTTGATCATCACAGGATCCTCCCATTCCCAGCGATAAAGGATTTGTACCAAGAGCAGCTTTGGAACTTCTGGTTGGAGCCATCAAAGGGCTCGTGTTGGTACACGTGAAACCAATCATATTCTTTTCTATAGCCATGAGCGTATAATATCCACAAATTCCATAATGATTAGAACATCTGGCGGCTACAATTCCTATTCCGAATTCCTCGGCCTTTTTGATTGCTAATTCCATGCAGAACTTTCCGACTACTTGGCCCAGAGCATTGTTCCCACTTACAAGAGCAGTTGCCTGAAAGAAAGGATTTCACCAATTTGTTCGTTTCGACATTTTTACTATTTTCCGTAAAGCTCTCAAAGGCATGAAAATTGAAGACATTAAAACTTCATTCGTCCAAAAAAAAAGAATTGAATTAAAAAGATTGGACGAAATGAAAAGCATTCCAAAGAATGTTATTCAATGTTAATTCAAGAATTCTACATAAAATCGGTGAATCTGACCTGGAAATCGCTGACGACTTCCGGCTTCGCTGCAGGATCCGTGAATCTGGTGTTGATTTCGTTGACATACATTGTCATTCTATTTAGCCCATGACTGAAGTGACCTCTGTAATCAGCGTACATCAAGTGATGTGCTACAGTCGCGGCATCCTCGGGAGTTGTTCCAACTTTACACATGCAATCTTTGATAAATCTTACAACATCTTCTTTGGGGACGACACAGCTGTCACTAGTTGATGTCGCCATTCCGCGAAAGGAATGATTTTTATATTTTTCCAAGGACTTTGAGAACTTCACAAAACTCACTGAAGAAAGTGCAGATTGTTTCTCCAGTACGCTTTTCAAGGAACTAACGCTGTTTATGGTCTTCAATATGTGATGTCTGAGAGCCATGACGGGAGTCAGTCACCTAATTAACAATGTTTACGATGTAGATTACGTCTTTATGGTCGAATAAGTGTTGTAGACAGAAGTTGAGAAAACAAGTGCAAATGTGCATCGGAGTTACACTCGAACTCTCGAAGCAACTTGCCAATCAGCGAACTGAATACACTCGATGGTATACAGTAACTGAGCATAATTTGTAACTGTTAAGTATTCATGGGAGATAGCGACACATGTTCTATGCCTGAGTATAGACAGACTTTATTTGATAAAAATTGATATGAAAGAAATACGATTTGTAAAAGAGATAAAAGATTGTTCAATTTGAGATTACTTTTTTCAATGTTGGTAGTAATGCGAAAATATCAAGCTGGCAACTCTATAAATCTCTGCGAAAAATTTTCGGAATTTTCTCCTCCTAGAGGTTTTCACAGAATTTTCTTCGGTTTTTTACAATTTTACTCCTAAATTTGAAATGTCAAATTAGTGAATTCCATTTTTTAACTATATCCGTAAGCACCACACAAATTTGCAAAATTTTTGCATGATGCATTAAAAATTTTTAATATAACCTTTTTTATGTGACTGTTAAAAAAAAAAAAGACTACATTAATTTTTGTAATTTTTAAATGTGTAACAGATAAAAATATATTTATACAATTCGCACAATATTTATTTAACACGTACCGAATAATTTTTCTCTTCTACACATTCTGCAACTTTTAATTCCAAGATTAAGATTACTGAGATGTTTTTTTTTATAAACATTTATAAATGACAACTAAAAAATAGACCTTCAATTTAGAAAAATAATTGGTGGTTGTTTAAAAATGGAAAAACATGAAAAACCTCTAACAAATTTTTTTATATCTGGAATTTAATTTAATATTTTCAATTATTTAATTACTAAGTTATTTTTAAAAAATTTGTATTTTATGGACGCTCAAATAATTTTAAAGTAAAAGGATATACTTATATTTGCTTTTTCCTACTACTATTTTGCACATCCAGTTTTCTACAAATAAGTTATAGATTAAAAAATATAATATGCACAACCAGGAAAATATTTCCGAAAATATTTATTAGTTTTTTCTAGAAAAATTTGTTTTAATGTCTCATCCACTTTTATCATATCAATCTGTATATCAATGTTAACATTTTTTTTGTGTTTTTTTTTTTACATCGATGGTGTTATTACGTAAAAGTAAATATGTCTAACAGTTTTTTAAAAAATAAAGCATAAATATCCAATTCATAGAAAAGTTATCGTACTTATCAGCAAAACTAGTTTTGAATTGCATAACTTGCACGTGACCACAAAGTGAAAATCAAATTTGAGGTCATTGCATCTTTACTGCAGGAACGTCTTCGCACACTTTTCAGTTCTTGTAAATTGATTTGACCTTGTAGATAAAATCAAGATTGATAATTACTTTGTAAACAGTAAACACTCATTCACTGAGCAAATTCTTGAATTCACTTACACGGTTCTAATCGTACTGATTTAAATTTGGCTTCGGAAATTAAGATTCATACATAGATATCATTGGATATCATAAAGACGTTTATGTTTTGAGCGCGAGTTTCAAATTATACAAAATATATATTGTACATACAAAATGAATATGTAATGTTAAATTCGAACATTGCATGAAGATTTTTTGTATTAATACAGAAATGTAAAAATAAGAAGAAACTCTTTTCATTCCTGGTTATCTTTTGCCTTAGAAACATAGTTTCTAATCACATGTTAAAATTATGGATCAAAGCGATTGTGTTGATGGGGAAGAGGTTTTTAGTGGGTGAGATAATAATATCTGACAATGAGAAAGAAGTATGTTGGACCCTTGTATTGGCAGTACACGTAATTATACGAGTCATTGAGAGACTCGTACACGTAACTTTTCCTCAGTTTATACAAAAAAACATTACATCTGCTATTCTGTCATACGTACATATTATCCAATAAATCATAAAAATGGATCAAAGCGTTGCAAAATAGAAAAAATTGACATCTTGGAATATGTGAATGTAGTTGTAATTTTTAAATTGTTTTTCCATTGCGCCTTGGTCCATTTTTGGATAAAAATTTCACACCTTGCTGGGATTTTGGGTGTATTGACTCGAATATAAAATGTTTAAAAAAGATCAAGCAGTTTTTAAACAATAAAAAATTTAAGAAATACTATACAAGCGTTTTTTTACCATAATTAAAATGTGAATTATGTAAATTAATTAGTAATAAATAACGTAAATTCTTTTCTGTATTTCACGCTTGAATTCGTGCTTACTTATATTTCATTTACTATGAGAAGTAATAAGGACTGTGCATCATTGCAAGAATTTACTTATAAAAACTAGTGCACTGCAACACGTCAAAGAATTTGAGTCACAGTTGAACGATGCAAGAGCAACTATAACTTTAAGCAAGAAAAAACCTTGTAAAACACCCACATGCATTATTATTGAGATACTCTGAAGAGGAAACTGATATCGGAAAATGGAAGAAGTCATGAATAAATTATTGAAAGATTTTTTTCATACCATATGTAATGTCAAAATTTTATATCAGAAAATAAAATATAAAAATGAAATCTTTATTCCTTAATAATCCTTAACTGACTACAAATTCGCAAACAACTCAAATCAAAAATAAAACAGGGCTCTGTATGTAAATCTGAAATTAAAAACGAACTGCACCGAGTTAATAACCACAAATAAGTATACATTGCAAAGAGCAACATTATCTAAGTCATTAATTTTTTGCAATCATAATGTGCTTCAAACGAATTATTTTTATGAGAAAAATGGCTTCTTATGCTTGTCGTAAATAGAGTGATTGGTGCACTCTAAATTGATAAATGCTTCTCTCGTGCAGAAATTGCGATGAAAATGCAAGGCGTAGTTGTAAAATAATTTAAATTTTTTCCGGAAAAGTGCGCCAGATTTGTATAATAATTAAGAAATTATACGACTGTTCTTATCACTGTACGTGAAGATTTGTGTTTCAGCATCTATAGCGATTTAAAGACTTCTTTTTTCATTATCTACATATTTTAAGAAAATACGCAGAACAATTAAAATACTATTACTCAATTGATATTAATTGGTCATTTCAGTTATTTCACTGTATTCTTTAGTATCACGACAACGTTTTAATTAAAACACCTTCAACGTGATCCATTTTACTATTCTCGCCAATTGCTCCTCAGAGAAAAGAGTAGCAGGAAGTAAAACGTCAATGGAATAGTAATCATTTCTAGAATTTTTTTCATGTAATATAACATACTTCATTAACTAAAAACATATATAAATAATCATCATCCTAATCATAATTCGATTAATTTGATTAAAGTAAATTTTTTATGGACAATATGCATGGAAAAGTCAATTATTTGAAGGTAAATATTTAAAAAGAAAATCTGCAAAAAGAAACATTATTCATCTCTTGACTTTTTTTCATATCGTGCGTTGTTTGGCTTCAAATTGTCATTTCTTTTCGTTTTTTTGAATTTTCGAAATGTCATAAGCCTGACAATTATTTTTTTATCGAAAAAAGTCATAAGGATAAATTATTCTACTTTTTGTATAGAATTTGTAAATTAAAAAAAAGTGGTTTCAAAAATTTTCAAATGCTCCAACTTTTTGAATTTTTATCCATAATGGTTGGCTAACGAACTTGACCTTCATTTTTGGACACTAAAAAAGTATACCAAAGGCCAATCTAGACGGTCAATTCTTTCGAAAGTTATCGGGAACACAAACTAAAAATCTACAGACACACAGACAGACACATTCTTAAAAATATGTTTTTTGAGTTCAGGGGGTCTCAAAACGTGAACATTTGACAAAAACGAGGGGGGTCAAATTTTACACAAATCTAATACAATCTCTCTGATGAGAATGTAATAAAGCACTAATATTCCGTAAAAACAGCCAGTTCCTTTTACTAAAATATACAATTATTTTAATACTTTTATTACTAATATAACTGTACTTATTGTTATATTATCGAATACAATGCCTTCAAAATGTCAACAGATAAGGCAATGTTTATTGTTAGCACGTGTAAGGCAAATTAACAGTTTACTATTAACTTGTCTGAATAAAATATGTGTGCAGTACTTTTCAGTAAAAAAAAATACGTCTACCAAAACTATGTTTTTAAAAAGTTAATAGTAATTATAAACACTATTTTGATTAAGAAACCCCCCCGTCGAAGAAACGATAAAATAATGTTTGCAAACGATATAGGTCAGAGTTCAATCACGATAGTGGAAACATTCATTTTATACGAACCATAGTATTAAATTCATTAAGATCAATTTATTATGTATTTGGAAATGTTGATATTGGCATAAATTGATATTGATTTCATATATATTTTTTTTTAATTAAACCGTTACAGAACCAGTGTTAATTAAAAACTATATAAAAAATGTGATATATTAAAAAATATATTATATATTATTTATGTATATTATATATATTATAAAATATCCTTTAAGAATTGAAGATTTTTCACAAAATATTCATAAATTCGTGCCTATAAAGCAACATGTAAAACTTTCGAATCTCGTTAAACTTGTAAGGTAGTAATTTTTGTAAATTACTGAAATGATTTCGCAGACTTAGTTACATTATCTGTAAAACGTTTAGAGGAGCGATAAATCTTGGAAGTATGTTATGAATGGAACATAATTACATATGTGCCGAAGCATTTAGCGAGTCGAGAGCATTTTTAAAAATAAAAGTACCATAAAGTGCTTAAATATATGTAACTCTTTGGAGCAAAAGTCTTTTCCAAATATTATTCCTTACAAAGGAACCACATAAAGCTAAAAATTTGAGGTAATTTTCAAATAAAATTGACTTTCGCTCAAATTCATGTGTTAATACATTTTTTATCGAAGGTATACATGACTCACAGAATTACGAGGTAACTACAGGTTTGATGTCGAAATTATATTGCCATTTGCGCCGCTAATTTAATTTAGGATTACATTTTTACTGATCTTTGGAAATTTTTCGATTCACTCGAGATAAAGAATGAGAGCAAAAGAAATTCATTTTCCTCAGAAGAGGAGTTTTAGTAATTGTTTCTTTAGATATTAAACTTCAATCATTCATCCATTTCAAATACCTGAAAAATTGTTTTTGTAGATGTTTTCCACGTTTTTTTTGTCATTTTCGGAATTTTAGACTAATCCTTATGTAATGAATGAACATTTCTTGAAAAACATTTTTTAATATATTATTTGGAAAGCTATTTCGTAAATATTAAATTAAAGATCTTTTTTAAGAATCAGTTGATAGACCGCGTTTATCGCCTAAAATTTAAAACTTAGTGTTTGCTAAGCTCATGCTTTCTCTAGAACAATATTCGCAATGAGAGCTCTATTTGTGACTTGGCTCTTGTATCTAAAAATAAAAATGAAAATGGGGTTCTGGGGTTTCTAAAAGAGTGGATGATTGTAGTTTTCATCCTCTCTCTGTACAGGAAATCAAGTACATATTAAACATCGATAAAAATAAACATTCCACATTGCGCCAATCCTGACAACGTGATGCACGATGACAGGAAGAATCCTTTCAATAAATTTATAAGGAAATTTAAATAAAAAAAATCAATATACGAACCGAAAATAAAGAAGCAAATGCATACATAATGTAAATAAAAATTGAAAATTGAAAATCAATCGAAAAATACTAACCAAGGTATTCTGGTATCCCCATGCATTTCTATCGACTTCTCTTTCATCAGCTGACGACATTTTCACTTAAAAAATTGCAAATTCGTGCAATAACTGACGTTTTACAAAGTCTTTAATCAGACTACCTCGATTTCTCACTGCTCGATTAACAAGTCAATTTTTTATTGCACCCTTACGTAATTTCAATGAGCATCTTAGCTGCATTTCTTCTTGAGTTTTTCCATCGGTTGGAATTGTTTTTGTATGTTTTGCAATCACTGAGAGTCTTCATCAGGGAACTGTGTCTCACACCCGAAATTTCTATGATTAATGTTCGGAAAATAGAACTGTAACAATTCACTGTATCAAATTTAGTCTTATCAGCATTCAGAAACTCGATTTCAGCTGGATCAGGGTCTTGTTACATAGATAAGCGAATCGTATTTACTCTTCAATCAAATTTTATAATTGGCCTTGAAATTTCTGTGAATACAGGGTCACTAGTCTCTTCATTCCCGCCTATTAATTTTTCATTAAAATTCAATAATATTTTTAATCGATAGAGTTAGAAACTCTTTTTTAAAAAATTCAAGTGATCACAAAAGTGTCCCAAGGCATTTTTACGACGTTTTAAGTCAGACTAAATAACATTTTAAAAACATAAAATATCCCAAAGACGTTTCTGCGACGTATTTGAGACATTGGACATTTTTAAAATGTTCTAAAAAATTTTTTGAACGTTCTAACAACGTCTTTAAACTTTTTGCCAATTCGGAAGAATATAATAATAAAACGCGAACATCTAAATCAAAATAATGAAGTTAATAATTTCAACAACTTAATTTTTTTTACTATTAAGAAAGTTAAATATAAGAAAAATCACAAACTTGAAAAGAAAACACGACAATTATTTCCTGGAGTTCTTATCATCAATAAACACTAGTTTTTTAACACTGATGATAAATTCTGATCATGTTCACTTCTGATTTGATTTTTAGTTAACTAAAATTTAAGAAAACTGGAGAGATTTAAAGAAGGAAAGACTAAAAATTTGGTGGACCATATAAATTAGGGGAAGGTGGTTGCCACGTGATTTTGACCTTGAAAATGTCACAATCCTGGTATCCGAGCTTTGATGGATTTTCAGAATGATAAGATGTCACGTGGCAAATAATCTGGGACCACTTTTCATTCAAGGAAGACGACTTTCTTGAGTGTTTTCGAAATACCGGCGGCGGGAGAGACTTTCTTGTCTTCATCCACATGATCCACTTGGCCGTCTGTCCGGTAGAACGGTCGTGAAGCGACTGATAGAGGTGCATTGAAGCTCCGTGATTTCTGCTATTTCTACGGGAAATATGAAGTCTTCGCATACTTGAATTACATTATCATTTTATCATCTTAGAAAAAGGTCCAGCGGTCGTCACGTTTTACTAAGAAACGTACGTAGGAATGGTGCAACTATAATCTGTAACTATTGAGACGAATCAATTCTTTCGAGCTGTAAAAAAATAAATAAACAATATATAACTTATTTGAAAGAAGCGACAATAAACATTTCAGCTCATAAAATGAAAGTATAATTTTATAAAAAATGAGGTGAAAAATATTTTTAAACCTGATAAAATTAAATTTAATGGAGCACGTGGAAAAGATGTTCTTTATTTTATGATTACGAGTGACTTATTATACCTGTGAGAGAGCAATGAGAAACCATTGCTTCGTTATCACTTATACTGCAAAGCTGACTCAATACAAACAATAAAGACACTAATGAATAATGAACATAGCATTTGAAGCTTAAGATAATAATATCTGCAATGAAGGTGGCATAAAAAGTAACACTCAATTGTGCTAAACACTAAACAGATGATCACACAACAGTTATTTTAATCACATGATTTAAATAATCCCATTAACATTTTTTGAACCCTGCTAATAAATAGAGCAAAGCCAAATACAGTTTAGGAAATCTACTGCAAATAGTTTTAGTATGGAAGGCTCTTTGATTTTTATTTTGAAATCGTTTCATGTGAAACTTATGAAATTTAAAATGTGCTCAATTAATTTTTCTCAATTTTTTTTCAAATAAAAAGAAAAATATAATGAAAAACTACGTTTAAAGTTCTTACTCTTTATTTTCCTAACACATTTCTACAAAAATATCTCAGGATACAAAATTCTTGCTTTCATTTTACAGGAAGACTTTCCTTAAAAAATTGGCATTAAATAAAGTTTTATAATAGCTTATTTCATTTTTAGATAAAAGCAACATAAATACAGAGTAAATTGATGAAACATTTTATGAGCAGTTTCACACTGTTGAGTTACATTCACGTCATCGTTGTATCTCGTAAGACATTAACAATAAGTCTTCAAACTTTCAGTTTAAAAAATATTTTGTGCCATGAATAAAGTTTTTTGCATAAATTAAAGATAGTTTTTGAACGTATATGGAGAAAAATTGAAGTAAACAAAATCGAAGAAGTGACATGGCTTTTTAAAAAAAATGGAGACAGTATTTTATATATAATATATATTAAATGTAGAATAGAACAAACCAAACCCAAGAATTTGGGAGATTCAGATATAAACACGCTCTTATAAATCTTATAATTGACGATAGTTATTTTTAAGCAGAAATTCAAACAGCCATTTTGTGCTCATTTTGTGCTGTTTTAAAAACACACCACCTCGTTAATTCTAATTATTTTCACCTTAATGCTACGGCATTTTATGAAAAATAAGTCTCAAAAAATATTTCGATTCCTCTTACAAACAACTACCGATTGCATAGACTTACATCATGTTGATACAATTGGTTTTGAAATTACTGGTTTTTTTTTATATCCTTACTGTCCTCCAGGTGTATCGTCACTTGATGAGCTCGGCAGACTGGAAACTAAAAACAAATGAGAAAGAATAGAAATTAGTACATATTACAGTCAGAGAGAAATTTAAAAACGAAAATAGAGTGATTAGATAATAAAATAGATAGCATATATGTTAAAAAAATTTACCGATAATAATAATCAAAATAACGAGAGCAATCACGCCGATGATGATCATCATTTTTAGATTCTTCCACCAGTATTTCCTCTTCAATTTTCCCGCCTGCTGCTCGAACTGGCTGGCACCTATTTGAAGTGCATCCGCTCGGTTGTTAAGTTCAGAAAGTTTTTGGTCCCTTTCTATGACTTTTTCGACATTCACTTTCATTATCCCCACGACTTCGTCGACTTTTGCTTGTGTTTGCTGTAATTTCCTCCCGGGTATATTCTGTCCATTTTTCGAACCACCCAATTCTCCATCTCCGGAATAACCACCGCCTTCCATTTTTCTTCTGAAAATAATTCTTTTTTATCAAGAAATATAAAAACCTTTAAACTGAAAGTCATTTCTTGATGCAAAATAAGGAAATCTTGTAATTGCATTAAATTATGTGAATAAAGCAATTACCTGCCGTTATAAAAATGTATATATGAAAAATAACTTCTCCCAGTATGGATCTTACATGACAGCTAATTTTAATGAAGTCTTGAAGTTTCAAATAAGAATTTCTAGAGTAAAATGTACACGCCCATAACCTCAAAAAACAGATGTTAAATGTAAGTCGTATCGTATAACTTATGAAAATCTCTAAAGTTAAGTAATAAAAGGAACATTAAAAATGAAATTGGATTATCATACCAGAATTAATTTTATTACTATTTTTAATCGTTATCAACGACCGAATATAAATTATTTTGACAGTTTACTAGACTCAACCTGTAGCCTTTTCATTTTCAATCGTCAATTTCCCTATTTTCCTGCTTCCTTTGAAATACTTTAACATCGAGTACTTACGAATAATTTTTAATTTCTATGGAATAATACGAGGGACACCGCCTTTCTCGTGCGATTCAGGTTATTTTTCTTATTAATTACAATCGTTTCTACGCTGGCGAAGACACTAACACGAACAACACGAAGATAAGTCATAAAATAAACGTCACAAATAACGGAAGTGATTTAAATATGGCAACACTGTACAATGACGTCACGAAAAAGAAAACCTTTGAGGTCTGCTTGAGGCAGAGCTTGAGGAGTAAGTTGAGGTGCAAAGAAGAAAAAACCTGAGTTTTTTACTTTTTTTTTAAGGACTATGATTGTTTGAAAAAATATTCAGCCAAAACTATAGAAAATTATGATGTTCTTCATTATCGGCAGGGAGATAAGGAAGAAATTTATGGAAGTGAAACCGGTGAAACTATAACCCGAGATGCCGAGATCCATGAAAAATGAAAATACATAGAAAAAAGGCTCTCATACGGAGAGAAAATACAGAAGATCGAAAATTTCAAGATTTTAAAAATCAAAGATCTGTAAAAAAGAGATTTAAAACTAAAAAAGCAGACAATTCCTAGAAAGATTAAATTTCCCAAAAAGCACTACGCTATTTTGGATAAAATAAAATTTGTTCAATACTAAATAATGTAATTCATATATATATATTCACAAAAAGTATTGCTTACTTTCAAAAAATTATAACTTAATTAAGTAATAGTTTTTATTATATAATAATGAATGAGAAAAAGGAACGTTAACAATAACTGCGCGAACACTCTTGAAATCCACAATTATTTCAATAAGATTCATCCCCTAATTCCTCAAATTTAAATTTTAATTGAAATTCATCTAAAGTAAACCTTTGCAAAAAATGTAACATTTCAACACCCCTAAATATTTTATACTCAATATTTGTATTTTACTTATAAGCCATATTATAAATTTTTCTCGGAAGAAATTTGACACTAATTTCAGGATTTACCTGTTTTACGATCCATTTCCGCGTCTTGACTTGAGTTTCTTGAAAATTATCGCTCTCTTTTTACTTGGTCTAGTATATTTGGACACACTGAGGTTGCGAATAAAATATGTAGGTCTCCTACGCGATTCCCATATATCGGCGAATGATTTGCGCCAGAGCACAAGGATTTGGGCGGACCTCGTTTATTGACTCGGGGTGGTGGCGCCGGCGCACTTTTTACTTCAAAAATTACCCTTTGCATTCGAGGCGTCGCTGCCTACAATTTCATTTCGATCGGTCGACTCCACCGTTCTCGAGTGCATCGGGAAAAAGCGCATTTCCCACCGTAAAAGTCTAACCCACTGTAAAATCATTCTTTCTCACAAGTGCTAATCATCAGTTGTCGATCGTGCGCGTTTACCGATTTTTTCAAATTTCGCGCGCTCTAAACCGGCAAGACGCTTCGCGATTCGCTTTCAGCAAAGCTGCGAGGGCGAGATATCGCGATATTACGTGAAGTAGCGCTTAATGCCCGACAGTGGCTAGAAAATTTATCAATACCAGCGCACCTAGTTGAAGACAGGATCGCTTCGAGAGTCCGCATTACCACGACAAGCGCTAAAAACCCAAGAAAAGAGGAAAGAACATGTGAGTAATTCTACGAGGAAGTGGTGTCTTGAATTTTTTTGCACCGACTTTGCCCTGAAAATATTTTGAAACCTGCGACTTTCTACCACGAGTGTCCACATTCACCCTTATTGGTTTCCGACTTGGCTATCGACGTTTCTCACTTTTTACCATGTCCCGCTTTCCGCGAGTCTTGATTGTTCCCAGCTATTAAAAATTAGTTGAAGTGATTGTTGAGGTAATTTTTTGTGAAGTTGGGAAAAGGAAGAGGGTGGCATTTTCTTATTTCAGGCAGAAACATCGATTCGTTGGGTGAAGATAGTCGGATTGGGGCACGTCTGAAGCGTGCTTTTTCCCACTTTTCACGAGATTATCGACATCGTTGATGTAATATGAAATATTTAGATTTTGTGCCTTTTAATTCATTTGGAGATTGAAGTTTTGAGAATTGCGAATTATAATATATGTTGCTCTTACAAATGAGTAAACATTATCTAATTCAATTATTTAGTATCTAGATATTTGAGGCATTTTTGTATTACTCAATTATTATAACTGCATAATGAGAATTTTACTAATTTAGAATATTTTAGTTTTTCCTAATCTTTCGTAAGTAATAAATTAATCAGTAAATCACTTGATCCGACTGTTTCAATACTTTGTCTAATACTCTAGAGACGATATATAAAATCAAAATATTTTTCATATTTTTTTCCAATCTTAATTCGTACACAAATTCTATAAATTAAAAAAAGTTTTTCTAAAGCGATTTTATACATGATTCATATTTTAATATTGGTAATGAATTTTTAAAATTATGAAGTTTCAAATGTCGATTATCATTTTATGAAACCTTTTGATACTTATATAAGAATACCTAAGAATATATTTTATTTCTTTCTCTTCAATATTAAGACATAAAATTGGAATATATACCTATTTAGATATACAAAGTCTATAACATAAGAAAAGATTAATTGCAATACAAGGGTTGTTTATGTCGTAAAATATTTTTATAGCTAAGAGTACGTAAATACTTTTCGTATATTCATTCTCTTGAGAGTATTCAAACGAAACTATGTCATATGATTTAGAAAAACTCTTAAAGGAAATTTATTTCCATTCAAATATAAAAAAGTTTCTTATTATATTGAATAGCGTATACAAATGCGCAAAAGCTGTAACTCAATTTACAAGGATTTTGTTCCATTTATCTTGAGAATTAAAAATAATCTATAAATGAAATTACCAATTTATAAAATGTACCTGTTTTATTGTCAAGTAAGCAAAAGAGGATTTTATTACAATTTTCTATTTATTGTGACCTAGTTCAATCTTTCATTAGACTTTTTATGTGCCTCTATATTTTTGTAACATAATTAAATTTATATATATATAATCTTTTGTGTGAAATGTTTTTTCAAACAAAGAAAATAATAATAATAATACACTCTTTTGAATTGCATACATGCACAATTTCAATCCTTCGGCTTTATAACATTTTATTCTTTATATTAAGCAAGCAAAGAACCCTTCAGGCGGTCCTTGACCCGCAAAGGGTTCAAGTGAGTAATTTTACACGTGCATCTAATAATAAATGTTTTTAATGGTCTTGTTGTCTATACATTACGTATATTTTAATTTATACATACAAATTATGATCGTATATAGACATTTCATTTGAAAACTTTGTTATATATAGAACAAACTGTGAGGAAGAAAGAAAATGTATTCTAAAGCATCAATAATACTAGTAATATTTTTGAGAAAAGTATAGTGAAAAAATTTATGCCGAAGCTCAAAAGACACATTTTAAGACGCAATTCCCCAGACCTTTGTCACAAATCGATTTTCTTGCATGAACCATCCACAGCACACAAAGGAATTTCCAATAAAGTGCAACAAAGCTGAAAGCTGTAAGTGATATATGTAAGTCTGGTTGAAATTCACATCATCGTAAGTGAAAAATTGAAAAATGACATACATATATATATATAAATTATAACAAGTACGGCAGCATATTATAACAATAAATTGTTAAAATAATGAATGGGAAATAACTTTTGGAAAAGTTATACCGATCTGTTTCACACATATATAATATATCCATGTGAATTTTTCCACAAGGGGTCTAAGTTCAATTTTCAATGGAAAAACAAGCATATGAATATGAATTTGGGGCTCGTCTGATCTTTTTCCAATGTCTCTTACCCTTAATTTCTCACTGACAAAGTAGTGGAGTAAAACCTGAAACTTAATACTATAAATATAGGCTATAAGTATTGTGCCCGCATTTCTATATTTAGATAATCAATGGAGGACCTCATGTTTGCATTAATGTATGATTTTTAGCACTGAAATTAAATGAAAGAGCTACTTCCATCTCTATAAATTACATAGTTTCAGCTGAATTGTGTGCGAAAAGAAATAACAAATTGCTCATCTGCAATGAATATTCAGCAGCACACTGTTCTCCTTTTTTTCACAAAAATTTTCCATAGAAAAAAGACGTTACTTCAAATTTTCAATATCTTAGAATCTATAAAATCAATCAAATCTAATCAAACCTATATTGAATTTAACTCTACTAAATTATTCATTCATACAATTTCATCGCGATTTTCATTCACAATCTCGCTTATGAATGAAATGGTTCGTCTCATAAATCTGCCAGTCATAAATTCCAAAAATCTCTTTTATTTCAACAATTGACAATGACGATCTGGGAAAGGCAATACTGGTGAGAATTCCGGAAATTTGCCAATCAGGACGATCGGAAATCATTGTCATTCCGTTTTCACTCTGCGGTAAGGGCTGGGCAATATTATGTGAAAGGTTGCTGCAGTTGCTTTCGAAAATCGATAGTTTAATCTTTAGAATTCATGACGGCGATGACCTTTTATTCTTATCTCTCATGAAGAAAGTGTGTTATCTGGGTCAGCTGACTAGCTCCCCGAGCTAGTCCTCGGGAAATATCGGTAGAGACAGGTAAACAACACACCTGAAGGCAAGTCAGTAGCTGGGAAATGAGGAGGTGTATCAGCTCTGGAGTTCAAACTCGTGCACGATACGCACGTATGGGTAGAACCGGGCCGCGAACTCTGGCCTTTCGTGTCATTGGTCTCTGACACTGCACAGGCAAGGGACTATAATCCTTTTTCTGATGAGAAATCCCGGAAATTCAGGAAACCTTGTTATATTTCCCCAAGTCTCATTCTCTCAAAGAGCGAAGTGCATACCCACGCACTTTAAACATTATCTTGGAGAATGCATCGCCTTTTATCGACATTTTGATTTGTGCGTGATATCGCAAGTTTTCTCGTAAATGCGCCGCCCACTTTTAGGGGAATTGTTTCATGTGGATGATAAAAAAAATTGTGACTTTCTACCCACGTGCATGATATATTATTCTCATCCGGTTTTCCCTTATGGAAAATATGAAAGTTCGAGTGAAAATATATAATTTTGAAACATTTCCAAGAATTTACAAAGTTTATAAAGAATTTTCATGTATTCTATATGAGATATTTAAGAGTTTTTAAAGATTTTAGAGGATTGTATCGAATTTTAAAGTTTGTCCAGGAATTTTATGAAATTTTAAAGAATTTTAACGGATTTTAATTATTGTCGTGGAATTTGAAGGAATCATAATCAACAGATTTTAAAGAATGCTTTGTAAAAGTGTTTTAAAATTCATTTAATTTTCTAATATTGTAAAACAAGCAAAAAAAATATTAGTTTTTATAACAAATACATGATTTTCTTGGAAAATGGCTGAAATCATGCATTTATTATAAAAAGTATCGTGTGTGGACGAGAGAGACACTTTTTTGACTTATGTATGTTTAATAAATTGTCAATAGAATATCACATATGGCATTTTTATTTACTTTTCAGGGCTACCGAGGGTGGTCTTGCACCAGATGCAGCAGGAGGTGCAGGAAGCGATGGAATTGTGGGGGGTCCAAGAACACCTCAACAGATCGCCTCGCAAAAGCGATTGCAACAAACACAAGCGCAAGTCGACGAGGTCGTCGATATTATGAAAACAAATGTCGAAAAAGTTCTCGAACGCGATCAAAAGCTCTCAGAACTTGACGACCGAGCTGGTAAGCGTTTTTTATTTAATAATTAATTTATATAGCTTATACTTATATTCTTATAGCGGCCAGCTGAATTTTGAATATTTTAAAGGATATATGTATCTTTGTTCAGTAAGCATATAATATTAAATATGAAAATCGATTTACGATTATCTACTGCGTTAAACATTCTGGGGAACATTTAAAAACTTTTAACGTTTAAATATACTATTAAACTAATTGTAAAATACCTGGCCAGCATTAGTAGTCAATTTACTTGCAGCTATCAAAGAAAATATTGATCTTTTTTTCCAGCTTTACTCTAAGTTTGAGTCGACTAAAAGCCGTCTCAATCAATAAATATGCTGGCAGAGTTGAATACTCCTCATTTCGTTTTCAGTAGGCAAGACACGTCACGTCTGACTAAACCTTAATTTTACTACTGTCAGTTATAGATGCTTATATTATGCACATCATTGCTAAATTTTGAATTAATTTATCAAACTGTAGTCCAATTTACAATTTTATATTTAAATATTTATTATTAATTTGCACTGGTATGTGCACTAAATTGCAAATACCAATTAATTATTAATACTGTTTTTGAAATATGGATATAGTGTTATTTTTAGAATATTAAATATTAATTATTCGTTTAATTATAATTTGAATTGATTCAGAAAGTAATTATCGATTTTGTCCAGTAACTTGAGAGTTTTAAGATTTTTCCATTAAATCATCATCTCTTCTGGGAATAATATAATCGTCTGAAATTAAGTTATTACTCCAGTCGGAATTTAATTATTGTTCATTAAAATTGAACCGCCACGTCGTAGATATATTAAAAATATTTTTGGATATTATGCAAGTCAATGAATATTACTTGAAATATATTCCCAAAAAAAACTGAAAACATTCTTACAATTTAAATTAAATGATTTTTAGAACTCACAATGTAAAAAAACATTTTTTTCTCAGATGCACTGCAGCAAGGAGCGTCACAATTTGAACAACAAGCTGGAAAACTGAAAAGGAAGTTCTGGCTACAAAATTTAAAGGTAATTTTTATAAACTGTTATAAAATTATTACGTTAATATTATATATCATCAAATTTTTAAAATATGATAGCCGTAAACAGATTTCTTTAAACATTATACATTTATAGTATATATTTTACACTACTGAGGTTTCTTATGTAATTAATGTATTAATGATATTCGTTACAGATGATGATTATTATGGGAGTTATTGGGCTGGTAATATTAGCCGTCATTGTCGGTAAGTAATAAATCCAAAATTCTAAAAAGCCATTATCACTAAGATACCTCATAAAATCCTTTGTTTTTGATTTTCTAAAACCTTAAAGCTGAAATTTCTATCTTTCTGATGTGAAAACATTGTTTTTTCAGTTTTTTAAAAAAAATATTAGAGGTCGCTTTGAAGAGGGCTTTATGTCGAATACTTGAAAAAATTATTTTTTAATTTTAGGACAAGTATTACTATTAACAAATATTAATAAATATTCCGCAAAAAATCTTTCAAAAAAATAGGGTATCATTTTGCCACCAAGAGAAAAAAATTTCAGATTTAAGGTTTTAGAAAATCAAAAACAAAGGATCCCATGAGGCATCCTAATTAACACTGCCATATAACTGTTCGATGTCGAGAACTAAGTGTTATGTGTACGTCGATGTATCTCGCCGTACTTTTAAACGACAGATTCAGCATCAAGTTTATTACTTTTAAATCCAAAATATGCTTAAGTACTTTGGGTACATAACGAAAAACTTGTGAATTTTCTCATGAATATTTTTATTATCATGAAAGTATAACAAATCTTAAAATTCACAGTAAATCCGAAAAAATAATTTTTAGCACAAAATTGTTTTAAAACGTTACAGACAGTTGACAATTATATCAAAAGTTATGAGTGTGGAAATGAAACATTGAGAATTTAAGATACTGTGAACTAAAAATTATTTCTGAGATTTCCTGTAACATATGTTAATCTTCTGAATTTGTCGTTTTTGCTATGACTCTTTCTAATCTACACAGACCGGAGATTGTACAAAAATAGGGAGAACAGAGACCCTATAGGTTAATGAGAATCTCAGGCCTGAATCTTTTATGCTCATATAAAGGACATAAAATTTACGCACGATGTAAAAAATTAAGTGCTGCTAATAATTGCATATTTACGAAAAAGGTAAAATTAACTTCCATCGTTTAATTGAAAAATAATTACTTTTTCACGCATTATACTACCCATTTTGAGAGATAAATCTTATACTCAGTATTTTTATCATAAAAAGCCAGTGCACATATGTAGAGAAAAATATATGAATCTCAATCCGTTAGAAACTTTAATTACGAATAGAATGGAAAATAAAATGTTTGAGTCCCAGAGACCAACTTCAGGAATTAATTAATACTTAATTATAAACCAATTTTTAAATCCTTATACAATGGCCAAAAGAGCCATTGAATTATGTATAATTTATTTTTGAACTTCTAACGATATTGGTTCGTTTGGAATAAAATTCTAACGTGTAACTTTCTATGTTTCTATTTTCATCTAGCGAACTTCATGTAGGTGTGCCGTTTGGTAGAAGAAATTTGTTGTGTGAGTGAGTCAGGTAGCAAAACGCGATATTATGTATCTATGTAGGCTGTTGAATAACTTGAACTGCGATTTTCCTGATTTTCTTTTGGATTTGTTTCGTTGAAAAGCATTCTTTAGGAAACACTTGATCGATGTTACTACTATACTTGTGTCTGTATAGGTTTGCTAATGTATGTTGCTATCTGTCTGTACTCTATAAACGAATTATCCTTCGTTTACTTCTAATATGCTCTCTTTGCTTATGAAAAATTAATCTTTTTTATCCGATTCATTTAGTATTTCCAATTTTATATCTATGGATTAATTATCGATATTTACAATAATTTTTTTATCCTATTTTCATAATCAAAGAGAAGTATGCTCTCTTTTGCTGAAAACTGAAAGCCGTATACTGTATTTTTTAACACTCGCATTTCAAAAATATTTTCTATATGGACTTGTATTTTTGATAAGATGATTAAAAAATACAGTTTTCTTTTTATGATACCAAAAACCGAAATCATTCAAAAATCAGCGCAAAGAACAGTGCTTCCGAATCTTTCTATAATTAAAGTGTTGTTATGTGTCTGTCTGTCATGTTGTACTCTTGTGGTTCCCTGTTTTTCGAAGCTGGTCCCAAGAGATATAAAAAATATTGTGTGTCCCTTAAATGTTTCGACAGGTCTTTAATTTTCTCTTGATGTTTCAAGAAAAATCTAAATTGGTTTGTGGAGGCATCGAAAAAAAAATTAATTTTTTCTTTAATCACGTTTAAAAGTATTTTGAGCCTATAAAATCATTATTAATCTGAAAAAAATCACGGTACATCAACATCTGAAAACCTTAACAACGCACAACACAACAATGTCTCTCCGACATTTTATTTCGATATTTCCACTCTCTGATTCTACTTGAGTACGGTAAGCTTACATTACATATATATTTTTGCATAACATCAATTTTACTCTTTTTCTCCTTCTCTTTCTCTTTCTCTTTCTCTTTCTCTTTCTCTTTTTTCTCATTATTATACGACTTCGACTACTTTGAGGATTCCATTTTTTTTCTCTGAAAGTGTGATGGAAAATTTGTTTTATAAAATTTTAAGGGGATGGACCATATTATTATTGGAAATATTCCATCGCATAAGATCCTTAATGCAAAAATTTTTAAAATTCGTTTTATCCCGTTAATTGCATCCTTATCGAAAAATCATACCAGATTAGAAAAATAAAAAGAACTAAATATATCTCATGCTTTATTCTGACTCTGTAAACATCAAAATGCATGTACATAATTATAATGCATAAAAGTTCGAAAATTAATTTTTTTCAACGTCATTTAGGACGCTATTTATTTAACATTTTTTCTGGAAACTGAGTCCAGTTTTGGAACTGCGCTTTGTAAGATCAATAGACCAGGATGAATTTTTCTTTGTTTTTAATTTTGATAAAATTTGCAAAAGTTACACCGTTTTTTGTCTCTAAATGATATTAGAATAAATTTTCGCGTCGAATTGTGTAATAAAATCTGGTGTATACAATCTGTGAAACATACAAAATGACAAAGAAACTCTTTTCAATTAAAAGAAAAACATTCGAGTATTATATTTAAATTAAAATAAAGCACTATCTTTGATTTTGCATGTTTCTTTCTCTATCGATTTAATCTTTCTACTTACATACTATCTATAATATAGAACAAGTCTACAAAAACTCTAAAATACACTTAATATATAAATATATATTATACATTTCATGTATAATTATATTACAATAATATACTTAATATAAAAACCAATTTATACAAAGATTTTAATCTGGGACGATCTTCATGCTTCTATCAGCCTGATGACTTTTTCAGTAATTTGTATAAAATTGCATGGCTTAATTTGGAATTTTGAAAATTTAATTGATATATCGTTGCTTGCATCTTGTACATTTTAGAATGTGCCTTTTCGCATAGAGTGTCAATTCTATCCTATTTTATTTAGTATTGCAAAAAATGTATGTGCCTACAATTTATTTTCGAAAAGTCGTTCTTTTTATAAAATATTACACTTGTAAAAATGAAGTAAGTATGTTTTCAAATTAAGTGATTATCGCAGAAATATTAAATTTGTAATATTTTAGCCAGATGGAAGATTGCACGCAATCAATGTTAGTTTAGCATAGAAATATAAAACTTAAATAAACATTTGAATGTTATAGATCAAAGTTTTGAATTGTCTCAAAAGAATTTTCTTACTCACAGGC
>JAUEJJ010000046.1:535790-560459 GCA_032164275.1 Synergus coniferae
AACCATTTATTTAAATAAGAACGTTCCAAATTTGTTTCAATAAAACGTTCTAAATGAAATATTTAACTTCAAATGCAATAAATCTGAATATGAAAGTTATTCTTGATTTGCGTCCACCTTGGGCAGCTAGCATGCAATAAAGAAACTACTGTTCATCTGTAGAGGTACATAAATATACGTACTCAGCCGTATATTATTGTACGTGTATATAATAAATTACGAATCGTCAATGTAATATAACTCAGTACGTATTCTGCTATTACAAACCAAAAGCAAATTATAGAAATAATAATAATAACTAAAATATACATAATAATATATACGATTTGAAAAATGTAACAAGGAGAAATAAAAGAAATACGATAGTAGGGTTGAGTCTAAAAAAATTGATTTAGTTAATTAAAAGTCTTTTAATTTATTAGCTTTTCGTCGAATGCAATATTAAATGAAATACAGTTTTGCTACTGGTCAATATAATACACAATAATTAAAAACATTTTATTGGAATAAAGATTGAAGCTTAAGTTACTCCTTTCTTAGAAATACCAGAAGGATTGACCTTTTAAGGTACGGAACAATAGGGTTTAGGATCTAAGAGTCACATTATTGTAATTAAAGGCAATTAGGAATAAAGAATAAAGATTGAGAAATGGCGTAGCTAAACACTCTTATTACGATTATTAAGATTTCTTATTCAATATTTCTTTTTCTTCTTAATGTTTTCTTTTTCTTATTGCCATTCTGTGTACTTTCATGAAAGGAAGACTTCTCAAGTTTTTCCTGTAGGACTAAGCGTTTAATTATATATTATATATAGTTTTATGTCCAGTGCTAGAGAAAAGTTGTTATACTTCAAATTATAATGTATAATAAAAAAATTATTTCGCTCTAGGTCTATGCAATTGAAAAGTGCTTCTGTATACAATATATTATTAATTATTAACAATAATAATGTAATATTATTATGCCATAATTATAAATATACACATGACTGGAAATATAGAGTTATTTTTACTCTTTAAGGGCAAAAACAATATGGCTTTGAAATTTTAGGAATTAATGAAGAATATATCAGGGCACCGTTGTCTGGTATTCTTTAATTTTTATAAAAATTTAAAAAAATCAATATTTATTTTTTAACACCAGACAATAATGACCCAGTATATTACTTTTTAATTCCCAAAATTGTATATAAGAACATTTTGAAAAATTCAAAAATACTACACAAACGTACGTTTTGAATTTGGCGCGCTTTTTCCCCTAGCAGGAAAAGCTTCAGTGCAGCCAGTGGTCTACCACTTCACATGATATTTTCATTAATTCAATAAAAAAATATGTAATGATAGTATATATTCCTAGGTAATTCCACTATAAATTATATAATTCTCATGAACTTTGAGACCAAAAAATTTACTTATTTTGCAATTAGATATCGTAAAACGTCTCATTGGAAAAAAGAAGCGTCAAATTCGTATTCATATCTCTAGGTTGGCAGCATTTTCGCATGCGCATGCGCTCTAAGCCTCTAAACTTAATGCATGCATATGCATACACAGTATACATATACATACATGAATGCGACATGCATGCATGACATATCCAAACATATCTCAACTACGGCAACTTCTCTTAGGGCAACATCTCCCTTACGGGAATAAGAAACTCTCAACTAGGGCGACAAATGCTTTCTATTGTGGCAACTTACTTATGGAATTTGATTGGTTGCTATTGGCAGAGATCTGCTAAGTATTGGCGCGCAGTTTAAAATTCTAAATTGACGCAATACGCAATGCGCATGTACATGCGTCAGTGTAGGTTAGGAATTTGTTGCAGTAGGAGAAATGAATTTTGTTGCCGTGTTGAAATTGTCCGGGCAAAACTTGTTGCCTTAAGTGAGAGTTGAGTGTAAATGGCATATGCAAATGTTTGTGAAGAGGTTATGTTTGGAGGAAGAAAAAGTGCGTTTGTTTATCTTTACTCCAATAAATGTCATAGTTATAAATACCGTAAAATTAATACATTTCACAATATTATTTGCCTTCGGAAACTTATATTATCCTAATAAGTAGATAATTGTTCTAAATAAATGAATATATAGTACAATAATCAGATTACATTAATACCGCTTCTCGTTATAGGTTATGTTAAAATAAAATATTTCTTCACTGTAAATCATGTTAACACGAATTCTTAATAGTGATTTTAATTGTGTACAATATGGAAATACTCACAACAGATAAAATGGAAGATATCGAGAAACCAGATTTTTTAAAAAAAGTGAAAAGTGCTCCGAGAGAAAGTGCACCAGTGAATTCCGAAAAGCGCATTTCAAAGGACAAAATGTCATCTTTTTCTGAAGATCCACAATTTACTGTAGGTCAAAGTAGTTCTTCAAACGAAAATTCAAATTCCAAGTCCGGAATGCTTGAAGGAAATGAAATTGACTCTACTGGGTCAAAAGATGCTCTTTCTGAGCAAACATTCAAATCTGCAGATTTGACTCCTCAACATACTTTTAAGGTACCAGACTCACTGATGGGCCATCGAAAAGGAAGATCTTTAAAACACACGACAGATTCTCCAACAATCGATCCTTGCCATAGTATAGTTCCAGCAGAATGGTTTGTAGAAAAATCTGACGAAGCTCCTATAAGCCCTGAAAACTCGGAAGAAACTGATAATATGGAACGTGAGATAAGGCAAGAAAAGGATAAAAAAGCTCGGGAGGAAAAGGATAAACAAATTCAGATAGAAAAGGATATACAGGCAGAAATAGAAAAAGATAAGCTGATACAGATAGAAAAGGATAAACAGATTCAGATAGAAAAGGAGAAGCAATTAAAAATTGAAAAGCAAAAACAGATAAGGACAGAAATTCCTCTTTCCTACAAAGAACCACCTTGGAGTGGCAAACCAGATCAAGAATATAAAGCAGAGGTTTTAAAATCTGGTTTGATTTTAGAAGTGATAGATTTAAGCAAGAAGAATTTTTATGTTGTTGGGAGATTACCAGTTTGTGATATTTCACTTGCTCATCCGACGATTTCTAGATATCACGCAGTTTTTCAATATCGAAGTGAATCAGACGAGAAGAATGAAAAAGGTTTTTACTTGTATGATTTGGACAGCACACATGGTACTTTTTGGAATGGAAATCGCATAAGGCCAAATATGTTTGTGCGAATTAGAGGTGGGCATATGATCAGATTTGGAAACAGTCAGAGGAAGTTTATTATGCAAACTCCCCCAGAAGAAGAGGAAGAAGAATCTGAACTAACCGTTACTGAGTTAAAGGTAATTTTTCAATACTAAATACATATATTCAATTAAAATCTATAATGAAGTGTATTTACAGTTTACTCTTCGCAAAGAATGGACTATCTTACTTATCATTAAAAAAAAAATAGAATAATCTAATTCTTAAGTAGATCATCATTAAATTTTCCTGAAATATTTTCTTTGATAATTTTCAGGAAAAACGAAGATTAGAACTAGAGGAGCGAACTAGACTGGAGTTGGAGCGTCAAAGAGAAGAAGAAATGGCAGAGAAATTGCGACTTGAAAAAGAGGAGAACGAAGGGATCGATTGGGGAATGGGTGAAGATGCAGATGAAGAAACAGATTTAACAGAAAATCCTTATGCTCAAACTAACAATGAAGAACTTTTTCTGGATGATCCAAAGAAAACTTTGCGTGGTTGGTTCGAGCGAGAAGGACAAGAACTGCAGTATCAATCTGATGAAAAGGGAATTGGACGATTTGTATGTTGGGTTGAGTAAGTATAAGTATTACAAATAATAATAATTCTATAATAAACTAAAGTATTTATATAACTTTAACAATTTTTATAATACTATTTTAATTTTCCCATTTTTAGTTTGCCAATTGAAGATTATGTGGGAAGAACAATAAGAGCAGAGGCGACTGTTAAAGGAAAGAAGAAAGATGCAGTAGTTCAGTGCGCTTTAGAAGCTTGTAGAATTCTAGACAGACATGGACTTTTGAGACAGGCTGTTCATGGTTAGTATAACTGTCACTTGACTTTCATGCAATAATGAAATCTTAATTTAATAAAAAACACTTTTTTATCTTTGGATTTGCAGAAGGTAAAAAACGGAAAACTCGAAATTGGGAGGAAGAAGATTTTTACGATTCCGACGAAGATAATTTCTTGGATAGAACAGGTTCAGTGGAGAAAAAACGAGAACAAAGGATGAGAATGGCTGGAAAACTAAACTCGAAAGCAGAAACATATACTTCACTCGTAAGTTTTTTTTAAATATATTTAAAGTAGATTTTCTTTTTATTGTTGCAAAAAAATAGTCTGTTGAATAATAGCACTTATTATTTTGTATTATATTGCAGACTGAAAAGCACACGGAAATTTTGAAGCAAATCACAGATATTGACAATCGTCTAAAGCAGTCCCAAAAAGCGCTAGACTTGGAATCATCTGGTTCTAATGTAGATGCATTGGATGCTTTCATGTCGAAGTTAACGAGTACGACAATCTTAAACAAAAGCGAAACTACTAAACTCAAAATGGACTTAGTAAAACTACGTAAAGAAGAGAAACAATTGTTGAAATTAATCGAGATTTCCAAACCGGCGACTTTGCCGGCTTTGAACCCTCAAGTTTCAAGCTCCAAATCGACTGAAAGTAAAGAAAATTCTACAATTAAGTCGCTTAAAGTTGAAGTAAGTGTTGATAACATTGTAAAGAATACTTAACAAAATCACTTATATTTCAGAATCTCATTTAATTTAACTTATATTTATTTTCCAGAAGACACTTAAACAGTCTAGAACTTCAGAAAATGCTCAAAAAGCAGAATCAAACTTGGAGATTGAAAACGATGCTCAAATGAGCATTGAATCCTCTTCAAAAATTGAAACTAAAACGCTAAAAGAATCAAATAAAAGATCAAGTGACGTGAGCACTGATAAATTATTAGAACTCAAATCAAAAATTATGAAAAAGAGTGAGGAAAGTATCGAGATTAATTCGAAAGTTGTTAGTGGACAAAGCTCTGAAAGCGGTGCATGTGAGCCAATGGAAGAAGAGGAAAAATTAAGTAAGGACGACGAATCGGAAGAGAAAAATACTGAAGGCGAGGAGGAAGTTCTAAAGCGAAAGAAACGCAACTTGAAAAGAATTCAACAACGA
Organism: Synergus coniferae; assembly: GCA_032164275.1. Taxonomy (NCBI): domain Eukaryota; kingdom Metazoa; phylum Arthropoda; class Insecta; order Hymenoptera; family Cynipidae; genus Synergus; species Synergus coniferae. The sequence goes on from JAUEJJ010000046.1 coordinate 540,958, forward strand.
GCTTCAAAGGCTGAAAAGGAGAAAATAAAAAGCTACGAAGACGAAATTCATAAGGATGATTATTGCACTTGGGTTCCACCGGAAGGACAAAGCGGAGACGGGAAAACATCACTCAACGAAAAGTTTGGATATTAAACTAGATCTATTTTTAAATTTTCTTCTAAACAACAGTACAATGCGCTATAATAATTCGCGGTTCTAAAATATCTTTTTATAGCATATGCATGAGTATAGCCGGTTTTCATGCGTGTGTAAAAAAGAAAAAACTATCGTAGAAGTCACGGGGAAGGATTTTTTCGACTCGTGTGATATTTTCAGTGCCCTTTGGTACATAATATACTATTTTATGATTTGTATTCTATTTGTATATAGATATAAGTAAGACTTACACAAATATTGTGTAGCCTAAATCATTGTTCTTATTTGTTTGAAAACGAAAGCCATTTTATTTATTTTTTCATTTTTTTATTTTTTTATTTTTTTTCAGTGAAAAATTCGAAACTCTGACATTCAACATGAGTACTGTAAAAAAAATTACTAACGGACACCAATCCGATTGCTAAATGCGCTCGAATGTGCTTGACCGTTCATTACTAAAGTCGACATTCACCCGAAGCTACTGCGATGGTTTACAGTTTGTTGCATATTAACAGTTTATTAGTTTAATTTAATTTTTTTAATTTTGATTATTTCATTTGATTCTATTAAAGATAATTAATTTCAGGTCATACTTTATAATTTTAAGATGAGTTAATTCCAGATTCTCTTAAATGTCAGAAATATGTGATCATATTTATATTACATATTATTATTTATTAAGAGAGATTTAAGAGAAATATTTCAAGGATGATTACAGTTTAAGAACTCCTTTAATTTGCAAAACTGCATCCATATTTGATATTTAAGAAAAAGTTGGATCATCGCTGTACAAACATAACATGTTGAACAGCAGCAGGCTTTAAACCATCAGGCTTCAACTCTCTCTTTCTCTCTTTCATTCTCTCTCGTTTACTCAGACTGGCAATGAACTTGCCTCTAAAGGACTAGTGTGCCCGCGACTTCGATAGTGTCCAGTTCTTTCAGACAAGCCAAGCGCTTGCCACTTTCCTCAGGTGCGCATGAACGCAGAAGAAGCGGAAGAAACGCACAAGAATGTTTTTAAGATTTGCAATTTTCGTTGGTCTCAGCTCCGTTGTGGCCACTATAATATACTTCACCCCAGTACCAGGTGAGTCCAAAAAGGAAACTCAGAAAATTCACTCAAAATTCGAAATAACATACCTGATCGCGCACTTTCGAAATGACATAACGAAAAGCATTTCCGCGACAGTACTTCCGGTTTCGACGATATTCAAATAAAATATAGTAAGCAGATTTGAAATGATCTTGTATTGCTTCAAGAAAGCTATAATATTCATTTAAGTTAAAATATTGCTCTAAATGATTTCAAAATTTATATATAAAGTTAAAGAAGTAGATTTATCCTTCTCCTCCCCCTTTTTTGAAAATATATTTCGATCTTTAGCCATCAGATGAAACCATAAAATTTATTTTTATATATTGTGTTATTTTTGTTTTTTGAATTTTAATTAAATTTTTTATATGTAAGTTTTCAATTTAAGTTTAAATTTCTTTTAAGTTTCAAGGTTTACTTGATTGGTGAAAGTTACTTTGGATTATATGGATCACGATATTTATGTTTTTGTATCATGAAAGAAACCAGATGATTATCAATGAGGGAGGGGGGATTGCACGATCTATATAGATACCTACATCTATATATCTATATTTATATTGTATAAATCTATATTACATTAAAAACAAAAATCTCATAATTTCTTTTTGAATCTCATGCACTATGTGAAGCAGGTTTGTGGAGGGGATACCTGGGAATTGGGGGGGTTCCAATGTTTATTCTTTCCCTACTTCTTTCAAAGTGGAGGGGGGGAGCAATTCAAGTTTAAACTTTTTTTGAAAGGACAAGCAGTCATATCCCCCCTTGGATCTGTGCTCCATCAATGATGATAGTATGAGATCAACTAAAAAAAGTCGATAATTTAAAAGATTATTTATTATTTAAAAGTAAAATAGTTTTAAAAATCTGATTCTACTTAATACAACATCAATTTCTAATATTTTCCTGCAATAAATATTACTTAAATATATTCGCAGCACTTTTTGAACTGTGAACTTCGAGATCAGTTGAAAGTGAAAGTTGCTTCGTATTATAAACGATGATACCGATTATTTATTTCGCCTTACTCAGCAAAATAAAATTAAAAATATAATGGTTACGGTATTTCACTTTCGATTTCAAATTGTAATAATAATAAACAATTAAAAACGAGATGAAAATTGAACGATTGGGCAATAATGGCATTCTTGGATTTTTGGAAGTAAATTTGTTTTTATTTTGTAGATATAACTGTATGAAGAAACTATTGTTACATTTATAACTATCAGAAACAATTTACTTTTAAAAATGCGAGATAATTTTAAATAAAAATTCGTATTGAGCGACGATAGTATGACGTGTGACTTCTCGCAAACCAAAATTTATACTGCACTCTATAGAAGCAGGAACGCATGTATATATCATATATATATGTATAAATATCTTGAAATTTGTTTTTATCCAATATCATTTTACACAAAAATTTCTAAAATCTAGATTCGTGACTTTTAGAATGCACGAATATATTCTGATAAGAGTAAATCACGTTTCAGAAAAAGTAAATCGTAAATAAGTTAATCGTGTGAATCTGATGATTGCGACACGAAGTCCGATGTTGTCCTGATGGACTATCTTTCACTTCAGAATAACGAATAGAAGATTGTTTAAATAGAACTAAAATATGTTACAAAGGAATTCCTATAATAAATTATGAATGACTGCAAAAATATTTCTATTTCCGGTCTTTTTAGGACCACCTCAAAATAATTATTGTATTGTTTAAAAATGTAGGTCTTATAGTAAATAGATCTTCAATTAAAAAAGAGTTCAACTACATAACGTGCTACAGTAAACGAAGGAAATGCGTTTATAGTCATCAGGTTGATGACCTTCGTTCGTGATTGCATGTAGCTTTACAAGTCTACCAGGTGTCTATTAGTATTAATAAAGACGATATAAATTACATGAAATTGCCAAGGTTCTCTCTCAATGAAGTCTTAAATTAACTCCAGTGATTCAAATCTCAAATTTACACTTAAGAGATAAATTTTTGCTACAACATTTGCGAAACTAAATCAACCATTGAAAGAATTTCGTGTTAAGAAAATGAAAACAAGTCTATCGCAATTGAAATAATTGAAAAAACGAACCAACAGTAAAAGAAACAATGTAATTGTGTAATAATTAGGGAGAAAATGTTTTATGTTTTCACATTTTATCCATCAATTAAAAGATACCATGTTCATTTCTTACAATTAATACGTTATTCCGTAATAGTATATATTCACTTTCTCTTTAATTGGATTTATGCCTAAATGCGTATATTCACATTAATTGTTCGATTAAATCAATTAAACATATATAACTCATAAATATGGATCGTAGGATATATCTAATGTATACATGTAATATATCATATTATAAAATCCACTTCTTTCTTTATTTTCCGTGATGCATTATATCCAGTGCATGCGTTTTATATATATAGCATTATATGCATCGTTTCAATCATCGATTACATGTTAAAATAATGCATTTTCTGTAAGAAGTAAAACAATGCATGTCTTATATAATTTTATTAGTGTCTTGCACACAGTAAACAACGTGTCAATCATTGTAGAAGAGTACTCAAGATATAAATAAGTACTAAAACTGCTACATAAATCCACTTTTATAACCACGAACTCACTAACAGTGTACTAAAATGTTATGGGGTTGTTCTCAAGGTAATATTAACGCCAACAATGGAATGTCTTTCACTTTAAAATTATATATATTTTTTTCCATATGCCCCATGGTTATTACGATAACTTATCTAACTATAATTATAAAATTTGGAGATGGTCTTAATCGATTATGTTCTAAAGAGCTAAACTTGCTAATGTTTCTTAGAGAAAGTCACAGGAACAAAGCTTCATAAATCTAATTGCATCTTAGAAATAGTCGCTTTCTCGATGATGATCATATAGACGTTAATACTGTTATATTACCTTCCCCTATACTTTGCTTTTTCATTACTTTCATTAAAAACAATAATCGATGACGGTAAAACAGTCGTCATAAATTATTGATGACCCGAGATATTTCTCGCCATGCAGAACTTTCATTTAGAAAAGCTTTCAAATGAATTTGTTAATTTTTATTTCGTTCTATCTTACTTATTTCGCTTGAAAGCTGTGAAAAATAATTAGAATGCAAATTTTATATTTACCTACTCTTACATTTACTCTTTAATTAAGAAATGAAGAAATAGATTTAATTTATTTCATATTAGAAAGAGAAGTTAGCATTAATTTTTTTTATAATATTGATTATTAAAATTTATATTTCCGCTAAAGCAGCGCAACTTTCGTATGTAAATTGAACAACCTGTTTTTTTTTCATAGTAGGCTGACAAAAACTGTCATTATCTACTGATACATATCTTGCAAACTGGATGAAGTGCATTAACTATAAAGTTATAAGGGAAATTTGTAGTTTCAAATTATGATTTCATTTGAACTTATTAACCATGTAAATATAGCATAAGAGCATGAGAAATGAAACATCCAGATTTAATTTTTTCTAATCAAGTCATAAATAATATTAAACTAAAAAGATCTGTTTTAAAATCATGCTAATCTTCATACCTATATACATGTGTTTTGTCTTCCATGATAAATATTTAATAATTTTACATAATGCATAATTATTTTTTAGACCAATTTTTTTTAATTATTATTCAATAAAACAATTCGTCACACTTTTACTTTTTTTTTTCGTTTCTAATCAAAAAAATGAAGCAAGTCAAACACATAAAACACTATAATGGAGCAGTGCTTAATGCCCTTTCACTACTTTCTTTTCATGGTCCTCTAAATTTAGTAATATTAGAAAGTAGAAGTAAATTCTATAAGGCACTAATAATATTTTTTAATTGAAGAGGACCCGATGAGAGGCAAATCTCTTTTTCAATAGAGTAGCACGTTTCATTTATGTTAAACGTTTCCATCTGTGATATTAACATATGAACATCATCTTACAAAATCCGGCCGTTCGAGAATTTTGGAAAGTGTTTATTTTATGGAAATCATGAGGAACTAGTATTTCAAGCGATATACGTACATTTTTAAGGAAGCATCAAATACTATATAACGATCTTATGTAACGCTTGTGAAACCCAAAACGCACTTTTCAATTAATCATTGCCCATAAAGTACCTAATAACTCTAGGAATTAATTAAAATTAACTGATTCCTGATTGTGAGTTAATTACAATAAATTATCGAATAGGAATTTTTATCGTTTTGAAATGCGAGTTTTAAGATTAATCATTTATCGTTTAATTGATAATGGAATGTTGTGTGCATTTTAAGACGAGATCAACAATTTCCTGAATGATCAACAATGCACACCTTAATTACTGGTTAAATATTTGATCTCGAAATAGATATGAAAATGAGGTGCAACATTTTGATAATTATTTCAAAACTACTTTGTTTCGAGTGGAAACAACCCGAACGATGTTGCGAATGAAGTTGTGTATGCATTAATGATTTGATCCTCAAAAATGGATCGTTTTCGTCTTAATATGACAATCAAAGTGATCTGCCAACAGTTTTATTTCATACAAGTTCATACATGATTTGACTTAAGATTTAAACAGCTATGAGGCACTAGGAACAACTTATGGTTCCTACAGCTGCACATGCTTCGGGTTTCAAGCGAAAGCGAAACCACAGGTCCAGCACCACTACCACTAGCATCACATATCCTGGAGATAAAAAAGAGAAAGGTCGCGCGAATGAAAGTGTTTGTGCAGTCTATTGGTACGTGGTGTGGGACAGTGGCCTTTTACAAGAAACTTTCACTGTTTAAAGCCTGACACATATTGAATAAGTACGTGCTCTTGTAATTCACGTACAGACGGGTGGGGAACGAACAGTCAGTACATCCAGACATAGACAGACTGACATGAATGACGGGGATGACGGAACCTCTAATAGGGCAAGCAACCAACAACTCGGACCCAGAACCCAGACTTGTTTCGAAAAATTTTTCAGTGGTCCTCCGATAGTGAGAGCGGGAGTGCGAAGCGCGCTGGTAACAAGCGAAGCGCCCATGACTTTTGCGTAGGTCCACGTGTGCGAAAGCCAGCGTGCTATTATTAACATCATTTTTATTTACAACTTTTTTATTTCACTTCTCCGGTTATTTATTAATTAAACACTTAATTCTTGTTTCTAATTTTTATTGAATTTTAGTCTCTTTTTATTACTTTTATTTTAGTTTATTTTACTTTTTTAATTTTTTAAATATTTTATCTTTAATTATATGCTAAACTAAAATCTTTATTCTCAGTTTTTGTTTGTAATGACTTTAAATTCTTGAACAAATTTAGTGCGTTTTTGACAGCTTTTTGAAAAGTTTGGTACTTTTGAAGTTAATCATCGGTACAAATGAATTAATGAAAGATTAAAATCATTTTGTCGATAATATAATATGAAATAAGAGGAATTTATTTTTTTTTAATATTTAAAAGTTTTGTTCATCGTATAATGGAAATGATTTAAAACGTAATTTTTTAATTCTATTAATCTTCTTGCCAAAAAATAAATTGAAAAATAACAGAAATATGAAAAATGTTTCTGATATGATTGTGATTAATGTGTATATTATAATATAATATGAGTGATTTTACAACCTTTCTGTTCAGTGAATGAGTGGAAAAGTAATAGAAGCTGTGAAATTTATACACGACCATAGAAGGATTTTTTATGGGAAATATCAAGTTTGTGACACAAGTGAGAAATTAATATTATCGAAGTTGAAAACCAGGATTATTGTTTGGTGTACAAATATGTTCTGCTTTTGTCATTTGGCGATTTGGAAGTTACAATAACGATGCAAAACACATGTTTTTAAAGCCTAATAAATTCTTACATTTTTTAGAAGGAAATTCTAAAATAAAATTTTGAGTCTGAAAAGTATAAAAAAAAATAGAAAAGAATCTCTGACAATAATGTCACTCAATAGTTTTTAAAATTTGATTTCAAACGTTTTAGAAAGTGAAAACTAGTGAAAGAAATTTCATACTGAATATTGATTTTAAGATAATTGTCTATACTAAAAAAAACTGCCGAGCTGTGATTTTCTCTCACAAATCATTTCCTTTGAGAAATATTAGTCGTTACGTTGTAGAAAGTTTCAGAAAATGAAAATTCGAAAAGTTATTCCTTAAAAGATTTTGAAATGTTACTAATGAATTATACCTATAATATATATAATCTATATAATTATAATTATAACTATAATCGAAAAAAATTACATATTTTCATTACTTTTTAATGTTGCATAAACTTGAACTTCTACAGTAGAAAGGTATTCTTGACTAGAATTTCTTATTGAAGTTTGATCTTTAGTGACTCTTATTTGAAAAAAAGCAACGAGAAAGTGCATGACAGGCAAAGTTTATCATAAAATGTGTGACGAGTGCTTCTTAGGGGCAGAGTAGGTTCACATGTACACGAACATCACTTTCAGTTACTATCCACTATTCAAAAATAAACAGAAAATATGATTTTACCCATTAATTAAAGAAAAGAAAAAATTTCTACAACAATATAATTACTACAATGAAAATTGTTACTTATATATGTATTAATATGTACAAATCACCATCATATAAGTTATAAATATAAATATTCTAAATAATGGAAATGTCGGAAAACTAATCCAAACTTTTATTTTCCACAATAGGTTCAATTTCTTTCATTGATCGTACTTAATATTAATCAAGACATGAAAATTAGCTTATAGTCTATTTTCTACACGTATAAAGGATAAGAAAAGTGATGGATACAAGGTATCTATCAATAGTGTGAAGTAAGTCAATATATTATTTAAAATTTACTTTGATATATTTATTTTTTTTGTATTTATGAAAAATAAACTTTGATTCGATTGTTAATAATATTTTTGTCGCGATTTTAAAAGTACTTATTTCATTCTAATGCAATAAGATTCAGGCTTCACACTCGAAGTGACATATAACTTCGTTATTTCAAACATAACTTTAAACCTATTTTGCAAATCGCTTTTAAGGTTTATCGACAATTTTCGAGGAATGTTGTCACCTCTTTATGTTATATAAAAATAACGAAGCAAGGTGGACGATGTACGAGCCACGAGACGTAAAACGTCTGGTAGCACCGGCCTCGCATGTAGTACGATGTGCCATTGTTATAAGTATGATATTAACAACTGCAACCATCCTGCACTTCAGCCATTATAGACCCAGTAAGTCGACAGTAGTAGGTTCCGAAAAATTTACTTTTCTTCATAACTGTACTCAGAAAAATATTAATTGATTTCTGATCCAGAACTTTTTCCTTTTTTTATTTAAACAAATTTTTGGTTTAACGAAAGAAACAGACAATCTCATTCCATCACTTTATAATATTACATTTATCACTAATATCCAAATTATCCATTATCCAAATACATATAATATAAATAATCCACATTACTTTAAATTGAAAATGAGTTGCACTGAATTTCAGAGAAGTTAATTTGAGAATTAACAATGGAATTAGGGATTTGAAGAAGTATGTAATTGAATTTTTTAGGCTACGGGTAAATTAAAAATCAAACTCAATCTAAACCAAATGTATGTCACATGTTCTAAACTATTTTTTTCTCAATTTTCAGAACAAACATTTTTATCCTGTGATAGACCATGCCACCATTTAGATTGGCCAATGATATGCCGAGTGAAACTTACACTGGAAGTCTTTCAAACTTTAAGCAAGTAAGTCACTAATTTAATATGTTAATATGTAAATTAACTTTGTCAGCTAATTAGAATAACTAACAAGAAAATTCCTGTAGAACATTAAGATTAAGATGATACTGCATATTGCATTGTCGCATATAGCCTGTCGCTTCCACGTTAATAAACGAGAAAATCATTGGAAATGGCCCTGCGCGGCTCATAATTTTTATTTATTATTACATCACATTTCTAACACTAACACAAATTACATTTGAGACTGGTGCAACACGCGAATCAAATTAATCTATTCGATACAAGCTATGTTGCGAGGTCTGTTACGTAAAACTTGAGAGCAAAACTCTATAATGCGGAAGAACGCGACGCTTGATCTACTTTTCAAATTAAACATATATAGATATCACTGCATAATAATAGTAAGAATTTAAGGGACTAAAAAGTAACTTTATATGTGACAGAATCGCTGTTCTCTTAAATTGATATGTCTCTCTACGTTCACACTGGGAAAACAAGTTCTAGAATTGTAGAACAGATTTCTACAGAAGTACATATAATTATAGGAAAAACTGCTCATGCGTTGAATTTATTATCATTTCTTTAGCCACAAATAACGGTATACAATCGTTTGCAATTTTCTCTTTAAGATTCCAGTCAATTTTATGAATCAGGTTGTCAAATATTTGACAAATATCGAGTATATCAAATTATATATGACAATATATCAAATCTGCTTTGTACAACGTAATCTGAAAAGTTTGAGAATTAATAACTTATCATATTTAAAGATAATAGATTAGCAATGAGTTATTCATTCTTTTTTTACAAGGCACGTACGACAGGATAAATTAACGTGATTTGCGTTCACGTAACTTCTATTCTATCATTTTTAATTAACAAACAAGATATGCCAAAAAATCGTGTAAAAAATGCACTATGATAATTTTGTTTAGATTTAAATCTAAATTTAAGATGTTATTAAATATGTTATTAAATATTAAATTAAATCTGTACTTTTGTTTCGAAACATTTTATTAAGATTTTCTTCATCATTTTGGTGAGATCCTTAACCCAAGGTTATTGGGTCCGAACTCTTACTCAATGTTGCAAAATTCAAGGTGGACAACTTTGAAACCAATAAGAATATCCCTTGAAACTTTTCATTATCCAGTCCAGTTTCCTTTCTTCGCAGAAACATTTTATGGTTCAAACCATAGAATTGATTTATTATACGGACAATGAAATATTTGCAAATACATATTTTATTTGTTTCACGTAAAATTTTATATTGCTGACACAGTCCCACCACATGATTTATTCATCAACTATCGATTTTTCATAGCAGTTTACATAATTCAGCTACTTCAATATTTACAGAACTTGGAACTTGCTTCGATTTTGTAATTTTCACTAATAAATCATGATTATTGCAGATCCTGCGGTGATTGTCCTTTCAATGAAACCGCATGCTTAGCCAAGCACTGCGTTTCAGCAGATGGAAGGAAGAGGGGCCTTTTCACTGCTAATCGACAAATGCCTGGACCAAGTATCCAGGTAGAGAACTAAATTACACAGTTATTATCTTGGATGTTCCTGAGAATATTCCTGGTCTTACATAAATTCACTGAATTAGAAATTGATTCAAGCAATCAGTTTCTTTCTTTCTATTTTGCAATATCATGCTGCATTAAAAGTAGTGATACTTGCATGCATTTTCAGAAGTCACTTTTTTTCTTCTTCACAAAACTTCATCACAAACACAAATGAAAACCAGGTGACTTTTGAAAAAGCAATGAATAAAGGATATTCTACATAAATTTTGATATTTTAGGTATGCGAGAATGACATTCTTGTGGTGGATGTCGTTAATAGGCTTCCAGGGAAAGCCGCGGTTGTCCATTGGAGGGGTCAGTCTCAACTTGAGACACCCTGTATGGATGGAGCCCCACTTGTGACGCAATGTCCCATTCCAAGTTATACGACCTTCCAGTATAAATTTCGCGCATCTGCTCCTGGAACTCACCTTTGGCACGCTCATTCCGGTAATCTATAAATAATGATGCTAGAAAAAGGATAGAAAGTTCTGCTAGATTATTTTCATTCTGAGATATAAAATATTATAACAAGAAAACCAAATGAAATCGAGAGTCTAAAATGAATAATTCACGAACTGGAAACAATTACATATTTCTTTTTGAAAATCACTTTTGCTTAGTCATTTTCGACTTTCTTTGTTGAGCAAGGTGGATGTCCACCATAATGAAATTGAATTGAATTAAAATAGAATTATTTTCTGATATTCAATGATAGGAGTTGATGTTGGCAATGGAATCTTCGGTTCATTGATCGTGAGACAGGCCCAACTTCGGGAACCACATCGTGATTTATACGACATTGATGACCCTAATCATGTGATACTTTTGAGCCAATGGCAGCAACCTGTGGTATCTGAAGGTTCTGCGAGTCGAGACAGAACCGAGATGGATATTCTTCTCGTGAATGGAAGAGGAAGACAGCCAAATGGACCTAAAGTACCGCTTTCAACTTTCGTTGTCATCCCTGGACGAAGACACAGATTCCGAATAGCCAATGGAGCTGGTTCTGGATCCTGCCCCATGACTTTGTCTATCGATGGCCACTCTCTTCTTCTCATTGCTCTGGATGGACATCCTGTCAATCCTCAGGAAGTTAATTCGATTACTCTAGGGAAGGGTAGGTAGTTTAATATGAAACCACCACTCAGAAAATCAAGTTCTTGTGTTATTTTCAGACTCTAATTGTTTTATCGTGTACCTTTAACAGGAGAACGAGCTGACTTCATATTAAAAGCCAATAAGCCAGTAACGACCTACTGGTTGAACCTGAAAACAACGAACCAATGTCGATCCAGAGTGGCTAGTGGCTCTGCACTCATCAAGTATAAAGGATCCACTGATGAAATGCCTCCAGTTTCTCTATCAGGATACGTTCCTGATATGAAGAACGATGTCTTCATGACAACAGATCCTGCGAATACTTGCGAAAATCCTGAAAAAGTATGTGTCACTGAAGTCACAGCAATGAGAAAAATGCCTGTTGCGTTGGCTGATCCAAATGTAGACGTCAAGATGTATTTGCCGATAAACTACAGGATCCAAGGATCTGAATTTTCAGGTATTTTTCAATTTCGGAAGCCTTCTACGTTAGAACTCTTGAAAAAGACAACGTTCTTCTCAAGAGTTGAAACTCAAGAAGAAGACTATGTTCTTCTTCTTCAAATGGGCGATGATCATTAATTAAATTAATTCTCTAATTCCAGGAAGTGGCAACATAGAAACGAGGGTTTTGAACTTAGATAATGCTACATTCACTTATCCTTCATCACCGTTATTGACCCAGAGAGCTGATGTCCAGGGGTCGATGTTTTGTACCTTGTTTGGAGAAGAAACCTCTTTGGATTCTGTAAAATCAGGAGTAAGTCGGTGTCAGAGTTCTTCATTGTCACGTAGATTGGATGACATTACCAGTTCTGTGTGTGAATGCGTTCACGTTCGTCGAATTCCTCTAGGCTCAACCGTGGAAATTATTCTTTTGGATCAAGGTAATTAATTTGCGAATGTTGTATTGTTAGATTTCTTCTTAATGATATACTGTGTATATATATGGTATATAATTATGTTTAACAGGTGGTCTAGACGATTTGGTGTATCACCTTCACGGATACAGTTTTTATGTAGTAGGAGCGAGAAACTTTGCTCGAAGCATGCCCTTAGAAGAAATAGTGAAATATGACAAAGAAGATTCACTTTTCGCGCGAAATTTAGATTGTGCACCACTCAAAGATACTGTGATAGTACCAAAATTCGGTGCTGTTGCTATTAGATTCAAGGCCGATAATCCCGGTAATTATGTTTTGGTGTTAATAAGAGAAAGTCAATAAAAGAAAAAACGTACTATTATCGGTATTTAACAAGAGGTGTCAAGAAGTATTTAATATTCTTATTATTAATTCCTTAGGTTACTGGATGTTACGAGACGAACATTCTCCAGAGTGGACTCGAGGTATTGATGTAATTTTCCAAGTGGGAGAGCAAAGTGACATGGTTCCAACACCAGAAGATTTTCCAAAGTGTGGCTCTTTCGTTGGACCAGACTATTTTCTTATTTAGACTGAATAATGACAAAGTGATACTTGTAAATATTTTTCTCTGTACATACTTCACTTAAAAGTTAGACGTTGTAATTAAATGTATTTTTGTACTAGAATTTACACTGTTTTCAACAATTCTTTTTAGACTACCAATTATTATTAAAATCTTTGATTTAAGGAAATCCTCATTTTATTTGGAAAGTCAAATTACAAAACTATTACTAATAACTTAATTTCTTGGTCTACTTTTTCGTTCCAAGTAGAGATGAGTCGAATTCCAGCTAAAATAATAATAATAATGTGCTCCCTGGCATGCAAAGGGATATAATTAGAAAAAGAACTGGGGCTGATGGAGCTGATAAATTCAATATTTCGTAAGAGAAAAATGTTCCTACAGCTGCCAATTCAAAGTAAAACAGACAATGAATTGTCCTCACGATACTAATAAGAGTACCTCTGACAGTTTTTTCCGCAATTTCATCTAAATATATCACCAAGCTGTTGTAGGTAAACCCTTAACCAATTCCAGATATGACTGGCAATTAATATGTATAACATAATTGTTATACACGTGGAAACATAGTGGCGATGTTGAAAGAAAATTGGAAATTTCCCAATCTGTGCGAATAATCGATTGTCTTTAAGAAAACCAGTAACTATATTTATCCGAGTAAAATGATATTGATAATTGTTGATAATATAACCTTATGATAAGATTATGCATATTGGTTCAACGTAAGATCCGTCTCGTTGAAAATAATCTGAAAATAATCACTTCTAGAATAAAGGAATAAAGTTCTCTGCATTTAAAAATCTAAACTATACATCAAATAATTACGTAAAGCTCTCTTTCAAAACTCAAAAGTATGTAGTAGATATGTATCATTGTTTAAGAAATAAATGATTATATAAATAATTAGAGGTTTCAAAGAAAATTTTCACAAAACGTTTTTCCCCTTTAATTAGTATAATTAAATATTGACACAATTTTAAGAGAGAAGATTCCTCACATCACTGTTGATATTTACTGATCAACAAAATTGAAATGATGCAAAAAACGTGTTGCCAGAACACGACACTAGCAAATAATAAACAATACAAAACATGCTTCACAAATGAATATTTAATAGAAAGTAGTGATAATACAACATTATACATTCAAAAATATATTTTGAAAAAATGTCCACATTACCCAAAAGTCCAATTATATCTTTCAATTACCAATTAACCCGCCTCCTAAATCTATAATTACCTTGAAGATAATGCAACTTTTATACCCCTACACTAATTTTGCGTCTAATATAACATCCACATCCTATTCCACCTTCCTTTCCACCCCCTTTGCCATTTCTATTATCTTTTCCACATCCTTTGCCTTTTCCACTACCCTTTCCTTCTTCTTTACCTTTTCCCTTATTATCTTTTCCATCTCCTCCGCCCAGGCCCTCTCCACTGTCATGAATCGATCTCAGAGTCGTGAGTAGTTAGTGTTTGAAACTAACTTTAAGAACAGGGCGCAAATATTTTATTATAATTCGAAATTGTCTATCGGCCGACTTATGAAGATAAGCTCGGAAATCTTTGAGTAGAAAAACAAGAATGGATTTTAAACAAGGACAGTTTATTTATAAGTGCAAACGTCGAGCGAATAAAACAAAGTCTTGAAGCTAGAGACGAGCTTGGGAACAAGCGAACTTCCCAAGTCAAAAGCCGAGATAAATCTGTTGATCTGCTGCCGATCAGCCGCTGCTGTTCCTGTACGTCTCAGGGCCTGGTCGAGTTGAAGGCGTAGGACCACCCTCATTTGGCCAATCGTAGTCTTAAAAATTACGCTAAGTTCGCGAGTCAAGCCCTTCAGTTCGCTAGAGAGGGAAACTCGAGAAGGGAGAGTTTTCTCACGATTTTTGAAACACTTGAGTCGCTCGATGCAATAGGACCCCTTTTTTTTTACTAGCCGATAGCTCGGGCTGCATGGCCTGGACCCCTTGAGGTGATAAACCCCACATGGGCGACCGTAATTTAAGAATTGGTTGTAAACTATTGGGAAAGCTGTAAAAATCAACGATTGGAACTTAAAGCAATCCAGAGACCGTTTTCTATATTTAAGGAAGCATTTCCGGCTCACTTTTATGCTCTGAGAAAGTCGAAGAGTTTATGAGTTTTTCAATTTCAGGGTTGTCTGTATCGAGCCTCTCAGGTTAACATTTTCGCATATTTTGCGCCAGACGTAATAATTATTTACGGTTCCTTATTTTTTTTTTATAATACTGGGTATAAATACAAGTTTTATGTTCTGGAATTTCCCGAACACTCCGTGGGAAGGATTTCGTGTCTTCTATTTTTTATAATAGATCTTATTCTAAAGTCTCCTTAGTGGATCTACAATTCTGCCATTTAAATATAAATATTTATTAGAATTTGAATTAAAATTCTATCACGTGGTTTTGACTTAAGGTTCAATGACGGTTTGTGAATGCGCCTTTATTTTAGTAATAATGTGTCGCTTTACATATGGCGTTGTCGACATAACCTAACTACATAACACCTTAGCTCTATATCTGCACTCTATCTTGTACTTGTACCTTTAGTCCCTTTAGTCCTTAGTCAGCTGTTCCCTTGTACAGACGTTCTTACCTAAGCACACACGACGTGCTCTGATACAATTAATAAACCATAGTTCTCAGAATCTGAGTTCTCATGTTACCTAACAGTCTATTCGGAAATGGAGCCGAATTAGATAAACATCAGTTTATCCACCTACAATTCTTCATAAATGGTGACCCCGAAAACAGAAGAACACCCTCTGAAAACACAAATGAAGCATCTCTACAAATTGAAGGACGCCGAAGTTTCGGCACTGACGTCTCTTATCCATCAAAGCTTTAAGGAACTGCATTAAGCCTTTTATTTACAATGGCTCTTCGGGACTCACCTATTTGATAATTACTGGATTTACTAATTCTACAAGGCCAAATTTTGGAACGCATCCTGACATAAACGTGGAATCAACATAACCTGAAAGCCTACTCTCCACGAACGCCACGCTGCCAAGGAACGCTACCTGTTTTTGCTCATGCAGTAATTATGACGAGTAAGGTCACTCGCATAATCTCACGAATAAAACACTGACGAAAACTTGTAGTTGATAGGTATATATTTAGAAATATATGTGTATGTATACATATATATTTTGAATTGCATTTCTGCCTATGCAGCGAGTTACATAGGTCAGCTGTTTGAAAGTCAGTGAAGTACAGTTTGCCGTTTGGGTATGATCAAGTTTGAGACTTTGAGTGTCTTACAGCTACGGTTCATTTCCGGTTCTTGGCGAAAATTAAAGAATCTGAGGAAAAACCCCCGAAGTTGAGACCCATGGGTCAGAGGCACGGTAGTACGACTTCCATGTATTTTTTTGACCAGATATTTGCTGTGACGCGCTGAATAAGTTTTAGGCGCGAAGTAACAAGGAATTCGAATTCTGTCTTTCTTCGTTTCACAATAAAGGGTTAAGAAACCCAACCACGTGAAACGAGTCCTCTCGAAGAAGGACGTAAAATCGCGAACTGAAAGCTTTATGAGTGAAGAAAAGGAAAAGTAAATCAGTTTTTAGATTATTTGTAGATAAGACAAGTATATTTATTAACACTGTACTGAAAATATATACTTTAGACGTCGAGAGAGAGAACCGCACGCGATCGTCTCGAAAAGCTGCCTGAAGATTTGCCTTCGAAGTTCGAGGCTTTTCAAGGTATCTGCTGTGACCGACCATAAGAGGAACGCTCGGTATGTCGTGATCTGATGCGCCGAGTTACGTATACATCCAAAAATGTCCTTGTTGGAAAAATACCTTACATTCTTAAAAATTACAATTGGCTATTCCATTCGAGTAGTGACTCACTAGAAACACCCATGGTCATTTGAAGTATTTTAAGCATTTTATATAAATTGCTAACATATTGTTACGCCGGAACAAATACGCATCTTTCAATTAAAAATGTATAAGCATTCATCCACTCAAACATGCCTAATGACTTTTTATATTCCTGAAGGATCATAGTATTAAAAGAGAAAACATTAAACTCTATAATATCTGTAAGACTAGGACTCAACACTATCGTTCTTTATATTTACAACTTATTTGAATTAAGCCGGGCATTTCACGGTAGCGATAACACGCTCCTAGCGACTGTATTGTGTACTCATGCGCTCGTTACACTCTTCTCCTTAAAAAAAAGGCACTTCCATGAAGTGTCTTTTTAATTAAAACACTTAATTAAATTCGTAGGTTGTATGGATAATTTACGTGCAAAATTTCATTTTGTGTTAAACTATCGTTACTATACATATTTTCTTATTATTTATTTATTCAAATAATTTTCGAAGTTTTTATTTATTGCTCGTTCTGTTATTCTATGGCGCAAAACTTAGCGCGAAGTATGATTATCGTTGCTCGTAGTCTAGTTGGATAAAATTAAAGGCATATTCTTAACAGCATGACAGTGCATTGGCTTAAAGTCTAAGTTTGATAACATCGAAGAGTTGTCCTTAAAAAATATATTTTAAACGTTGACGTTGTGCTTATTATAAGAGCTCTACATTATATTTTTTTGTTACAATTTTTCCTATCCTACGTATATATATGTTTAAAATATTTTTTAAATTCTCGCCCCCCACCCCGTTGAATTTTTTCTTTCTAATGTTCTCGCCCTCCCCCTAATTTGAATTGAACTTAATAATTTCAATTCACCCTTGTTTGTCGTAAATAGAGTATTATTATTTTCTTAGTAGTTTAAGATATGCCTCAAGAAGGCATGTTTGATCCTATTTACATGTACTATCTTTGTTTGTTTTTGCGTGATTTGTAATTCTACATTAAGATCGTCAATTACCCTAGTGATTTTAAATGGTCCCACATAATGATCATCAACTTTATCGTCCCTTATATCAACCAATGTATAGACGTACTGATTTACTTCGAAATTTCGTTCGTTAATTTTACGATCATAATATTTTTTGCAACGTTCTTTTGCAGCTTCTAAACGTGCTACTACAAGTGACTCTGTTTCTATTATTCTGTTTAAAAGTTCGTCTACTAGTTGTATATATGTTAAAGGGATCCTTTCTTCTGCAAATTCTGACGCAAACCTAACTTTTCTTCCGAAGACTATTTCATGAGGAATCACTCCTATAGACTCGTGGACCGATGTGTTAAACGAGAATATTGCATACGGTAGGCATTGGTCCCCATTACTACGCTCACCATAATTACGCAAATATTCTATAAATGTGTGGTGACTTCTTTCTAACGAGCCTATAAGGACGCGCTAGATCGAAATTGACGGATTTAAAAAATTTTTCGCGATATTCTCCGTGATATTACTCATAAATTGAGATCCCTGATCCGTTTGAATTTTTTCTGGGCATCCGAAAATGCAAATTAGGTTTTCCGCAAGAGCTACAGCAACATGTAGTGAGTCTATTTTCGAGAGTGGAATCGCGCCCGAATATTTGCTTAAGTTTTCCTGCCACGTAAGCATATATTGCTTACCGGAATCAGTGATTGGCAAGGGGCCCACTATATCTATCTGCACTTTCTCGAATGTCCTAATAGGGGTATCTGTTATTCGCATCGGCATTTTAGTTTTGACTCTCGTTAGTTTTCTTTTTTGTCAGACCTCGCAAGTTTTTACATGCTTCCGAACATCATCTCTCATGCCCTTCCAATAAAAACTTTCGCGAATACTTTCTAATGTTTTAGTTTTGCCTTTATGCCCACCTAATGTTGAGTAGTGACATTCTCTGATTATTTCTGTAAGCTTGTCTACTTCGGGGGTTTCTACCTCGCCCGTGCACACTGTTATCTGGTACCCTCCTTCGCCGAAATGGGTTCTAAATATTTTTTCAATAATAGTCCACGGTAATTTATCGAACCCGTTTCCTTCTCGTGATATGCTAAAGCTTTTTGTTTTGGTTGACTCGAGAGCTTCCCTTAGTGTGTTTACTGCGACTTCTATATTTTTTGCGAAAACTTTCGAATCAAATTTTTCTTTAATATACAAGTTATAAATCAAACGTCCGACATGAGAAGAGGAAGTGACGTAACCTATTTCTGCCTGTGGATCCCTTAGATATGATATGTTAATAATCGAATTATCTAAAAGTTCCCGACCTAGAGGTGTAGTCAAAACTCCATCGCATGAAACAAAATTAAGAATATGATCGTCCCTCATCCAGACCTTATCTTTACTTAACTGGAATAAGGGCGTCAATACAACATTCCCCTGTTTGGAACCTGTGTGTAGGATCTTATTCGACTCGATATTGAAATTACTTTCTGCCTCTATTTCGCGTACGTTTGCTAAAACGTCCCCCCAAATTCCTGGTAAATTTTCTATCTCGTTTTTGTTTAATAACAGATCATCGTCGTTTTC
>JAUEJJ010000046.1:564691-594246 GCA_032164275.1 Synergus coniferae
ACTAATAATTAATTAGAATATTATAGCAGCAGCTTGACAAGAAGAGGGATTCGAATTAAACCTATATTTTCAGTTCTCTATTTATAAATAAAGTAATAGAAACTCAAATCTAAATTCCCATTTCATTCTACTAATGAATTGGAAATACTCCGTCCCCGTATTATTTTACTAATATGTAATCCCGGGAATAAGGTTGAGTGATAATGATATAGAATTGAAAAAATTGTACACTTTAATGCCTATAAATCCAAGCAAATTCCGTTTTTGTCCGGAATTAAATTCAACAGCATTCAAATGCATTGACTGCATTCGATTTTTCTGGTCAGAAAAAGCATTAAATGGCATTTGACTTATTTGGTAATTCAACAGCATTAAATGATTGATTTCATTCCATACCTCTGCTCATAGAAGGCATTGTATGGCATTCAATGGAATGATAAAGAAGCCACTACGGTGGCAGTATGATGTCATCAGGCTGGTCCATGGAGATCCTTTTTCTTCTATAGACTTCTCGGAAAACCGAGGACATTGCAGGGGCCACTTGTTCTTCAGATCCTCTAGTTTTGCAAACCTGCTTTGTGTCATAAGGATTGAACGATCATTTCTTCCTACTTCTCAACCAAAATCCGGTAAACTTTGAAGGTCGACTGTCCATTTTACCAACGAACATCTGGAAAAAGAAAATTGAAAAATTATTCTTGTACGACAATCTGAAAAAAATCTGTCCGCTTCGCGGGCACATTCTAATAATACGTCGCGCTTCGCGCGTTCTACTAGCCAATCCCGAGTTGTCCATCATTAGAGTGGGAGTAATCTCGTCCCTCCCGAGTCCCGATGTATCAAGTTTACCACCACGCCAAAGATGGGAATTTGTGCTCCATCCTGTTAATTCTTATATCCATGAGTAGGGTTGTGAGAAATAAAACGTTGCATTGAAACGTTCAAACTTTCACTTGAAACTTTCAAATGTTTCTACGTCAAAGTTTCATCTTTTCATGAAACATTTGGGGGAAAGGGGAGAGAGCTTCTATCTGCGCATACACGTAAATCAATACGCATGTGCAGAAATCAGATTAGGTTAGGTGCATTGATTTTCATTTTCATAATATGCAATTTGAATTTTCCCGCCGCCATCATTGAAATATTGAAATGTTTCACGAGACTGAAAGTTTCATGAAACTTTTCATTGGACTAAAGTTTCATGAAATTTTACAACCCTATCCATGAGCGGATCACATTATCACAATAGTTTCTGCCTGTCAAAAAGTTTAGGAGTTCTACATTTTTATGAGTAGAAATTAGTTTTATGTGTCAATTGTATTAAATAGTTTAATAAAATGGGAATATTTTTCTCCAAGAAGAAACACGTGAGTCGTGTCACTGACCAGGATAAAGCAGTATTAGTAAGTTTCACAAAATGTTATTTCTAACCATAAAATGCGATGTCATTATTGTTATTTCTTATTATGTTTTTAACAAATAAAACTCTTACAGCAATTAAAACAAACACGGGACAAAATTAAAGTTTATCAAAAACGTATTGAACAAGGTATCGAAAAGGAGAGACTAATAGCAAAGAAATTATTAGAAAAAGGACAGAAAGAGTAAGTACTGAATTTTTAACCTGTATTGTTCTTTTTAAATATTGTCACTATCTTACATTTTCAGCCCGGAAGTTAGCTTTTGTTTTTTATTTAAATTACAATTTAAATTTTTGAGAACGTTTTTTCTTTCCAATATAATTTTTTTTAAAAACCAATGAAAGTAAAAAATGTTAACAGCAATAACAATTTATTGAATAATTAACATTATAAAGGCTTAAAAAACAATCACTATATAGTCGGGAATTTTTTTCCATCATATTTAAACTGATTTGCTTTATAATAGAAGAAATGGAAATGGATTACGTACCTATATAAAAATTAAGTTTATTTAATTGAAAAATTTATAAAAATCTTACCTTTTTGCTAACAGTCGAGCGTTGCTTTTACTTCGTAAGAAGAAGTTTCAAGAGCAAATTCTCTCCAAGACTGACGGTCAACTGGATAATTTGGAACACATGGTGCATGATTTGGAGTTTGCTCAAGTAGAAACAAAGGTCATCGATGGATTAAAACTAGGAAATACAGCGCTTAAGAAGTTGCAGGAAGTCCTGTCTATCGATGAGATTGAAAAGGTTATGGACGAGACAAGAGAGGGAGTCGAAAAACAAAACGAGATCAATGAGATTCTCATGGGTACACTAACTGAAGAAGATGAAGCAGATGCTGAGGCTGAGCTGGACGCATTATTGGCGTTAGATGCAAAGGAAGCAATTCCTGAGGTTCCAGCGGATGTGGATGTGGATGTGAAATTGCCAGATGTACCTGAAGATTTACCAGTGACAGAGAAAGGTATTTTAAAAATCCTCACCTAAAAAAAAGAGTTAAAATCAATTAACTACAAAAAAAGTACCTTTATTAATCGCTCCGTATTTATTTCAGACACTGTCACAAAAAGAAAAGAAGACAAAGCCGTTGAGCCAGTTGCTCTTGAGGCGTAAATGTCTTGAAATAAATCCTCACAGTTTTTATAAAAATATGTACAGTTTACAGTAACTTTCGCCACGTCTAAGTTTATAAATGTTTTCAAAAGAACTTGTAAATTTTGTATTCAAATAGATGTTATCGTTATACACGACACTTTAAAACTAAGTAGAAATTAAGATCTAAATAGAGTATGTTAAGAACATGAATGAGAACCAAAGTGCAATGTGCTGAGAAATTTGACTATCAGACTGTTTGTGATGTAGACTAAAGTGACAACTTTCATTGCTGAAGAGAAAGAATTATCGATTGTGTATAAATTGTATACAGAAATTCGTAATAGACTTTTAGAATTTAAGAAGTAAAACTTTTCCACGTGTCACTAACAATAAGTATTTGTTAAACTGCAAATACATCTGTTTTTTTTTTCACAGAGATTAATTTTTATTGAAATGAACTTGTTAATTCCTTAAACGATCAATTGTCATTAGAATATTCTGTAGAGTGTGTAAAGTAGAGTGGGGTATGGCGTCCATAATCTAAAAATGTCGAATATTTTATTGATCAATATCTGTTTTGAATTTTCGCGCCTTTGGTACTTGTCAGTAAACAAGATAACTGCTGATATTTACTTGACTGTACAGTCAACGGCATATATACCTTAAGACATGTCTCTCACTCCCTCTCGTTTGTTTTAAATTTGAGGGAGTAAGATGCGAATATGAAAAATGTTAAGGCATGTATGCCGTTGACTGTACATTGAATAGAATAGAATTTTCAGTATAGGTTACGGCATGAAGCGCCAAGGTAGTGGACGAGATATATATATATATATATATAACTATAACGGTGACTTTGCGGCGTACTTTATTTTGATTGATAAAAAAACGTTTATTTAGTGTTGTTCATGTCTCAAGTAAGTTTTTATCGCTATATTCTTCTCTTAAGAATTATTATATCATATACTTTTTATATTACAATTTTCATATTCTCGAAATAAACTAGCTGTAATATGACGGCCGGTACCACGCACCGGCCTTCAAATGCAAGACCCACGAATTAATTAAATATCGAATAATAACGCAGTTAAAAAACGGTTTTGAGTAGTAAAACATATTACCTAATAATGTGAGCTTTATACAAAAAAATACGGACATCAAAATCATATTTCAATTATAATTGGAAGGATATTTTATACAAGTGTAGGCGGCATACCCCCCTCCCCTCTCTCTCTCTCTGGAGAGAACTACCTTCATCCTCTTTTTCCATTTCAAAAAGAATGTGTTACTTCACTTTTTTTAAACAGATACTTAGATGAACTTTTTAATGCTAAAAATAACCCAAATCTTATTTGTCCACCTTATCAAAGTTTTTTTTCCTGTAATATATAAACTGTCGTGAATTGTAGTGCTTTTCGTCGACTGCCAATGAGTGGATGAGGCAGATATAAAAAATAGTTGAAAAATGAGAGATGGAATGAGATTTCTAAGTGTGATTTCCTGAGTGATTATCCCCTCGATCTTATCTGATGTGATTTTTTTGTACTAAAAAATGACTTCATACAATAAAAATGAAAGACAACTGGAGATTCAGAATTCTAAATCAGAAATGGATACATGTGGGAAAAATAATTTGTGGTTTGTGAATCAGGAAATAATGAACGTGCAAAAAAAAAATGCGATAGATGACATAAATGGAATTTTAAAATCAGAAATGTCAATTGAGAAGAAAGAGGTGCAGGTGAAACGTGAAGAGGAGTTTGTGGTAAAATACCAGGGCAAAGAATATGAGATTAGTGATTTTTTGAAAAAACATCCCGGTGGTAGTAAAATTTTGAAACCTTTGAAAGGTTTAAGCCTTGATAATGCAATGGCTGAAAATCAACACTCTGAAGCGGCTTTTCATCTTTTTGAAGATTTCGTAAACGAAAAAAAAGAAGACTATCTCAGTATTGAGGTAAAAATTGTTTTCAAAATTATTATTATATTTAGGGAGCGTTCACATATGATGTGACGCACCGAGGGGTTGGGGGGCGGGTTCTTGTCAAGCGTGACACATCGTGACATGTCACGGAGGATTTTCTGGTTTTTATTCGCAAACAAAAAAATATGTTTCATATGTTTCTTGAAAAGAATAAAAAAGTTTTAATAATTAGGTTTATATTTTTGATTATGTCATTTAAAGTGTGATTCCCATATTTAAGAAGATTCCGAGAAGTATTTTATAATTATTAAACAAAAACATGAAAAAGAGGGGGGTCGAAAGAACGTGATGTAATATTATAGGTAGGGGTCTCGTCAATTCGTGACTGAGTTTGATAAGTGATAGAGGGGAGTGGCGTGAAAAAGCTTGAAATACAGTGTGATGTCATATGTGAACGCTACCAGAGACGCTACTTTTTAGGTTTTAATTGGGAGACATTTATTTCCGCCGGAAGAAAATCAATTCATCGAAAATATAAATTCAAAATATTCGAATGCTTCATTTTATCTTTGATTTTTTATTTCTGATTTGTATGAAACAAAGGTCAATTCAATTAATTTATTCATAATGGTTATGCAGCTAATTTAAAATGTTGCAAATGGAATATATTTATTTCACGTTCTTCCGGCTTTTTGTTAGCCCTCAATCATTTTCACTGCCATCTCTAATCAATTATTAATGAGCCTCTCACTTTTACGCGTATTGAAGTTGAATAATTAAAATTGAATTACTAATATTGAATTAACTCTGTAATTCTAACTTTAGAAGTCTAGAACAAATATTTATTGTAAACCCGTGACATCTCGTAAAATCTTATGAAATATTTTGAATTCTTTTAAAATATTTTATAAATATTTTTGATTTTTTGAAATCTTGAAAACTGACGTAAATTCAAAATTCGAGTAATCCACCCCTCGTGTTGTACAAATATCCAATAAATGATTTCATATCTGGGAAATATTGATTCCCACTAATCGCGACGTTAAACATAGTATTATTTGGTCACCTTATCTTTAACTTTATATTTATCACTTATCACTGATTCTCTAAAAGAAGTAGATTATGAATTCAATAAATCGCACGTGGCAATTATTAAAAAAAAATATAGATTCAAATATGTTCCTTAGTCAAAATTGGAAAAATATTTTTGAGAAGATTAATATTACAATAAATTTTATTTTTTTCAGAGGCTAGTGGATTGGAATGCACCAATCTTGTGGCAAGTAGGTTATCTAGCAGATAATTACTGGAAATGGGTTAATCTTCCTGTAAATCGATCAATTCAACTTTTTGAATCCGATTTCCTAGAACATATTTCTAAGAGTCCATGGTTTATAGTTCCAATCGTCTGGGTACCTATCTTACTATATTTTCTTTACCAAGGCTACATGATCAACATTTCAGAGAACATGTGTATGCAAAAACATTGCTTACAAACTTATTGAAAAAATTGGTATACAATACTTTACCAAAAGAGTAATTTAGTTTTGCCAACTTTACGTTTTCAATATAACGTAAATTTTCCGAAACTAGATTAACTCTTATTGATAAGTAACATATGTCCTTAAAAAGAACAATCATATTATTTGATAAAAAACTCTTTTAGAAAATATTTAAATACATTAACTTATCATCAAATTGATCAAATCTCACAAAAAGTTTTTTTCAGGGTACTCTATTCCAAAAATATTAATAGCCCTTGGATTTGGACTTTTATTGTGGACTTTCATAGAATATATTTTACATCGAAAATTATTTCATTTGAAGCCACCTGCAAATTCGAGAACTCTTATCACTTTACACTTTCTTTTACATGGAGTTCATCATAAGGTAAAGTATAAATAAAAAATAAATAATAATTAGGTTAATTTTAAAATATAAAAAAATAAAGAAAAAACGAGTAAAATTTTTTATGTATTTATTTTCTAAGAAATCATCCTAAAAAATAAAAATTTCAGGCTCCTTTTGATCATCAAAGGCTGGTTTTTCCTCCTTTGCCAGCTGGCCTAATCTTATTTCTTGTAATCAACCTCTACAAAGTATTATTTCCTCAAATAATGATGCATTTCGTATTAGCAGGTGGTATTATGGGTACGTAACTCAAATAGAAATATTTCTATGTCTATTATTTAGCAGAGCCTAAAATGTTTCAAATTTTGGACTACACACCTTTTGTCCCACACAAAGTATGTTGTATTACACAACGTTTTAGACCCTGTTATTTAGAATAAAAATTAATTTAACAATTCAGAATAGTTTTATTTTTTTTACAGGTTATTTAATTTATGATTTGATGCATTATTATTTGCATCATGGTTCCCCTAAAGCTGAATCTTATCTCTATGATATGAAAAGATACCACAATTATCACCACTTCAATCACCATGACATTGGTAATTATCTCACCGCTTTAAAAATCATAAATTAAGAATCACAATATGAAAAAAATTCATGCAGTAATAATCTAAAAAAAATTATTTTCGAATATTTCTTTTTTTCCTCCAGGTTTCGGAATAAGTACAAAAATATGGGACCACGTTTTTGAATCTAAAATCAGTCTTCGAAAATTAACAAAATCTATTGAATGGTAGTTACTACTTATATATATTTTATTCCTTCATAATTACTTTATTTTTTTAAGTCAAATAGATTTTACACAAGAAATTTTACTATTTTTAAATAATATAAAAAATCGGAAATCATGTTAAGCTTGCACATATTTTTTTGTAATTGCTGAGCTTAATACCAATAAATGCAAAAATAAATATTCTCTTACTCTTTTTAAATAAAGAATTCATAAATTTTGATCATTTTTCTTCAAAAAAATATTCCACTCTCTTAACAATTAACCTACTTTGTAAATAAAAATTATAATTGTAGTGTATAATGTCTAAATAAATATTAAAATTAATTAAGTACGTGGAAAGAATCCAAGATCTTTGAATGCATAAAGTGTAGATGTCTCACAAAAACTTGTAAGTCTTTTTACAATCTGTAAACTGTAGATTGTTTTGTACTTTCATAATTTATAGACAAAATTTTAGGGCAATCGATTATGTAAGTACTTTTATAAATAGTCTTTCTTATCTCCCTTCTATATCATTAAATATTTAAGTCTACCCAATCCAAAAATCGAATAAATATTTATAAATAAATTAGATTCATTTTAGAGTTGTGATCCAACTACAACGATAAAGCAAATTGTAAATATAAAGAAGCAATTGGAATGATTTCTTGAGATTCTATCTCCATTTAGATAGAAAATAAATCAGATCTAAAAGGAACCATCAAGTGGACTCAGTTCTTGTATTTTTTCTTCCCATACTTAATTGTGGGAAACTACTTTTATTAGGTGGAGGGTTGAGTCTTGATGAAAGATAAACAAATGCTTCGAATAAACTATTTCTATCGATTACATCTACTTCAAAATGTCTTACTTTTTCTCGAGTACACCAATTCGCAGCTTTGCTGGCAGTGTTTTCCAAAGATTGACTTTCAGAATCAACTTTTGTCTTGTTTCCAACGACAATGATCGTTATTTCCTTTTTGTCTTTGTTTTTGTCGATATCCTTCTTCAGCGGCAATAGAACATCGAGAGATTCAGGTTTTGTTGTGTCGTAGACTAAAACATAGCCATCTGCAAAGCCAAGGTAGTGACGAGGTAACTGTTGATTGTTGGTATTGCTCTGAAGAGGTTCCAATCCTGCAGTGTCGTAAAATCTTACTTTTTCTCTTGTACTTCTGTCTGTTTCAATATTCGCTACATAGATGTCTTCTATTGTTGGATGGATTTCCTGTATTTTGTTATTATTACTGTATTAAGTTATTATTTTTATGTAAACTGACAAACTAGAGATGATAGAAAAAAGAAAAAATAAATTTTTGTTGAAGTTATTGCAAAACAAAGAGAGCATAACCTATAAACTTACTGTTTTTGGAGTAACATTTCCATATATCATTTGTTCCAGAAGGGCTGTTTTACCTACTCCTTTCATTCCACAAACAACCACTCGCGTAGTTTTTCCCATTTTTTTTTGTATATTATTGATTATTGTGTTATTTTTTTGTACCAATCTCCCAATCTCCGTATCATGCTCCGTATATTGAAAGTGGTCCCATTTCGAGGGGGGGTGAGTGGTGACTGGTGACTGCAGGTCCTGCAGGTGACTGGGACAGAGTGACAGACTAGGGACAGCAAATTTACCGACCGACCATTGACACAAGAATCGCGTCAATGGTCGGTCGGTAAAGTAGATCACGCACTATTCACGCGTAAACAAAGCGGGAAACTTAAACTGAAATATTTAAACAATTTTTTAAACTGTTACATATCTACTGCGTTATAAAATCCTTTAGAATGAAACATAATTTGCCAACATGGTCATAAGAGATCTTTTTCTTAAATTGTTTTAATCCGTAAAGAATTAATGACTGCAAAAATAGTGTAGAGTCATTGATTTACCCACGTAAGTCTTATAAAATTGAGTTGACTTATTGATTACTTATACTTAGCGCAAGCGCTATGCATTTGTCACGTGTTGACAAATTATTAAGCTAGCGCAGTATGGAAGAGAAGGCAGAAACACATAGTTTCTTTAATTGAAAATAGTGCATAAAGCGAAAAGACTTGCAAGTTTTCACGTAAGTAGTTTTTAAATAAATCAAAAATTAATCTTTACCATTTTGTAAAAACATTTAATATCAGTAACTTCTCTTTTAAGATCCATATACACTCGCTAGTTTATTTTTATGTATTATCTTAAAATATTGAAAGTGTTACTAAAAATTGATTTTCTTAAGAAATCAGATAGAAAAAAACAGAGGTGTTAACAAATTTTTTCTTGAGTATTAAGGAACAAGTTAAATAGCTAAATAAACAGAAACCAGCTGTTGTGAGGTGAGAGTGACATGGTTTAATGATTCTCTGATGAAATTGTAATTATCGGTTAAAATTAAAAAGAATAAAGTCAGTATTTTTACAATAAATAGTCAAAAGAAACTTTATTAACGATTAGATTTTTATAATAAAAGATTTAGATATTTTTCCTTCCTGTAAATTTTAATTAAATAATTAATCAGTTTTACTGTAAAGAAAAATAATACATAATCTATGTAACATTAAGTATTATCAGTTATCAATAGAATATAATTTGATAGCACCTTTTTAAAATTCTAAACTGTAAGTCACGTTTTCCAAATGTTTTATGGTTGATGTTAAGAAAATCAATTATATTGTTGCCTTATCGCTCAAATGACGATAAATGTACATATGAACCTGCTGCAATGCAGTTACTGCTCACAAAATATCCGCAAAGGCACATATGTCGTTATATATTTCATTGCAACTATTATATTTTTTTCCTCTATTTGCAAAACTTAAATCACGTATATTAAAGATTCTGGTTCCAAGTTTTAATTTAAAATTTATAATAAATATTTATAATTAGATATTTTTTTCACTCTACACAGCGCTGTACTTTTTTAAAATAGAAGTTTGTCTATAGAGTGAAAAAATATTTAATTTTAATTTTTTTTCACAGAATAAACGTTTCATTATATGTCAAAGTATTCAAATTATGTATTTTTTGACTCTGTATACATAATTCTATTTAAAAACGAGTACGAAAAAATATTGAAAATTATATAATATTTATAAATATAAAGATTTGTTGTTCATTGAATTTTAACATTTAAATTAGGATATTCTTTTCCGTTACCTTTTCTAGAGTAACTATATTTCAAATTCACTAATTTAACAT
Source organism: Synergus coniferae (assembly GCA_032164275.1). NCBI lineage: Eukaryota > Metazoa > Arthropoda > Insecta > Hymenoptera > Cynipidae > Synergus > Synergus coniferae. The sequence continues at coordinate 574,959 of JAUEJJ010000046.1, forward strand.
ATCCACACTTATCACTAAAATGGGATATCCTGTCTGATTAGATTGTTTTCCGCAGCAATAATTCTCCGAAGCACACGGAAGTAAAAAAAATGTAGACATTCAGTCTGTAACTAAAAATATAGACATTCGTGGAAGAGGAAGTAATTAAACAAAATATTTCAGTAAAAGAAGTTAAATGATGTAATTGTGTTTTCATATCTGGAAGAAAACAAAAAATATTCAAAAACAGAGTTATTAGCCGTGAGTAAATAAAATTACTGTAAGGTAATCGGACAGAGAACTTACTTTTTTTATTAAACCAAGAAGAATTAAACTTACGATATGTATTGCATTAAAAATATTTTCCTTTTTTTTTAGAAAATGGTCGACGTAACGACAGCTTTACCAGCTACTGATACTGGATCATTGATAGGGCGAACCAGAGGTGCATTAAGATCCATGAGATCAGTTTTAGGAGAAGGTGGGGAATACCTTCAAGGATTAGGAAACAGAATTGGATCTGCCCTCAGTAACAGTTTGGAAGAAAGCGACTTGACGACCCCATCGTCTTCATCACCACCTCAAGCTCTTGCAAAAGACGAAGAAATTAGTCGAAGAAAATTGAGACTTCCAAAGTAACTACAAAAAACTTTGTCTTATATTTCTAGAAATTCGTAAAATTTAAAATAGAAATTTGCACACAGAGCGAAAAAATATTAAATTATAATATTTGTTGAGTAAAATAAGGAAATCGAATTTTGATGTTAGAACCTGACCAACTTTAATTTGAATTAAAGACTTAAATTCATTTAAATACAATAATAGTTAATAAAGGTTATCGAACACCTTCAATAGATTTGGAAATGGAATGTCTTATGAAGATTACGAAGCAATGGCTCGACACAAACTCGAACGTCAGGGTAGTGCCAATACATCCAGATCGCTTAGAAAATATCCTCCAGGGATGACCTACGAGGAAATAGCTTCCTCAAGAACTGTTCCAGTAAAAAAAGAAGAGGCAGTAAAAAATGATGAGCCACTTCGAACTCCCGATAGAGATAGTTCAGAATACATGGAACCTATTCAAGAAAAAGATATTAAAGCCACAGGACCTGATCCGTATGATAAATTAAACTACAAAACCGGTAAGAATTACTCAAAATTTATCTAACTTTACTAATAAGTTAATATCTATTAAATATCTTTATTTATTAAGGGCGTTAAAAGCGTTAGATCTAAGCTCCCTGCTGGAAGTAAAGAGATAGAAAGAGATAGTAATTTGGATATAGAAAGGGATAAAACATTTCTATCTCTTCTAAGTATCCATTTTGCGAATTGAGATTGACAAGGATATACAAAGAGATAGTCGGGGATAGGCGAGAAATAGAAAGGGATAAACAATCTTTATCCCTTTCTATCTTAGAGATAGAAGGAAATAGAAAGGAATAGCATTTCTATCTCTTTACTTCCAGCAGGGTTCTAATCGCAAAACTCGATTTCTTCATTTTACTCAACAAATTAGATATTTTTATTATTTGTTGAGTAAAATGAATAATTGCATTACGGCGAGTATTTATCTCTTTTTAAGTGAATTGCTATTGAAAAACGAAATATATTGTGCTCTATGGATGCGAATGTTTGATACGGTGTTGTGTGTCTGACTAATAAATATGCATGGCAATCATTATGTTACACTACTTCATATCACAGATAATGATGAACAATATATCCTGAACAAAAGAATGATACTAGAAATCGCATAAAATATGGAATATGTAATGATAAATTAAAAATATTTGTGAATTAAATGAAACAAAACAAAATTTAAAAGCGATTTGGGCTATCATTCTTCTGGGAGGGTTAATGCATATTTTATTTAATTAAGAATAACAACTTTATCTTTGTGTTCACAAAGCAAGGGCTCCCACTCGCTATCAGACGGTCGTTTTTCGTTTAGGTAACTCGAAATGCTACTTTTAATGTGTTCGTCGTGTTCTCCACAGTATGAAACTATTTTCCGATAAAAGTTTATGTGTTACATACCCCTTCCCTTGTGGCTTATTATTTAACTGATTTTTAAAATAAAAGTTATTGTATACTAAATAAATGTTACAAGAACACGTTGATAGTTCTAGAATTTGTTCTGTAAAGAATTTTATTTTACTTGTGAAATCAGCATGAAAAATAATCATGTAGATGCTACAAATTTATTTCACTATACTGAGAAATAATGTAAATTTTGATTTGCTAAGTTTTTGAGAATGAAACCCATTCTCAATCCGCTGAGAAAATATACTAATTGTAAATCATTTAAATATTCTTCTCACCCATGGATTAGAATTTGTTTGATGTATATAGTGTTAACCATATGTAATAGTAAATCCTACTTTTAATAGTAATTAGTAATTACTATAATAATTTGTACAAATTATTAATGATCAAAAACCTGAATTTCATTAAACTCACTTTTGTTTTTAGTTCTCATAAATAATTAAGTTTGTAAAATAAATTAACCATTCAAGTTATACAAAAAATTATCATTGCCATGAAAACGTACGTAGTATGTTAGTGTTAGATTGGTAGAAAGACAATTAGTATTGTTCCATAAAATGTATCATTATTTTCTTCACCCTCTCTACTCATATGCATATTTAAAAAAATTTGCTGTAAATAAAACAGCTTTTTATTACTAACGAATTCCACGACATAAGTTCAGTTTTGATATTAATTTTAATTATCATTATTATGAATTATTATCATGAATTAATTATCATTAATATTGAAGTTTATATTTGTTATTCAAGATTACAATAGAAAGAGTTTTTGAAAAAAAATTATTTTAAATTAACTCTGTCGTTGATTCGATAGTATATAATAAATAAATTAACGTTTGTCTTAAAGGAAGAATTTTTCTAATTGAAAATCTTTCAGACATGCCCTGCAGTAGTGGTTCAGCCAGTGATCAAGATGGTTACGGTCCTAGTACCAGTTTAGATTCAAATATGGATGGTCGAAAAATGTGGCAAAGATCGGGTAAGCCAAAAAACTAAAAATTAAAGTCTCTAAATTAACAAATATCGATATTTTACTGATAAACAGTTTCTTATCATATTTTGAAAATAAAAAATTCGAACCTATATCTTTATCGAAAATCAAAAAGTTGAATATTAAAATGAAAATATGTACATACTTATGTTTTCTAATATTTAGGTTCCTCTGGATCTCTTCAATCATGGGCATCAAGCTTGTCAGCCGATAGTCAATCAGAAGAGGCTGCAGCAGAATTTATGAAATTTTTCGTGCCACTTTTATTTGATGCTCCTAGTTCAATCGATCAAGAACAAAAGGCTACTTTCGGTCAATTGGTTCAAGTAAGTAGAAACTATTTTAACAAGTACCTGAATCTATTTTTATTAATTTTTTGCTCTTTATTGGTTTTTTGATAAAAAAATTTGAATTTTGAAGAATCAAAATTTAAAGTCAAACTGATTATTTCACAAATAAAAGTTTTATTAATTTAGTGACATTTTATTTTTCAGACAGAAAATGGTAGAGTGTGGTTTTCTAGAGTTGTAAATGCCAGAAGAGCTCGGCCTTGTGTTTCTGAGGAATCTTTTTACTCACTAGCACAACACTTTGCAGTTGCACTTTTTGAATGTCATGAAGCTGATGATTTTGCACCCGCGAAAAGCCTCATGAACATGTGTTTTACTTTCTATCACGAAGGTATTGAATATCTAGTGTTTAGTTACCAATTTTGAATATTATAGTTATCACAGGTTGTCACCTATTCACCTTTTTCACCTTTTTTTAATTGTTAAAATTAAATCTTGTGAAAAATTAATAACTTTGGAATTATATGATAATTCCGAGTCTTTTAGATTTGAAAAAACTTTTCCGGATAATTAAAATAATAAGAAAAGTTAATCTTTTAAAGTTAAAAATATTTTTTTCGATACTTACAATATTCTAAAATAATCCTTGCAGTTCAAGTGCCTGGTGTGGAACCTTACCGTGAATATTTGTACACAAATTTGAGGGTCCAACCAATTTGGACATCGATGCGATTTTGGACGGCAGCATTTTTTGATGCAGTTCAATGTGAAAGAGCAGTCCGACCAGTTCCTCACAGACCGAAGACTCTGGATCAAGAAGCTGTTGCCACTGAGGATCGCAAATTTCAAGCCAATATAGTATTTGGTCAATTAGGGTATGAGTTTAATATACGAGTTTCCATACTTGATGTGTTTTCCAAAAACTTGTTTTAGCAATTCCCCATAAAGTGAAAATGTATTAGAATGTATTAGATTTGAAATCTTTTAAACATTTTTTTTATAAATTCTAAGAATCCGTTGAATTTGGTAAAGTGGTGTAACAAAATGTCCCAAAAATCTCGCATATATTACATTATTGTTTCAAACCTGATTAGCTTTTGAATGATTGGAAGTCGTAAAAAGGAAAAAATAATAATCTAGTAATTGTAAAAATTAATATCAACTTTATTTACAGAACTTTCACGTGTAATATGCACGCATTTGGTCTCTCGAGAAATCTTTGCCTGGAATTTCTTAGAAAACAGTGTATTATTGCAAATCTTACACTAGGTAATAGTCTCTCTTAATAAATAACAAAGTACAAATATGTATTTTTTGATTTTACAAAAAAATAATTATAAAAGAGTAATTCTAGTAATAAGACATTATTATTGTTTGTATTTTCAGACCAAGAAAAAATGCTGCGAGACAACATTGATAGAATGTTTGATGAAACTGAGCCTTGGCGATAGCTTCACTTGCCAGCGAAAATTGAAGATGAAGAAGTTCACAGAAAATGAAGGAAATAATTTGCGTTGATTTTAATACAAAGAATCGAAGTCATCGTGTTTAGAATTTGATCGAGGAACGATTATTGAATCGTTTAGATTGGAAAGACTGCATATCAATCAACTTATTTGGTAACGAATTAAAATTGAGTACTCTGAAGAAAGTCGGGATTCTAATAAAAAAAAATGAAAGAAAGCTTTTTTACTTACTTATAAATCAATGGATAGTTGATTACAAAAATCTGCAGAAACTTTTTACTTAGTTTTTCCACCTGTAGCAACTTTTCAAGTAGAGTTCGATAATCAGTCACTTGATTAATTACAATTTTTAAATTAAATACTGATTAAAAGCATCATTCTGTGAACATAAATAAAATATAAAAACTAAAAAATAAACAAGAAATAAAAAATTAATTTAAAAATATTTTCTTCAAACTCAGTATTAACATTTGGATTTTGTCCACTTAAATCTTTGATAGCCTATTGCCAAAGTGTAAAAGAAATCTCATTATTTTCAACTGAAATAGAATATTTCTAATTAAAACTTTGTATTAGTCTCCACCACTAACAATTAGATTCAAGTAAATATTTTCTTTAATCCAATTAACTATAATGAGAAAAGGAAAAATAAATAGAATCTGCCTAGGAGGTTTATAAAGTGCTTCCTTATTAAAATGAAACTTATAGTTTGATTACATTGTATATAACAGTTTTTAATCAAAATATAATGTTATGATTCCTTTACAAATAGTATGATACATTTTTCCCGAGCCTTTTGAAGGAATCTCTTCATCAAAAATATTTTGTGTACAGAGTATGTAAATAGGAAAAATAAGAGAAATTGTAGGGGTCAAAATAGAATTTATGTTGTAATTATAAAAGAAGTCAATATGAATTATACAAGTATTGTAAGGACAGGAATTTTGATTTTTTTAACACTGTTCTGGGAATGTAACATTAGTACTTTATTTTATCTTCCAGAATTTATTAAATAATGATTCGATGTAATTAATAGAATTTAAGACTAGTCTTGTAAAATTATAATTTATTTGATGAGTTTGTGTTCACTTTTTAGTTTATATTTATAAAATAGTTCCATTGATTTATTGTTCTGTGGCTACTTGATGCGAATTTTATTTAATAAGTATGAGTATGAGTCAACAAATAAAATAAAGAATTTTTATTAAAAAAGTCTATTTATTTAAGCACTTATTACATTTATTTACATAAATTTATTTCTCTCTATACGTATATTTCTATTATTAAAATTAGTACCGCCACAAAACGAAAAAAAAAAAGATATGGTAAGTAAAATGAAGGAATGGAATTTTGAAACTTGGTCCGGACGCCCTTAAAGATTTTTTAAAGGGAAGTGAGGAAAAAAAGGTGAATGAGAAACAATTTTTTCAATAAATTTTACATAATGTTTATTATTCAATACTTTACGTCAGGCCTCATCCAGTGGGCCTCCTCTTTTTTCATTTTGTTGAACGTGTTTGATCAGTGAACATCACAATGTCAATTTTTGTCAAGTCCACATACAGAATTTTATGTATTCCTTATTTTTCTATAGAAAGTGACGCAGAGGCCGGTCAATTGTTAGACATGTGATTTATTGTAATAATGAAACAAGTTGGTCTCCACGAGACTAAAAGTCATACGTCGCTGTCAGTTACGAGATAAGAATGATCTTTAATTTTACAAAAAAGTGTCGATCCTACTGCGAATATCCACTCCTATGGCCCATACGTCATAAAAAATAGATATACTACATCTCGTTTAATGTCTCTTCGCATCTCAACATACTATGTAACACAATGAAACGAGAATTAAAAAAAAAAGAAAACATACGCAAGAGAACAACTGCACAACAATCGCGTGAAAATCAAAATAAAAGAGAATCATGATACGACAGTCAAATATACACAGTATAACAGTTCGAAATTTAATTTCGAAGTAGCATTCCATTTTACAATAATAAAAAATCAACAAACGATGAGATTCTTATTTATTACAAAAAGTCGACGGCTCACTTTTCAACTCAAATACAGTCTCGAAAATCTTTTCGCAATAAACTTACTTCTTACATACTCCTTTTCCTTGATGCCTATTCACTTCATCCCTTTGATACAATTTAAAAAAGGAGTCAAGATGTCACAAATTTCCAATTTTATTTTTAAGGGTGTTGGATTGAAATTTCTACCTCAAAATTCAATTTCTTCATTTTATTTAATAAATATTATTATTAAATATATTTTCGTTCTGTACAGTTACTCACTTTCTAAATAGAATTATGGGTACAGAGCAAAAAGATCTATAATCTTAATAGTTTTTGAGTAAAATGAAAATATTGAATTTTTATGCTTATTTTGAATCCCTTGTTTTACGCAAAAAGTATTGAAACTAAACATTTTTTCGTTCCATAGGCACATCTATATTTTAAATCAAAATATATCTACAGAGCGAAAAGACATTTAATTCTAATAATAGTTGAGTAAAATGGAGAATTTAATTTTGACATTATAGAACTTGGATTCAACACCCATAAAAGGGACCCAAACAGTCAAAGCGATTTTCAAAACCGGAAATTCTTTCTCATTTCGCTTTCTTCAGTTAAACTCTATCGCTCTGACTTTTCAATTAAAACGCAGACATTTTGCCAAAGTATACCACGGATCATTCGCGGAAGGATCAGAAACTGGAAGTCGTTGATAAAAATGTAAAAGTCGCAAATAATTATAATTATATATAATTGTATAATTGCGTAATATTAAGAATTATAAAATTATACATAATTATAAAATAAACACCTAGAATCTAGCGTGGAGGTCAAGTGGCGTTCTGGCCTCTTCAGGATCTCCTAGGAATCTTAGGGGAATCAAAAAACTTGGTAAAAATATCGCGAAACCTAAACGCCACTTGACTTCCCAATCTCAGGCCCACCTTAATTAATCTCGAGCCTTACGGCTTCACCTTGTCTAGCGCTATACGAAATTATTGTTACGGATATCATAATTTACACATATGTATAAATAACGCTTTTCGTACAATTTATACATACATATAAAATATAACATTTGTATAATATCCTACATTACATTACTAAGTTCGAAAAATAATATTACAATATATAGTGTGTATGTGTATCGCTGTGTATTATCGACTTTTTTTAATGCGTTATCTCTCGCTTCCTAATCAAATCGCCTCTTCAGATCATTTCTATAATCTTCACGATCTCCTTTCATTTTTTTCAAACCTACACTAATTGCGCGTTAATATCCTTAACGTTTGTAGTTAAACGTAGCTCCAATCTCGCTGAAAATAATCGACTTCGATTTATATTCAACCACTTTCACCAAATGGAATGGTTTTCATAGAGTGTTGGATCAAAGGTCTAACTTCAAAATTCGATTTCTTCATTTTAATTGATAAATATTATAATTAAATATTTTTTTCGCTCTGTATAGTTACTCATTTTTTAAATAGAATTATGAATACAGAGCGAAAAGATATTTAATTCTAATAATTGTTGAGTAAAATGGGGAATTTAACTTCGACGTCAGAATTTCGAGTCAACGACCTTAAAAATAATTTCTACCTAAAACCAAATACAATTTGGAAAATATAATTTAGAAAATATAATTCAGAAGATAAATATTTACATTAGAAAGTAAATTCGAAAGAGAATTAAATAAATTTTATTTACAGAAGCTGATCCAATTTTTTTCAGCGAATAGAGTCACGGAATTACTAGGTATTCTGTAGTGTGAGTGTAAGTGAATGTAAAATCGCTAGGCGCTTTTCTCATTAATTTGAATAACAACCATTTTCTCATTTGTTTCACTAAATATATCACAAACTGCCAGTGGAGAGTGCAGCCCAAAAATGTTCGCTGAATCATTTCTCTCTGATGATATCAAGAACTTGGTGACAGACTTTCTATCGCTTCAGAATTGTAAGATTTAGAAAAATGGATTTAGCGAAAATCGAAGGGCTACCACCGGAAAAATATAACATTAAGGGATTACAAGTTAATAGTTACATCACTGTCGACGGACGCAGCGAGTCCTCGGAGATTCGACAATCGCAAAATGATTCTCCGACAATTCGCGGATCAACGTTTTCGACGTTAGTTTAATTATCATTAATATTATTATTATTCATTATTATTAAATGTCGAACTAGTAGTTTCTGCATATTATACTGCCACAGAAGACTTTTTTTCTTTTTTTACTTTTAATGTGTAAATATTCTTTATAAATTTATAACTTTTAGTGTTAGGTGATTTATGAAACGTTCGACAGGTGAGTGTCCCATTTTACATTCTCATTTTTGTTTTCTTTTAGTTCTTTCATCTACCTTTATTTTTCTCTATTTTCTCGTCTTTGTTTTAAGCGAACGACTTTTATTATTGAAAACTTGTAGTCAAGGGGGGGGGTGAGACGGGGGGTAGGGACAAAAGAGTCACGACCCTTATTTAAGGAGGTTGGATCCAAGTTCTAATCTAAATATTCTATTTCCTTATTTTTCTCCACAGATATTATAACTAGATATTTTTCCGCTCTATACCCACATTTTCACTTTTAAAAACAGTATGCATACAGAACGAAAATAAATCTAGTTATAATATTTTTTGAGTAAAATGAGGAAATGGAATTTTTAAAATTAAACTTGAATCCAACAGCCTTAACTCGAAATCAAAAGTACAAAAGCTGTATAGAACGTTAACGAAAACTATCGCAACTATCCAGTCTTTCATCCTTTTTCTAAACAGTTTTTATCATTCTGATTTTCCAAAAAAAGGAGCCGAGAATACAAAGTACAAATACAAAAGTAATAGTCGAGTTGGCAATAGTTAGAAATTATAAAGAAAATCTAAAGTCAGTTAGAAACCAGAAAAAAATTTCAGATTAAAAACTCCGAAACAATGACTGAAAATTGGTGGAGGAAAATCACAGAAACGAAACTTGCTTTTATATTATGAAAAAATATTTTAAAGTTAGGCATAGTCACAAAGATTCCTAAGAGCAGGGAAGTCTAGATTAAGCTTTCTGCAAAAAGCGCAAAGCTCTGGAAAAAGCGTACATCGAAATGTGAAAGTCGAAAAACCTGACAAAGTTATTTACTTCTAGTCTTTCGCGAAGTCAGGATCTTTCATAAAATAATTTTTGTGGGAACAATCTCCGGATTCCGAAAGAGTTTCTAAGATTTGTGCTACCAAAGTTCAAAGCCAGAGAATAGATACAGTTCCTTTCTACTCGCTAATGGTATAATATTCTCGTTTCCAAAGATGCCTAGGCGAAGTGGAGACGACTCGTTAAAAAGCATCGAAAATTCGATTCGTAAATTGCTCTACTAATAAAGATTATTGTGTCTTAGCCCGATACATCGACATGCAAATAGGATTCGTAGGATTCAGGCTACGCTAATTGTAAGTGTCCTCTACACTCTATCGTCTAAACGAGTTGCCTAATTCAAAAATATTATAGTCTTCGTACCTTAGTTAAGAAGTCAATATCTATTAACTGATTTATCTTTAAAATCGTAGCATTTCTTAAATCGGGCATCTTACAAATATTCCTTAACAATTTACTCCGTAGATTCCGTAGATTTGACGTCGATAAAAGCGCAGTATGCTATAAAAACTTAAGGTCGTTAGATTCAAGTTTCAACTTTAAAATTCGATTTCTTTGTTTTACTTAACAAATATTAAAATAAGATACATTCTCACCCTATAGCGTTGTTCAGTTTTTAAATAGAAATATCCATACTGAGTGGAGAAATATTTAATTTTAACATTTGTTCAGTAATATGAGAAAATTGAATTTTCAGATTACAACTTCTGCCCAACGACCTTATAAATTACCAATTCCTTCATCCACAATTCCTATGATCCCCAAAATTCCCAGACCCATACAAATGTTTCCAGATATCGACTCAGAGTTTATAGTGGTGTTAATCTAGAATAAAAAGCATCTACAATATCTCGCCTGCGATTATAATCAAGACGATTGATCGAACTAGATTTCTTGACCAAGGATCTCGCCACTCAATGCGGTAGACTAGCGTCTCTCACTTACGGGTATTATGATAATATTACACAGAATAAAATCGAAAATATATATTTATATAATATTTAGTATAATATATGTATAGTATAGTACGACTGCATCTTATTTCTGTTAATCCTACAACTACTGAGGTGTTCTCTGGGTATCTCCGAATACGATATTCGATTACGATAGGACCTAGAGCCGAATAATTAATTAGGCAAACTTTTCAACTTACGAGAGTCGTTCAATTACTTTTTCTAAAGAGAGTAAGCTTGTCCTTGGTGCAGTGGACGGCCTAAGATGCAATTACCATTTCTTTTTTAATTTCTCTCACGCCCTCAGAAGCGATTATCGACGTCTCGACAAAAGTCACGTGATTTTTCTACGGAGTAAGCTTGCCTATTTTGTAAAACCCACCCTTTCTCAGCAGAGCAAAAATTGCATAGCACGCAAGCTAGGTAGGTCATTGGGTACGCACGAACGTACCGATCGACAAAAAACGAGAGTCGTAAGGAAAAAGTGAGAAGCGAAAATACAATCTCTCATGAGAGCATGAAAACCAAATGCCATTACATTTCTCCGACACCAAAATTCACTAGTTTTGGTCGAAAATTACATTTCAAATCAATCCGCTTTTATTCAGTTTTGGACTATACACTTTAAAATCCAGATTCAGACAAATCTTTAACACATAACATCAATTAAAACAAACAATTAAAACTGTGCACAAATAATTTTTCATCCAACATTTTTAACATTAATAGAAATATCAGTAAAGTAACATTTTTGAAATATAACTGGATTTAAATTATTTTAAAATAAAGTTTTTAAATTCATAATAATATTAAGTCGATAATTTCAGAACCTTGGGGACTTCAAACTGAATAAAAGAGATTTTCTATGACTGACCCAGAGATAAATTTTGTCTGAATGGTTTATTGCGTAACTGTATCACAGATTTGACAAAAAATCAATATTTGCTTCTTTTTCCTCACAGCTTTCCATTTCAGTCGGTCGAGCAAAGCAGTATTTTCCAAGCGCCAGCGTAAAAATTATCCAAAGCCGCCGAGAGAGACAGAATACTTAAAAATTCGATAAATTCTCGAAAAAGTTATTCCGCTCTATGAACTTTTTTTTCTGTAGCAGCTAAAACCCTTGACTCAAGTTAGGAAGCTCAAACTGGTATAAGTTAGTTCCTCGTGCTGTTTCGTTCACATTGAATATTCTTAATACCACAAAGTTCAAAATCTTTCATCCGATTGATGAAGAATTTTTTTTTTCACGAGAGTATTGATATAATTTTTTTTACTATGTGTACTGAGTGTGGATTTGGTATTGAGAGGGAACTAAATTCCGAATAATATTGCCATATCAAATACATAAACAATTTCATTTCATCTATTTTTTTCTTAAAATGATAATTTAATTTATCATTAGGTAATATTTCCCTTTAAATACCAAGTGATCCGTGTGATTTGATGAGGTGTCGTTTGATTCTTAAATGCTGTACAGGAACATTTACTTGCTTTACTCGTTAATCTCGCTATTTATTTGTTAACTAGAATCAGTTTTCATTACGTCTAGGGTGCATTCGAGTAATTTTACGTTATCGTAGAATTAACGGGGAAACCAATCGAATAATTAATCGAAACGCGGAGAACCCTAACGCATCGTTCATGACTAGTTAAATTTGTCACCTTTAATATATCTAAAATACGGAAAAATTTTCCTTGCGACTTTTACCAGGGGAATGTTTGAGATTTTCATGGACGGTTGATTGTATGTTCCGATAATGGTTGGTTCAAAATATTATCCTGCTTAGAAAAGAATTGTTCATTTCGCATCAGGTTCTTTTGTTCTTTAAGTATCGTAAATAGAGGAATCTTAAAAACTCGTTGAATATCGTTTACTCTTAATCACAGATCATTAGGCAATAAAATTGTTACTTTTTCCTTCTTCCACTGCTAGAACTCTTCTATTCCCCCGGTATCAAAATTAAATCACTTCTTGCGTTCCAATTAGAAATTTAGAATTTTTTAAAAATCTCTTTTCAAATACCATCGGTTATCTATAGAGATAGAAAATTCGTTAGATATCTACATGAAAATTAAGGGACTAACGTCCAAATCTAGTCTTCGACGAAGGAAACTGATTTGTGTTCAATCTCAATTAGAGTTAAAATGATTATAAATTATATCTTATAAAACTCTGAGTGATTTATGTATACAGTCAACTGGTGATGAGAGACTTTTCTCAAAATCAGTTCCTCGTTTACAAGTAAATTAGTTTTTTTCGCTTTTTCGTTAAATTGTTTTCTCTTCTTTCATACGTGTTTGAATACGTGTCAAAACTTCGCTTCTATTTCGTTAATTATAATTCCGTCCTTTGAAAATCTATTTTTAGTTAAATATAATTTTTTAATTACATATATATTTATTTATTTATATAATATATATTATTATTCTTTGAATAGTACAGTCGCCAGACGAGGACTCTTAGCACCTTTTTTTTTTAGATAATTTCTTGTTGCTGGGAGTGAGACGCAAGTGATAAAGGGCTGAAAACCTCGTCATAAAGCTTTATTCCCGATCCGGGAAATTTTTTCAATGCCTAACGTCTGGTGTTTCTCTGTTTTGTTCGTTTGTTTTGTTCGTTAATTATTAGTTTGTCTCGCTTTTCCTATCGCTCTCTTTTTCTGTCACACACGCGCTTTATCATTACACTTACATACATATTGCCTCTATATAAAGAGCAATATACAAGTCAATTTTATCAAGCAACCGATTCGCTTCTATTAAAATTGTGGTTTTCAAACCAAAAATCATTTTTACAATCAATATATAACAACAAATCTTTCTCAAATAAAATGACTTTACCCTAAAAATAATTTTTTTTCTTTGCTCGTTTAATTTCTCAGTACTTTTATTCTCTAAAACGAAACTGTTGCTGCAAAGTAGACGGCTTTGTAAAAAGTGTCCGTATCTGACTTGCATCGCTCTTATATAATATCGTTGCTAATTAACTGAAAACGTCTCCGTCCCCTTTCTCAAGAAAATCTAGGCGTTAAAAATAAAATACTTTTCCTACATGTAACAAGATAATCCCAAAAAGAGAAAAATTTTGTAAGATTGCACTAAACTTTGGTGCAGTTAAATTGCCCGCCTCTCCCTTAAATTTTAGTCCCTTAAGGGCGTTGGATGCAAGTTCTAATCTCAAAATTCGATTTCTTCGATTTACTTAACAAATATGAAAATAAGATATTTTTTCACTTTCGTATTCAAATACAAATTTTTTCGCTCTATAGACACATTTTTATTTCTAAAAGAAGTAGATATACAGATCAAAAAAATATCTAATTATAATAATTGTTGAATAATACGAGGAAATAGAATTCTGAAGTTAGAACTTGTATCCAACGCCCCTAAACAATTTTTTTTTTCATTTTTCCCTAAGATCTAATAAATCAACGTGGAGATTTTCTCGAGAAATAGTAGAATGTTTACTGTTAAAATAGTGTCACGTAGATTTACGTGTATGAAACAATCAAAATATGACCAGGCTTTGTTTTGTTTTACAAGTATAAAAACTTCGACGCCACATTTCTCCTCTTTGAAATCATCAGTACATACTTCAAATCACAATTCACGATCGCATCAATAACCAGTCATTCGTCACCCGTGGGTTGGCCCGTGGGCCCTAGCTATCCTACTTATGCAATACAATATAATTTCACGGTACGCGACTACAAACGCGTCAGCCGAATCGCTACCGCGTCCACATTCGCGTACAAACATATATATTTATAATATTTATATATTTATATACCGTCTGCTTGGAACGAGGTTCCTAACGATCCCAATTTTTCTTTTACATCGCGCGACCTTGTACCTGAAAATAATGACGTGTTTTCACGGATGAACTTGGAAATCGCAATTTTAACGTCCATGCGATTAAGAGTGTTGGGTCCAAGTTTGAACCTCAAAATTCAATCTCCTCATTTTATTTAAGAAATATTATAATTAGATATTTTTTTGCTCTGTAGCACTATTTAGTTTTTAAATAAAAATTTGCGCACAGAGGGAAAAAGTATATAATTTTAATACTTTTTGTGTGAAACGAAGAATTCGAAATCTAAACTTAAAATTCCAATCTTTTCATTTTATAAAAAAAAATATTAAAACGATACATTTTCTCGCTCTGTGTGCACATTTTCATTTAAAAAGTTAAAAGCGGTACAGAGCGAAAAGATATCTAGTTACAGTATTTGTTGAGTAAAGTGAGGAAATCGAATTTTAAAGTTAGAAAAAAGGTTTTTACTGGTTTGAACACCCTTAAGTAAGAAAATAAAACCACTGCAAAATTGAGAAAATAAGTAATAAAAACATAGAACCGAGATAAAAGTGACTGCAAACATATATGCTTAACGAACGTACATAGACTAACTTAACTCAAGGTACGTGAACTTCCGATTCGTTCAGGATCGCGTATAAAACTACTAACGTATTAGTATAAAAATTGATTCTCGATATCTAGATTAATGTAACTAACAATAAAAAGAAAATAATCGTAAAAATCACTCTAGAGTTACAGCAACAACTCGAACGTTCGAAGTAACGAAATCAGTAACGAATTAATGAGAAACGAAAATCACAAGTAAAGATTGCTTAAATCTAGAAGACATAATCACGATCCAAAAAGAAACAACACGAGGGGCAGAAAACAAGTTTCGCCGAAAACTAAATAAGTCAGGAGTCACGGGAAGCTAAGACTTTTATCTTGAAGAGAAAATATTCGGGAAGACGTGAAAAAACTTTTGGTTCTGCGATGCTTGAAAAAAACTTCCTTCGGTAATTAATTCATAAGGATTCCTGTGACTTAAAAAATTCTATATTTCCTAACTACTAATATCGCGCGGTCGAACTTAACTTTCTTCTTTTTATTTTCGACAGCTTTTTTCCTCTCTCGTAATTAGTAATAATCGCTTTCAATCTTTGAATTTCTCCTTCGAATTATAAATCCTTCAGGGGATTGGAACCAAGTTCTACCCTTCAAATTCCATTTCTTCATTTTACTTAACAAATATTTATGATTAGAATTTTTTGCGCTCTGTAGCGGTGTTCACTTTTTAGGCAGAATTATGGGTATAGAGCAAAAAATCATCTACCACTAACAGTAAAATGAAAAAATCGAATGCTGAAGTTAGAATTTGTATCCAACGACCTTTATGTGGTTTTTATGGGAATGATAACAAGGGAAAAAAAGAGAGGAAAAAATCAATCGTTTGGACTACCTTCGTAAAATAGAGCTTGAAGTTCGTTCCGTGAAACAGCACCTGCATACGCGTTATATTATTTATTATCGCGTTTTACCTCCTCGATTATTTTTTTTTTCGCCGAATTCTGCACGCACGTCTGTTGAAAGGTGAAATTTCGCTATAGTGTACACTAACTATTGCGATTGTTCGTGTTTTCGACAGCTGAGGATTCTTGTCTCGTGAATTCTTGAAGAGGGTAAAAATCAATCCTCTTCAATACTCTTCGATCCTCTTTCTTCATAGCATTCATCCTTGATTCTTTTCCGTATTCGATATGATGTCGAAGATGAACACGAGAACGAGTTACTAGGTAGATGACGAGGTGCTGACAGCCATTAGGGGTGCCGGAGGCAAGGCCACCGGTATATGGTAATATTTACACTGGGGCCGCATACACGCGCCCTTAACCGCATCTCTGCATACTGTTACACGATTCTCTATTATCTCTACGTTTCCTGAAAAAAAATAAAAATATGAATGATAAAACAGTTAGCGAAGAAAATCCCCCCAAGCAGTTTCCAAGTCTCACAGTCCCTTTGGGAAAAAATAAGTCACATAGGGTAAATTTTTGTCGCTCACACGTTATCTTTTTAAGGGTGTTGATCTAAAGTTTGAGGCTCAAAATTCCAACTTTTCATTTTACAAAAACAAAAAAATATATTAAAACTAAACATTTTTTCGCTCTGTATGCATATTTCTATTAAAAAAGTAAATAGCGCTATTGAGTGAAAAAATATATGTAATTATAATATTTGTTGAATAAAATGAGAAAATTTAATTTTTCGATTTGAAATTGGATCCAACACCCTTAAACTCGAAAGGTAGGCTTTTTTATAAAAATCAGATAGTTTTGCAATTTAAGCGGCAAAAATAAAAAAGCCTGTTTTTTTTACAAAAACCCAAATAATTCCAAAATAGGGATTCTATTGAATAAAAAGAATTAAACTTAATCGTCTAGAATAATCCAATAAAATTTACAGAGTGAATACGATTTCTATTTGTTTTTCATTTGGATGTTTTAATAATTGCATTGAAGATAATCGAAGCACAATTCCGTTTCTGTCCACGTTGAACAGCCGATGAATAAATAAAGAAGCTATCAAACCACTATTTCATGGTATCAGTTATAAGCCATTCCCAGTGAACAAATGATCCACCGGATCTGAGTCAATTATTTATTAACCGCAATAGCAAATACACCATACCCACACTGTAAAAAAAATTTTTGCAACAAAATATTGTTTTTTTGGCTGAACAAAATTTTTGTTGATTCAACAAAACTTAATGCTATACCAACAAAAATTTGGTTGCACAAATAACAACAAAATTATTTTGTTATCCGGACCAAATCTTTTGTTCAGTCCATTATAATGATAAGTAAAAAAAACCTTCTCTCTAAAATTGAATCAATGGAAGATCACTGATTCTCAGAGACTCTTTTCTCACGATTCTAATCAGTGAAAATCCACTGACAATGAGAATCAGTGGAATTTGACTGAGAATCAGTGAAATTTCACTGATCTTTCACTCTTTCAAGTTTAGAAAGTTGAAAATAGGGGACATTTGGGAATAATATGGGACATAGGGACAGGTCTGTGTGGCCTGCATTTTTTTCCAAAAATGAAAACCGATTTCCAAACATTAATCTTACCGTCATGAAGGTGAATGAACTTGCAGGCGGGACGGTTGCAGAGTTGTCGATTAAAATCTTGGCACACCGGGAGGGTGTCCAGTAACTGAAAGAAAATATGGCAGAATCATTGTAAATTGGGTCCACAACTTGTTTTATGGGTATACCTTAACAACACATCTTTTTCACTCTTTCGACTTTCAATCTCAACTTTCTCTCTCTGATTCGAAATCATGTACACGCAGACTCAAAGTTCTTTCATTTTTTCTTTCCCCTTCAGTTCATTCTTTCAATCTCTCAGAAAACATTTCCAGTTTGTTAGAGCATAATCATGACTTATATCGCATGCTCTATAAAAATGGACCGAGTACGCTTATTAAAGGTAATTACCGCTAGGGGCGTTCGAATATTCAACTAAATTATTCTCTCATCATTATTCATTTTTTTTAATATCAATAATTTTCCAAAAGATACTGATTTTTTAAAAATCAATCTCTTTTAGAATTCAAGTAACATACAGAAAGAAGAGATAATGTTATTGAATATTCCTACGACTGTTTTTGAGGTAAATTTGCAGTAGAACGTTTTTCATCATGGGGTAGATACCTACATTCTTTTTAAATTGAAACATATTTCTCTTAAATAGTTGTTGCAAAGAAAATTTGCAATACAATAGTAAATTCAGTGTCTTATCGTCGTTGAGGCGTAAAAATATTGAAACAATAAATTCTGACAAAAGAAAGCAAAAAAATTGTCTTGTTTCGTGATATGCTTTTTTGTAATATAAAAATTGGTTTTATACTACTGGCGTTACAGTTTGACAGTATTAACGCAATTGAGTGCAAGGAGCGTGCCTATAAAAACAGATTCTTCTCGATTCGCAAATTGTCTCATCGATAGACATTTCCAATTATCATTTGGTATTTATTACACTTGCAGAATTATTTTTATTTTTTGATATATATAATCTACAAAAAATCCATAAATAATAAGAGTTTAATATAATATTTTGGAATAAATATCAAGATTTTAAAATAATTTATGGACATTTATTTCCCAATGAAAGAGTCTTTTCTATATTTTAACAGCATATTTTAACAGCTGTCAGTGGAGTTAACATTTGGGAATATCAGCTATTTGAAGCGTTAAAACGTTAAACTTTCAAGAAGCACAAGTCATTGGAATGTAAAGCTTCAGCCAGACGTCAGAAGAGCAAAGGTTGGAATTCTAGGCATTGAGAGTTTACAATGCCAAGCGTTTGAATATCGCGAATAGAACCAACTGCCAAGCATTAAGACTGAGGGGCATCAGTCATTGAGATCGTGATGTCAGGCATCGAATTATGTGCTTTTCGAAAACAGGGCAGTAGGGCGTCGAGACGCCAGGCGTCTAAATTAAATAACGAAAACTTTTTTAATTAACTTCAAATCATTTCAGAAATTAAATTAAATTACAGCAAAAGTGGCACTTGATTAATTCATCCTTATTAA